>CAWUFW010003619.1:1200000-1760000 GCA_963921515.1 Calotriton arnoldi
ATGCCACTAACCTTCGACTCCCCAATGCAGTTTTGAATCCCAAAAACTGGCAAACATGGGAGTACTGACAGTCAGGGAAATCCAGTGATATAAACATACAAATGAAGTTACTTCATAAGATACTGGTCTCCTCTTTTTCCTTGCAAAAGTCGTCCATGGATGAGACTGTGAATGACCAGTGATAAATATCTACACTGTCCCCACCGTGAATAAATCCATGGGTATTTAGCATACAGATATTTAAAGTGAAGCTGCTGAAGACTTCTGTACTGTCCCATATAATTACAAAGCACTGCCTTGTAGTTCTAAACAGAAAAGAAAATAAGAATGATTTACTGGCTGAATTGTACAACGTGTAAGTAGGAAACCTCCAGGTCAGAGCCTGGCTTCACCACATGCCCATATTATGTTGATAGTAGGCAAACTGCTTTACTTCGCTATGTCTCATTTGCTGTGACCAGCCAATATCAATGACAGCACCTTGAAATAATTCAGTTCAGTCTGCTGTGCAAAGCCCTACTAGTACATGGCTCAATAGACAATGTTTCTCCACAAATATGCAAAGAAAGAATGAAAGAAAAAATACTTTTAGAGCACAACAGCTGCCTAAAAGGCGTCAAGGCGCTAGTAGCAGTAGGTCTTAGAAAGGGAAGGAGGAGCAAGAAAATGATCCCCTGCCTATCTGTTAAAGAGTAAAGAGCCAAGTTTACAGGGCCTTGCGAAAAGGAGTGTGAGATTGGAAGCTGGAAACAGAGTAAGGGAGTGAGTTCCACAGCTTGGATGTGGCCACCGAGAAGGCCCCACTTCCCTATCACAATTTTCTATGCTTAAGAGCAATTAGGAGATTTCTGCCTGAGGATCAGTTGTATGGGGGGGGGGGGGGGGTTGAGAGTGTAACGCTGAAACAAGTTTCTGAGTTCTCCCGGGCCAGTGTAGGGCAGGGCTTTGAAAACAATACAATAGAGCTTTGAAGATAATTTGTTTATTCACCGGAAGCCAGTGAAGTTTCCGAATCCCCTTAGAAGCTGATAATTTGGGAATATCAAGAAATTGTCTGCCTGGAGCGTTTTGGATCAGATGCAATTTAGCAAATACAGTCTTATTAATATCCAGGTAAAGAGTTCTACAATAATCCAACCTGGATATAATAAGTGCCAGAGCCACTTGCTTCCATGTTGGAAGAGCATTAAAAAGGAAACACTTTACTAAGGGATTTGATTATCCAAAAACAGGTTGAGACTGTCCTATTGACAAGTCGAACGATAGACTTTTAATCGACCAGTACTCCAAGATTTTTGGCGGAGTCTGCAGGAGTAGGAAAGGCCCCTAGCCCACCACAAACTGGACCACAGTGCACAGCAAACTAGGATGATTGGGTCATTCATGACAATGGCATCAGGGTGTGGAGTACTCTTGAATGCTTGTACGTATTTATTTAGAAAAGATTACCTATAATGTCACGGAGTGTAACGATAAAGTCTACTGTCAAAAAAATTATTTTAGAGTCTTTATCATTTTTGACATGAAGTATGTCGCACGATTTCCATGTCAATCTTTTGATGGTTCAGCTCATGAGTTGGCTGCAAGAGCCAAGCTAGAGCCCTGGCTGACTCGCGCTTTTAATTTGCTGGCTTGCTTACATCTAATGTGAAGTGTTTGCAAAAGCAAAGATAAGCTGAATTAAGTCTCTGAAGCCTCGAATTTGAGGTCAAATTGCCACACAGAGAACATAATTGCTGCTTCAACTACCTACTCGCTCCTCATTGTATAGTAAATCCTGTTGTAAAACTATTATCCTTACAACAGCATTATCAACTGAGTTAGCAGCTAGTTGGATTTAATAAAGACAGATTAGGTAGGGTACTGTTTTCAATGCAAGCTCTAGAAAGAGAAACGACGTCCTCTATGAACTAAACATGATCACTTAAAAAGTTAGATCAATATTAAAAACAAACTGGCTCAGGTCATACTAATCATTCCACCAGAAAAAGTCATAATCCTATAAGACACCTTTAAGCCTAAGTGTACTCAGTAAACGCAATATAAAAATGGAACACTCCTTAAGCTAACAGCTAGCTTTATTTTAACAAAGTATCTTAAGGCTGACCACACAGGCCGGAAAAAAACCAACACAATAGAGGGCAGAAAAATTACTTGTCAGTCTTAAAAACATGGCCACTAATAATTGTTCTGCTCAATAAACGTGTGCTTCAGTACTGATAGCTTGAGTTAAATTACCAAATTGGTCAGAATTTTCAATTACATTTTGTATCAAATTCCATTTGAACAAACAGGTGGTAAAATGAAGAAAAATCTGTTTTGACATTGCACAAAAGTATCAAAAAGACGCTTATATAATTTGTGTCCAGCAAACATTTAAGGAGTGTATGCAGATTCTGACAAGTGTATATGGCAGGGCTAAAAATTGGATAAGCAATGCACAATAAATTGCCATCCAGTAAATGACAAAAGTGGGCTGCTTTTTAATGTTACTAAAATATCATAAGATGTACTCCTGCTACAATGCTTACCTGACTGATTGATGAGATAGGACCTTTAGAGGTGACCCTGACAACCAGTGACACAAATACAAATGGTGTTTGTTTGTCAATACTCTGATTTATCTACAACCACACCTGTTCTAGTGCAAACATGTGGTACGCACAAGAGAATTTGGGAGGAAAAAGCTGCCATGAAACAAACGATCCTTTGAGAATCTAGGTTAAAAAAAAAAAATTAAAAAGGAGTTCTACAGCTATGCTGTACAGCAAACTACCACAGAGCATAAACGTGACAAGTACAAGACATTTAACACATGACGCAAAAGTGTTAGAGCTGCATCATTATTCCTCAATCTATGTCCCTTTTTCATAACATTGTTTATTCGCCAAATGTACACTGCGAAAAGCACACAAACTCTCAAAAAATAGAATTGTTTGCAATTGAGAGTACCACACGGTTAACTTTGAAATTAATATTAAAAAAAGAAAGAAAAAGACACCTTAGCATATGCTAGTCCGCTTTCTCCACGGTGTATAGAACAAAACCGTCCATTAACAGGACATGAAAAGTGCCATAAAATGTTGCATTGTCTAGAAATGCGTACTGGCCATTTTCCGTTGCTAAACAGTTGCCATCTGTAATTCAGTTTTGTGGTAACAAGCTTAGTAATGAAGACCTCAAACTTCCTTTGAGCTGCTTGAACTCAAATGACTTGTTTCGGGACCTGCTCAAATACTATTAGTTTTATTCTACTGTAATTCCATGAGTAGAATAGCATGCACTAAACCACGCAGTGGCAAATAAAGTGTTTTCACTTATACAAGTGTGACGCTGCCGTTGCTCTGTGGTTCATAAAAAAGATAAGCTCACACCGGCAATAGACTATTATTCCATTACTCGCAAGAGGCCAACATCTCAGACGTTCCAGAACATCTCAAAGCGGTCTTAATGCAAAAATGCAATGCTAATGTATGAACCCACGCTTGCAGTACAGAAAAAGAGATTCAGTTTTCTGTGCTCCTTTAAATAAACCAAGTGGCACTTCTAAAGGCAGTATAAAAAGGGGGAAAAGAAAGTGTCCGTGCGGGGCCAGCAAGCACCATAATCTTTTAAATCCAACTGCGCACTTTACCGGGAGGGCATTGCTCTCGAAATCTTCCATGTATGGATAAAGAAGTCAGGGAGGTGGACCTAAGAAACTGAAATACCAAATGTTCTCAATCATTTCAAGACACGAAAGCTTTCAGCTACCGGCGTCCTGTGAAAGATTGCGGCGGAATCCACGTAAAACATGGTCCTCTTAGGTTGGGGATGTGAAGAGAAAAACAGTCCTCCGATTCTCTAAATGACTATCCAGAGAACGAATGAGAAGGTCCGTTGTTCAGTCACCTTGTTCGCGATGCAAGCCTTCCAACGCGATTTATCAGCGTGGCCGAACATCTTAACGTCGGCCTCGGGAGTCCCATCAAAGCGTCGAATTAATTCCGCCTCACTACTTCAGTCCTGACTCACTATATACTAACGAAACGAAATTCATTACTTTCGCCGAGGATGTAGTAGCTTCCAAACTGAGGCGTGAGTGCAGGGACACCATGCACTTTCCAGAGGCGTAAGAAAGAAGGAACTTATCTGGGCGTGTTCCTAATGGTGTTCCCCACCCCACAAAGACAAGCATACGCTTATGATGGATGGTTAGTCCTTTGAGCTTTATCCTTGATGTATTATCTTATTGATTTGGGAAATGTTTACTTGTCATGGGTGGAGGGAGTTAAAGTGTCCACTGGTTCATAAGTCCGCTTAAGGTCTTTCTGTGATAGGCATGTTCACTGATTTCCATTTAGTGAGTCAAATGGATTGCTAATAACGTGCGTGGAGGGAAGAAGATTTACCATTTACTAAGTGGAAATTCCCCCATGGACAAGCACTTGATTAATGTGATCAGCAGACGACCACACCATGTGAGTAAATTCCCCCGCCTCGGCCCAACACACCTTCACCCATGACCCAGATGGAGACCCACATACAAGGGCGGAAGGTGAACAACCATCTCTTGGATCCCCTCACAAACAGTGATTGGAACTGAGCAGCAACCTGTCTTTGTGTCGGATCTCTTCGCGGAGACGCACTTCGCTGCCTCGAAGGTGGCGGATACTGGCCTTCATCTCCTTCATTTTGACTTGCATCAAGGCTATGATATCGCGCTGCTCGTTAAGCTTCCGCAGGAGCTCCTCGGCCGTGGTACCCGAGGACAAAGAGTACGAGTGGTCAGCGGAGGCAGCGCGGGCACAGGCCGGGGCCCCCTGGCGAGAATCTTCAGGTGTGCCCTCATCCTCCCGCACCAACAACACCCTGAGGGGCCGTGCTGGAACAGTCCCCAGTAAAGCGGCTTCCTCGCCTTCTGCTTGCACCGTCAGGTCGATTGGGCGTGTCTCACTGTCACCCACAACCACTACTTCCACCTCATGGGGCTCGTCATGCTGCGACTCTCCTCCGCTATAGAGCAAGGCTGGGGCCGCTTGCTGCTGTGGCGGTGGTTGCAGGGCTGGCTGTTTGCGTCCTCGGCCGCCCCCACGGCGGGCCCGGCGCTGCTCATTTACCCCTCGCAGAGGGAAGATGGTGGGCACGCGTAAACTGTAGGTCTTGCGGCCGCCGGGGAAATGCAGGCTGCATAGTCGATGGCCCGACGTGGGCTGAAAAGTGCTGAAACAACCGCTGACGCCCGCGCGGGACACATTCTTAAGCCAGAGCCGACGCAGCTCCGGGTCCTTGGGGAAGGTGTAGAAGTGCAACTCCCTGTCGCGGTGCGAGTTGCTATAGCATCCAGGCACACAGCATGTGAAACCAGGCATCGCGAAGACGCAGGAGGGGCCTGGGCCCTCAGAGCTGCTATCGCGGGGCCCAAAAGCTGAAAGCAACAAGCGAACCGGAACTACAGGTCCCACAATGCTAACTGGTTCCGGGGACAGAGGCGAGGTCGACGGCCGGACTTCGCATTTAAAGAACTACATATCCCACAATGCAAACGGCTTCCGGCGTAAGAACAAAATAATGCAGTGATAAATAAATTAGACGTCACCTTAAACAAAATGCTTTTGAAGTCCGTATGAAAATGGTGTTTCCGGTTACTATATGACTTCACTTAAAAAATACAGAGGAAATGATTAGCACCTCCGGCTTCTGGGACGAAAAACGGAGAGCCGGGCGGACTACAGATTCAACGAACTGACAACTACTTCCGGAGTAAGTGACGACCCTGTTGACTGGACCAGTATGGATGAATGAAACTTGAATTTCCTTAAGTGTCTCGTAGTTTTATACGCTTCCGGTCTGAGCCTCGATCGTGACGAATCACGACTTGGAACCACAGACCTAAAAATAACACTGACAACAACATAAACAAGAAAGCGCCGTACACGTAGGACAATTCTAACATCCAAACGTACATGGAATTGACAATTATACTCCCTACAAGGCTCAGCTAGCTACTTTGTTCACTGAGAATTTGGGGAAAGTAGATATCTTAAAAAGTCGGAAATCTCAACGTAGTTCCTTTTATTTCCAACAGAATAAATGTTCAAGACGCAGGAACTACACACAACTTTTCTGTACACTGAATTTGAAGTTGCGTAGATTCTCGCGAGACTTAAATTGAACGTGATGGCGCGAGCGGTGTTACCGGAAGCTCAACATTGAAAGAATTGGAGATATACTTTATTACACCTAAGGTTTTTTCGGGAATTTTTCTAAATTCCTCTCAGGAGTGGCTGTGCCCACGCCAGAGTACGCAGGTGGAGAGCGGAGGAGGACAGAGCTCTATATTCCGCAGGTGCCGTATAAGAAGATGTGAACATCTGCAGCGGTGACTTATAGAGCAAACAAGGATTAAGGTATATGGGTGATTAGGGGTTATAAGTACATACTTGTCAAGTTTTCAAATTGCTTATGTGTGACATTTCCAGGGTATGAGCATGGTTATGTGTGACATTCTATTGCCCAAGTGTGACACTTCTGGTGCACAGTTGTATCTTAATACATCCTCGCCAGTGTTCTAGGTCCTTGCTGCTCAGCCAGTGTGTGAGGTCATCTAGAATCAGGGGCGGCTCCTCGCAATGGTGGAGGAGCGTCGCCCCACTGGCAGAGCCAGCAGCTAAAAAAGAAAACGATATTTGATTATCATTTTATTTCTAAACAGTTGGCTCAGCCAGCGTGTGCAGGCGGGGCATGGGAGGGGATAGAGGAGTGCTATATGCACTCTAAGTGCACGTGTGTTTGGCCTGCCGTCTCCAGCCGACCAAAACACACATGCACACTTAAGTTTTACCAGCCCGGCTGCCTTGAGCAGCTGGTGTGGACAAACCCCACAGATTCCCTGGTCTGAGCAGGGCGTCTTTCTAGCCTGCTCAGGCCAATCCCCATGCTGCCCTGCAGCGCGGGGATTGGACAGGGAGTCTGATGCAGCCCCAGTGCCTGCTGGAACACAGAAGAAGAAGGGGTTAAGGGTGTAGGGGCATTTGTTTGCCTAAGATACCACCTTTCCTAAGGGGTTAAGGATGTAAGGGCATTTGATTAGCCTAGTGGGTACTTATCATGTTTTAGGTGTTGGATGATGGACAGTTTAGCCCAATGATTAAGGGAATACCTTGTTACTTCCCTATGTAGTAGAGGGTAGGTAAAACCCTTGGTCTCTTTTAAGTGCATGGTGATGGGGGTACATGTACATCCAATGCACAATATTGTGGAAGAGACCCGTTCCCGTGTTGATTTATGGTGGCTACGGGCTGGTCCTTTCAGAGTGTGTGTGGTGTGAGATTAATGGGTAGTTGTGTTAATCATTCGGGTTATCTTCACTCTGGCACCGTTTATTTGTGGGACGTTTGTTGGTCTGTTCTACCATCTTTCACGCCTTTGGAGCTTTGAATTTTGTGCAGAGAGTATTGTTTGAACTCTTCAGTTTGTTTCGGTTGGGTGGTATTATGTTGTTGGACATTTTGTGCTTTGTCCTTTTGAAGTTTCTGTTGTTTCTTGGGGGTGGGGATGTGTTGTGTGCCATTTCCTGTTGTGGCCCCTTGCCATCTTATGCATTTTTCTTCAGTATTGTATCCAATGTCATGGGATGGTTTCATCAATTACCATCTTACGTCCTTTTGATATTTTCAATTGTAAATTTATTGTTTATATATAAAGAGGTGAGGTGTGTTGTATCTTAATACATCCTCCCCAGTGTTCCAGGTCCCTGCTGCTCAGCCAGTGTGTGAGGTCATCTAGAATGTAGAGTGTGTTTGTGGGATTGGAGTGTGAGATGGAGATATGGGCTGAGCAGCAGGATGCTGCTCCTGGTGGGAATTAGCTATCTACTTGAAACTAAGATCTAATAAACCTTCTTATAATCTACACTGCGACCTTTGAATCATCAATTACAACAGGCACTTTATCACAAATAAAACCAAGCAGTACGGGGCAAAGAGAAATTCTAGAAATTGTATTGAAACGCCTGTGCCAGCCCCCAATGTTATTTTGGACGGCCATTAATGCAGCTTTTGGATTAAAATATGATAGTACTGTTGGTTAGGCAACAATTCCAGAGTGCCGATACCACAAGTGTTCGAAGCCAATGAAATAACAGGTAAGAAACAGAAAATCACAACATAACTGTACATAATATAAGATGACGTATCACATAGCATGTAACACACCTTCACCCTTATAAACAAACAACGAAGAGAAAGAAAGAGAAATATGCATAAAATTAACAACTAGCTTTAGTATCATTTTTTTTAAAGCTTGTGGGTACAGAGACAGTACGAACTGGTCTGTGATTTGCAGAAGTATCTACGTTTTGACAAGCATTTGAAACCCAGTTGGCGTGAGAAGCACAATCAGAAATAAGTAAACCTGTAGCTGAAGATCCAGCAACTAGTGATGACCATGGAAAAGAAAAAGCAGTTGAAGAATTTTGGACAATCTTAAGAAGGAGCATTGTTAACATATACTTCACCTTAATCTCACCAAGTACCCTCTTATGCTTTAAGAGTTTTCATTGCTTGTACTTCCGTTAGTCTTATTAAACTTCTTTTATTCCACCAACCTTCTCCAGAAAGTTAAGCTGATCCTTTTGAGAGTTTCAACATTTTTACAGGAGACCTGTGTTTATATTCCCCTTTTTGATCCTTTAAAAGGTTTTCTAACCTAAACCCGATCACCTACTGTGAATGCAGTTACTTTCACATTGTGGTTTTTATCAACTCTTTCCTTTGTTAAAAGCCTGATGCTTGGAAACTCTATCTAGCATTACAGACCAGATTTGTCCTTATGAAATTTTAATGCCTTCACCCAATCTGGACATACCAACGACCATGGCACTCTTGCGTATGAGTTCAAAAGGGGATACACCCATAGTGGTGTGTGGTGTAGTTAAATACGTCCATAGTTATTGCCTCAATTTTTTCACAAGCTATAGCAGGTTGAACCCCATCTTTCAGAAATCTATTACTTCTTTCCACCAAACTATTTGAAGCGGGGGATATAAAGCGTCCTGAAAATGTTTGATTTCAAAAGAATTATTGAAGTGTGTGTCATGCGGTTTGAAGTAAATAGCGTCCCATTGCCAGCTACCAAATTTTTGGGAGTGCCTTCAATGGAATTTTTTTTTTCTACAAAAATGTAATCACATATTCAGTACTTGGAGATGGGGCAAAATCCATATACATCCACCTTGAGAAATAGTCCACTGAAACAATTAATTATCTTTTCTCGAATGGTAAAAGCTCAAAATGACCTGCAAAGTCTAGAGCAAATTTATCCCAAACATTCTTAGGCATGGAAACTGTGTGCAATGCGGTCTCAGAAATCTCTAATGTTTGTCTGAGAGTAAACAAGTAGTGCAATCATTGACCCAATCAACCACTTGAGAATCCATAGGTGGCCACTAGTGAAATTGTTTCAAACATTTGACTATGCTGTTCACGCCTAAATTGCGCTCATGAGCTATTTTGATACGCTTTTTTCTAAGCACAGTAGGTGGAATACACCTGTCATTACGCATGAGTACACCATTAAGAACTTAGTTCCTGTGAAAACTGAGTAAATGTTTTAACTGCAGCATCTAAATTCCTTTATTTGGGCCAAGCTACTTCTGAAATTGTATAACTTTATGCAATATCTTGTCAGCACTTAAAGTATCTAACCCTTTCTGGTAGCCTTCCCTTTTACTAAATCTTAAAACCATTGTAACTACACACAACTTCCTCCTGACAATCATCATCACTAGAGGTAAGTGGCATTCTAGACCTCAATTTTTTTCACCTGAAATGTACTTGACGTCAAACACATATCCTAAAGTCGTGATGGTAACCTCACAAGCCGAGCTAAAGTCTTACATGCACCATTACCATTGAGAATGTATACAAGGTGTTTGTGAGCAGAGTAGATAGTGAATCTAGCCTAGATCGTCTTAAAATTTTCCACTACCCACGTGAAAGCTACTGCTTCCCTCTCAATGGTACTGTGATTAGTTTCAGGTATTTTTAAACACAGATGCAAAAGCAATCCTCACTTCATCATCAACCCATTGTAGTAAGAAAGTAAGTCGTTTTTTATTGTTTTTGATTAATTAAAACCATTACAAAAATACACGTTAATAAAATTTATATATATTAAGACAGGTGAAATGCGTTTCTAAAAACTAAAAAGACTCTAATGTAAAAAGCGCCCTTGTTCGGCTTCTTCTGAGGAGGTTCCAATGTCTATGCTCAAAGATTCCAATTGCGTAAGCTAAAACTTCCTTATGTGTTTTTTGCGTTTGCACGGGGTGCAGCTTTTCCTTGCTTAGATTCTACTAATAACAGGAATTTTACTAGCTTCCCATTTAGCTGCGGGTCCTTTGGGTTGAAGCATGCAATCACAGCCTGTCTCAGAGTTCGAATCCCTCGTTGGTTAAAATGCGCTTTGAGTAGTCCTACCCTTTCCTCTTTTAATTTGGTGCAGGAGCATATTGGATGTTCCATGTCCTCAGTGCCATTCCTACACAGCCTGCACGTGTTTCCACATTTCTCTCTCTGCCAGGGTGGAAGGTGCAGTGTAGCTGGCAAGATTCCTAGCCTATATTTTAAAAATTGTTCTTTGGTCTTCCTTGAGTACCCCAATTTGAAGTATGCCTGTGGCCCAAGTAGTTTATAGCCGCTCAGTGTCATCCAGGTGTGGCTCTTACGGGCAAAGGCAGCTTTGTCTTCAGCAAGGGAGATCTTCTCGATTACCTTATTTACTACTTGCTTAAAGAGCGAATGGGTAGTTTGGGTTTCCCATAGGTCGACTAATCCGGTAGTGGCAATTGAATCCACCAAGTACTTTTTGGCCGGCGAGATGGATGTGCTACAACGTTCTTGCCAGAGCTGATGGTTCAGTGTATTCCGGGGAGAGTTCTTGATTTTGTGCCAACACCTAATATAGGAACCTTGCCTTGCAAAAAGTTGTTTGGTTAGGCCAAACTCCAATCGAATCTGTGCAGGTGAGACGTAAGATGGGAGGTTTAACTTAACTCTATACCTTCTGATCATGGTGGTGTCCAGCAGTTTAGCGTCCCTACCCCTCAGTGCTTCGCTGCCGTAAGTAATAGAGGGTGGAATTTTAGCTTGCGCTACCCGAATCAGAGGAGAAATGATAGGCCCTGTAAGTTTTGTTTTTAATTGCCTTAGTGTTGTTGTTGTCGCTATTGCCATCCCCTGCCTCCTGATGGCCTCAAGTTGGTTGGTGAATTGGCCACCCTCGTCGATGATTACCCCTAGGTATTTATAGGCAGGGGTGTTCACAATTGTTTTTTTTTCCAAGTACAAGGAGTGGGACCGTCGTTTGCCATTGATTGTCAGGGTTTTTGTTTTATTGATCACTTCTAGGTGATTTTCAACTGCATACTCGTGCATTTTGTTGAGTAAACATTGCAAGCCAACTTGAGTGTGGCTTACCAGGACAACATCGTCCGCATATGAGATGCTGGAGATGGCTTTGCCGTCAAGTCGTGGAGCGTGCACGTTGCAGGTGCCAAGGGCTGATGTCATATCTGCTGTGTAGATGTTAAACAGTGTTGGTGCAAGCACACATCCCTGTTTAAGACCTTTAGTAGTTGGTATACGGCTCGAGAGATGGGTGCCTAGTTTTATTTGTATCCATGTGTTGGTGTGAAGATGTATTTGGAGGTTCAAAAGAGATGAAGGAATTCCCCAGAGTGCCAATTTCCTCCACAGTATTGCTCGGTTGACATTGTCGAAGGCTGCCTTGAAGTCGATAAAACAAAAGTGAATCGCCTGTTTGGATAGTCTCGGCTTGTCGATAAGTAATGCCATAGTTAGTATGTTAGTTGATGTTCCAATGTCTTTGCAAAACCCTGTTTGGTAGGGTGGGGTATTATTTCATTCTCTTTTGCCCAGTCCTGGAGCTCTGTCAGTAAGGTGCTGGTGAAGTATTTTGCCTCTATGTCTAGTAGTGCAATCAGACGATATATTTTTGGTGAGGTTTTGTCGCCGGCCTTATAAATCGGTGAAATTATGGAGCCCTTCCATGATGCGGGTAGGAGCCCGGACTGTCTGACGGTATAAAAGAGGGGGGGGCCAATATTTCTGACCAATATTCCGGGTTTTGTTTGAAGAGAGCTGGTGCAATCCCGTTTGGCCCCGGAGCCCCTTCTTTCCTCCCTTTTGAAATTTGGTTCTTAATTGTTAATACCTCAGTTCCATTTTCCTCTTCCTCTAAATTCCTTGCGGTTTGCGTGGAATGAATCAGTTGGTTATCCGGGATTGCTTGTAATCCTGGTGTTTGATGATTGCAGTGAGGTTCTAGAAAGGTTGTCCATGAATTCTCTGTGATGTATGATGTTAAGCCTCCATGTGCCGGTTGTAGAATTTTGTTAATGGTGGACCAGAAGTGCGCTCTGTTGTTTGCTTGGGAGTCGTGGTAGAGGTTTGCCCAAAAAGCATTTTCGTTGGACCTGTTGATGTCCCACTTGAGTTTTTTGATTTTGGCTTTTCTTTTGCGGAGTAGATGGTTTAGATTCTCGTCTCCGGGGCAAAGCCTTAATGATCTTAGAAGTTTGTTTACAGATTTTTTTTTTTTTTTTTTTTTAATTAAACTTTTTATTGAATCAAATCACAGAGTAGATATTGCAGATCAAAGTACATGTCAGCTAAAAGGTATAATTTTGAACACATACCTGTCACATAACTTAAGCAACAAAAATTCACAATTCTGCTTTTCTGTGCATTGCCATATCTTCCGCCGGAGACGTGCAGATTTCACCCCTGAACATGTTCCACTTCTTCCATTTCCGATCCCATTTTTTAGGGCAGCCCCGCCTTTTATAGACCTCTTTCTCTGCAATCATGCAGCGGTCCATTTCCGCAACCCAACCAACCATAAGAGGCCTCCTGCCGGAACCCCAATACATTGCAATCGCTCTCTTGACCAATAGGTATCCCAGTGTCACCCATTGTTGCTCAATTTCAGTCAGGTCAGTGGCCTCCCATATGTTTAGGATCCCCATCCCTGGCGTCAGGTCTATTCGCTTCCCCAACGCGTCTCTCATTTTTTGGGTGGCAGTGTTCCACAGAGGGCGAATCTCCGGGCAATTCCAGAGAATATGATAAAAGGTGCCCTCCTGACTGCATCCCCTAAGGCGTAGTGCATCTGTCCTGTGGCCAGTCTTTGCAAGAAGCACCCCCGAAAGGAAAGAGCGATGTAAGATTTTTAGTTGGATAAGACGAAAGCGCTGATTTATCGCCGTTTCCCTAGGGGACATTAATGCTGCCTGCCAATCATCCTCATCTATGGGCCCCACGTCCGTCTGCCATTGGTGCCGGAGACTTTGGAGGGAGCCAGGGAGGTTGTTGCAGAGCTTTCGATATGTACAGGATGCAGCCTTTGTTAAGAGCGGCTCCGAAAGTAAACGGTCCTCTAAAGGAGTGGAGTCTGGTAGGGAGGACAAGTCAGGGATATTAGACTGAATTGCATGCCGGATTTGCAGATATCGATAGATTTCTCCGGGAGCCAAGTTATGTTTAGTCTGTAATTCTTTAAATGTGAGGAGTTTGCCCCTGTGCATCAGGTCCCCTATATTTGTAATACCGAGTTTACAGATTTTTAAAGTAATTTCAAATCGGTCTGCTGTGCGCTCGTGGCCTTCCCCGCGACCGTTGGATCATTTGGAGGGGAGTATCTGGCTATGGTTGAGAACGAACTTGCAAGCGATGCCGTAAAAATTTCCCATATACTAATCCGGGTATCGGTGGGGTTACTGAGATCGTGTAGCAGTGTTTTCGCCGCCAGGAGATCCTTCCCGGAGTTTGCTAGGGACGACTTGATTAAGCATCGGTTTGTGCGGAAATGCTTGGATTGAAACCTGATACATGTTAAAAAAATGAAAGGGAGACTAGAGTGTAGTCTATGGTGGAGTTTCAGAGTAGAATGAGGCGGCCGGGGGGGGTCGTCAGTGAATCTTCCATCAACCCATTGAGACAATATAGCACCTAAGCCAACCTGACTGGCATCATCAGTCAGCATACACTTCTTTCCCGAAGTGAATGGGATTATTTCTGGAGCTGACCCAATCGGTTCCTTAACCTTCTCAAACGCCTCCGTTTCTTCAGAAGCCCAAACAAACTTCACGCCTTTCTTGAGCAAGGATCTAAGAGGTTGCATTGCAAAGGCACATCCATTGACAAATCTAGAGTAATACTCACTCTGCCCAAGAAAGGACCCAAGAGTATCTTTGTCTTTTGGAGGAGATGCCTCTTTGATGACTTGAATCAGACAATGTTTGGGTTTGATGCCATCATATGTGATTCTATGGCCTAAGTAGTCAAATTCTTTTACCAAAAGTTTGTACTTGTCTAACCTTAGAGTGATACCATGTTCCCAGAAAATGGTCATAACATTACTGAAAATACAGCTGTGTTCATGTAAGTTGTCTGCAAAAATCAAAACCTCATCTTTGAATGTGTGTACTCCAATAATGCCCATCAAAATTGCGTCCATAAGTTTCTTGAATATGCTGGCAGCCGAAGCCAGACCAAACTGCAATCTCAAAAACTTAAAGGCACCAAATGATGTGATGAAGGTAGTTAACTCCTGTGAAGCTGTATCAAGTGGAAGTTGATGATACGCTGACCTTAAGTCAAGAATACAAAAAAAATTCGCTTGTCCCAAACTAGCTAACAACTCATAAATTTTGGGTAGTGGATGGCAGTAAATTATTATATTTTTATTCAGGGTGCACAAATCAACTGAGCACATAGGCAATTTTCTCCCTATTTCTTCCTGACAATTACAGTAGGACTAATCCATTCAGAAGAGCTGGTTTCCTTAATTATACCTTCATCCACATACTTCTGTAGCACAGCTTTAAGGTCATCTCTTACACTTGAGGGTATAGGTCTCACCTTGTGGGCAACCGGAACGGCGCCATGTTTTAGTCTGATGTTGTGCTCGAACTTTGTGATGTTACCATTATTTTCATTAAATACCACATGGAAAATCTTTAATGGAACCATTCTGTTTCTTGAGGCAGATCCGTAAGGCAGTTTACACAGCTATGCGCCTACAACCCGGAGGCCGGCAGCGATAGAATGATCGTTCAATATTGGTAACAAAACTACTAAAAGGAAACTAATAGTGTAACTTCCCCCTCCCTTCTCCTCCTACCCTCCCTCCTCCCAATCCTCCTCACCAGAAGTCTATCCACTATAGGTGGTGAGTGATGAGCAGTCTTTTAAATTGCTATGTTTGGCATTCCGTTTCTACATGGTAGGGGGTACCAGTGACTCTGCACTGTGTGTGGGTAGTAATCGTAATATTTGCAGGTATTTGGGACATGTGACCTCTCAGAATTCTGTCAAGAGGATCCGAATAAAGGGGGCCCAGAGCTCTGTATTCCTCCCCTTTATTCTCCGCCACTAAGGACATGCGCTCCATCGCTAATGTTAACCGAAGTTTGTGTAACCATGCTGTGTGATCGGGAATGGTCGTAGTGCCCCACAGAGCCAGAATCAGTTGACGCGAAGCAAGCAGCCCTAGAGCCTTTTGTCGGCCCTGCAGGGAGCGCAAGGGAGAAGTCGGAGGGTTCGAGAGACCTAAGATGGTGTATGCCGGGAAGCATGGGATAGCGCAGTCAAATGCTGTGTTTATATCGTCTAGTATTTGCTCCCAGAAACGCGATAATTTTGGGCAGTGCCAGAGCAAATACACTATTGAACCCCTTTTTTCAGCAACCCCCGCCCTGCACTTCTCCGAACGCCATTTGTCCCACTTCTGGATGTGTGCAGGTGTAAGGTACCAGTAGGCTGCTAGCTTATAAATTGTCTCTGAACCAGCCATGTTGTGCGCAGTGTGATGTGTTCTATAGTGGATGTCCTTCCATTCTTTTCGCGGAGAGCGAGCCCCAGTTCCTCCTTCCATCGCTGTTGGCCCTTGGTTCTGCCCCAGTCTTTTTTTTTTTTAAATTCTTTTTTTATTAAACCTGCTCCTTACATACCATTGAAATAAGTGGCAGGGGTGGCAGTTGCCGAGATGGTCACAAAACGTAGATTAATCATTAACTTTTTATCGTTGCACGATAATACAGATGGGTCTTTCGGAATCTTAACTATGAGTTATAAACATGAAAAGCACACATCATTAACATTTCTCTCCCCCAACTACTGGAATTAGCATTCATTGTCAAGTTGTCCTCCTCCCAGGGACAGTCCTCAATATGTTTCCCATGGGTTCCATATTTTTCCCCATTTTTTTGGCACATCCCCTACTACGATATCACTTCCTCTGCCCTCCGACACTAGTCCAGGTCCTTCACCCAATCAGTTACTACTGGCGGGAGGCGCGACCCCCATCTTCGTGCTATATTTCTCTTGGCCACCCCTGCGACCAATGTCAGCCATATCCGAGCATGTCTAAGCCAATCTTCCTCTCCTTGTATCATTAATAGAAGCCCCTTGGCCTCTAGTGGGACCTCTAGTGAGAGCACTTAGGACATTATGGCGGTCACTTCTTCCCAATAACAGCGTATCCGCGGCCACTCCCCGAGGATATGATAAAAGGTACCCCTCTGTCCACATTCCCTCACACATAAGGGGTCTCCTGCCCTCCCTATTTTGTGTAGTAGGGTACAGCAGTAGTGTGTTCTATGCAGGATTTTCAAGTGTATCAGTCTGAACCATACCCGGATTGCTATTTCTCAAGGACCTTGAAGGGCCACCAACCATTCCTCATCCGTGATATCCCCTATGTCGTCTAGCCATGCTGCCCTCAGAGGACCCAGTGGGTCTGGGGAGTTATTTACTAGCTTTTTATAGACCACTGAGACACCTTTTTGAAGGATTGGGTCTGCTAGGACACGGTCCTCCAAGGGCGAGGAATCGGGACGTATTGCCCCTCCTGGATGTGGACCTTGAGTGCATGTCCCGATCTAAAATAATGCAGTGTTTGGGAGACTGCTAGGTCAAATTCTTGTCTTGGGGATTCCAAGGTATTAAAGGCTCCATTTCTCCATACATCCCCCAAATGTTCAATACCTATTTTTGCCCATTTTGAGAACCCAGTCAAGTTAGCGACTTCTGACAGTCTGTCACTATGCCAGAGAAGGGTCATGGCGGTCAATATGTCTCGGCATTCTACATGGGCCTCAGCCTCCAACCAGCACTTGATGACAGTGGCAGTATGGGTGGAAAGGGTGCCTCTTCTTTTGCCGTTATACAAAATAACTTCGTAGTTATTGTTTGGCATCGCATCTCTATCGACCCTATAGGTGGGTTCATCCCACTCAGAATACACCCAGTCTTTGATCACTAATAACTGTGAGGCCCAATAATACATTTTAATATTTGGACCCGCAAGGCCCCCATCATAGACACCCCCCCCCCCATCTGGAGTTTAAGAGCAATTCGAGGGGCCCCTTCCTGCCACCGCAACGTACAAAACTCCTGATCTATTTGCTTAAAGTAGATTGGGGGAACAGGATAGGGCGAGTTTTGCAGTACATAAAGGAATCTTGGTAGAGACATCATCTTGTACAGAGCCCTCCTATGCGATACATCTGATCGGAGTCGTTCTATTTGAGGGATAAGATTGCGTTTCGAGAACAAGGATTGATCTCTAGTCACAAAGATGCCCAAGTACTTAAAACCTACTAACTCCATTGGGGCCACACACTGCATCGGCAACCTTGGGGGGTGGGGGGGACGGACTACCGATTTGGCCCAGTTTATTCAAATTCCAGAGTAACTACCAAATAGATCGAACATGTGCAAAATACGGGCTATTGAAAAATATGGTCGGGATACATATAGTATAATATCAGCATACATGGAGATGCACTCTTCCCAGCCGCTGTAGGATGGGATCCCCCAGATCATTGGGTCGCCTCTGATCCACGCCGCCAGGGGTTTCAGCGCAAGGGCAAAAATAAGCGGCGATAGTGGGCACCCCTGCTTGGTGCCACGCCCCAGCGGCAAGGGCGCCGAAAGTGTTCCGTTCACCCTTACTCTCTCCAGAGGGGCGTTATGTAGGAGCTGTACCCATGCGCTAAACTTTGGCCCAAAGTACAATCTGGCCAGGATAGCAAATAAGTATGGCCACTCGATACTGTCAAATGTCATGAAGGCACCTAGTGCCATCAGTGCCGTTTGTGGCATCTGCGGCTGGGCAGTCATATGGAGGACACATGTATATTCTCCTTAGGTTATGACGAGTACTTCTGCCCGGCATAAACCCTGATTGATATATATGGATGAGTGAGGATAGGACCAGTGTGAACCTGGCTGCTAGTATCTTGGCCAGGACCTTTGCCTCCACATTCAACAGAGAGATTGGCCGGTATGAGCTGCGCTCTTCAGGGGGGTTTGCCTGTTTTGTGGATTACCACTATTGTGGCTGTGCGCTTTTCTTCTGACATTTGCCCCTGTTCCACTGCGGCCTCAAACATTTCCAGCACAGGCCGGGTTACTATTTCTGTCATGTTCTTATAAAGCTCAACAGGCAGTCCATTTGGCCCTACCGCTTTCCCTGTAACACGGTCTTAAATGCTTCCCAGAGTATGATTGGGGACAAAACTGATCCCTGAATTTCCTCAAAGTATAGCTCTGCAGAGATACATAGTTTCTCCCTTAAGTCTTCATCTCGTAAGTGCCAGGGGTGGTTCTGCCCCAGTCTTGCCCCTTGGATAGCATCGCATAGAGCTCAGAGATGAGGTGTTTGTCATCCTCTTTGTGAAGCAGCCATTTTTCAAAGACTGCTAGCGGGCGAGAGGCCACCTTCCTGTATTCAGGGGTGGTCACCCAGTGTCTCAGTTGGAGATAGTGAAATGAATCAGCCTGGGGGGAGTGAGTATTCGCGGCACAGTTGATCAAAGGGAATGATTCCCTTGTTGTCAAACAAAGACCCCACTTGTTTGCATCCTTTCTCCTGCCACCTACCAAACATTTCCAAGCTGCACCCAGGAGGGAAATCCGGGTTGTCCACTATCGGGGACATCGGGGAGGGGAACGATGTCAGTCCTTTCTCCAAAGCCACTCTATCCCACACTTTTAGTGTCTATGATGTTACTAGGGAGGAATACAGGCCCCACGCTCTAAGCTTGCGCAGTAGCTAGGCCTCCCCTCAGACATTCACCCCCACTACCATCTGATCCATGAAGGATCAATGCTTTTCAGAGGTAGGACGGTTCCATTTTACTAAGTCGCGGAGGTGCGTCGCCTGTAGGTAACGGTGGATCAAGGAAAGCCCCAGGCCGCCTTCCTTTTTGGGCTGTGCTAATTGCGATACCGGTAGACGCAGCTTCATACTCCCGACAAACTTATTAATAGCAAGTTGCAATGAGCGGAGTGTCTTCGGAGGTGGGACAAGTGTTTGAAAGATGTAAAGTATGCGTGGGAGTACTGTTTTCTTGACCGCAGCTATGCGCCCAAACCAGGCCAGCTTCAAGCGACTCCAGCTGTCTAGTATTTTATTCTTCTGGTCAATGAGTGCTGCATAGTTTATTGCCAGGGTCTTTGGGATGGTAGGAGCAAATAGGATGCCCAGATATGGTAAGGAAAGCGCCGCCCATTTCAGGGGGGTACCTGTTGCGCAACGTTTCTTCGTGGGAGGGGGGCACCGATCAGTTCAGGATTTGCAATTTATTTAAATTAACTTAAAATCCAGAGATTTCCCCGAAGACCCGCAGCTCATCTAGTAAAGCTTGCAGCAATGTCATTGGTTTCGCCAGTGAGAGAATGACATAGTCTGCATAGAAACTGATAGTGTGAATGTCTGCACCAAACCGGATGCCCTCAATCCGCGGGTCATCTCAGACACGCTGAGCCAGCGGCTCCCTATAGAGCGCGAAAAGAAGGGGGGAAAGCGGGCAGCCTTGCCAGGTGCCTCACGCTATCGGGAACGTGGTCGAGGAGGTTCCATTGACTCGGACAAAGGCTCTCGGGACGCGATATATGCAGCTTACCCATTTAATAAATGCTTCCCCAAATCCGAAATGGCGCAGCGTATCGAAGAGCTAAGTCCATCAACAGCGATCAAACACTTTTTCAACATCAATAGATAGGAACAGCGCTTCCTTACGAGACCAATGGGTGACATCCATGAGGTGTAGGAGTCTTTTGGTATTGTCTCTCCCTTGTCTTGTTGGGATAAAGCCGGCTTGGTCTGGATCCACTAGGTCCGGCATAAGTGGATTCAGACAGGCCGCCAGTATTCCAGCGAAGAGCTTGGTGTCAATATAAAGTAAGGATATGGGACGATGTGACCTGCAGTCTCTGGGATCCTTTGATGGTTTGAGGATCACTGAGATCGAGGTCTCTTCCATGGAGTCTGAGTGTTCCTGTCTCGAGGAAGGAATTAAATACTCGAGTCAGAAGTGGGGCTAATTCCTGGCAAAAGGCTTTATAGAATTGGACTCTGAAGCTGTTGGGGCCCGATGTTTTATTCGTCTTAAGGCGTGCAATTGCAGCTATTACCTGAGCGTTCCTTCCTGGAGTGCGCTACGGCCATGGTTTGGGTCTTGTGGTTCTTCTAGGCCTGGATGAAGTTGGGTTCCAGCGCCTTCGAAGTTGTCTCTTCTTTCCTCTAGGCCCACTTCCGGGCTCCCTCCTGTGCGTCGTTTATCTGCGGTGTCCTGTCGAGCGATGCTGTCTCGGGCTGCGATAAGTTAGAGGCCCAGGCCCTAGAGGTGGGGGTGGGCCTCTTCTGAGCACTCTCTTCCCAAGCGTTGTCTGTCACTTGAGGTCCCACTCCCGGCACCTACTACAAGTGTTACCTTGCCTGGTCCTCTCTTTGTGCGGGCCCCTCTGAGTCACCAGTGCCCCAACATCCCAGCCGCCCCCCGAACCTGGTGTATACTCGTCCACATGTGCTCCCGCTATCTTCTGTCCTGCTGGGGGCGGGGGGGGGGGAAGATGTCGCACTGTCTGCTTGCTCCCGTCGTTTCAGATATCTCAGCTGATCTCCTTTGTGGTCCATATCTCGAACTGCCGCCTTCCCTTCCTGTTTTCTTAGTGTGCGTGGACCCTAGCAACACGTCTTGGGCAGTCGCACAGTTTCTTTAATTGTTAATGCTGGAGGGGCTGTTGACGGCGGGCAGACTCCAGTTGCCCTATGTATGAGGTCTCCACTTGTTGGGGGGAGTGGTGCGAGTCCCCCGCTGCTCCGCAGTCTCCTATTAAGCTTGGTCTGTCCTGCGCCCTATTTGGGTCTGTCGCATGCTCTCTGCTGCAGCCCCAGACCCTCACTGGGGTTAGTTTCTCTGTTCGTGAGGGGGAAGCTGGGCCTGTGTGTTGTATTGTGCCTGCTCACCTCTATAAGTCCGCTGCGGCCTGCTCCAGACACTGCTAGGCTTGCCCGGCACTGCTTCTGGGATACAGTCCCCTTTATGGGCCAAAGATGTAGGAGCGGTGGTCCTGTGCCCCCTTGTGCTGCGCCATGTTTGTGGCAGCCTGCCCTGCTCTCCGGGAGGACTGCCGTACACTGGAACATTCGCTGAGGGTGCCGGCCCTCTACTGCAGAACAGGGAGGGGCCGTCTACACAGGCGCCCCGATCCGTGTCCCTACAGTCGCCAAATGCCAATGTAGGGGCTTTTCGCCAAGCCGGCCGCTTTCCTCTTCCTGTCTCTCTGTTCAGTCTGGGAGCGGCCCGCCTCCCGTGCCCTCTTACCGCACCTCCTCTGGGGACACTGCTTCTACACCGGCCACCAGCATTTCCTGTCACTCTCCGCAGGCACAGATGAGTTGGCGTGGGGGATCCTTCCTCGGTTCTAGGGCGGGTGGTCAGGCTCACCCATCGCCTATCCGTTGCTGTGAATACTAGGCTGCTCCTCCCGTCCTCTGTTTCATTCGCGAGGCTCAGATCGGTGTCTCGCGCCCCTCCGGTGATGTTCTCCGGCTCAGCCTGGGTTCCCGACTGGGTCCAGTGCAGTGATACTCAAAGTACTGCCCGGGGCCGCTTGCGGCCCTCTTGACCTTTACATCCGGGCCCCCTGGTGAACAGCAGCTTTACTTGCTGAGCACTAATATTCAGATTTTTAAAAAAAATAAACGGGCAAGCATTTATTTGCAGGTTAAATTGAATAACTACTGTGGTGTCCTGCACCATTTAACTTTAGTTAACCTGCAAATAAATGCTTGCCTGTTTATTTAACATTTCTTTAGACCTCTTACACAATCCCTGACCCATCCAGGACCCCCAACTGCCACAGTGCAGCCCTCGGTCACACCACACACTTTACTTTGTGGCCCTGGGCAAATGTTTCCGAATACCCATGGTCTAGTGTGTAGCCCCAGCACTGGTGCCCTGCGGGAGGGGGCTATATGAGTGCTGAATGTCGGCGGTGTCGGAGAGACTCAGACACGTCTCACCCGACTGCCATCTTGGCCACGCCCTCAGGGAAAATCTTTTAAAAACCGTAAAGTACCATTTTCAGAACAATGTTCTAGCAAAGAAATATGCATAGGTGATACAACAGCTGCTGTATCTGACTCTGGAACCAACATTAAACCAAGTTCACCTAAATCTTCCCAACTCGCAAGATTTCTTTTTTTCAGTGCTACATAAATCTTGGTACTAACTTTCCTACCAAGACATGTTAGGGTATCCACAAAATAACCCAGCATATCAATGTCTTCTTCCCCAAAAGCCTTAAGAGTAACATCAGGAGGTTTCAATTTCTTATTTTGTCCCCATAAATCGAAAAGCACAGTGTCAGATAAAATAGTAATGGGCACCATTTTTTTTTTTTTTGTAAATCTTTTTTATTGCTTTTTTCATTTTACATGGGGTTCACATAACGACATTCTCTTCGTCAAACGCATTTGGTACATTACTTGATAATATAGACAGTTTTAGAGACAATGAATGACGTGTGATTTGTGAAAGTGTGGGCTTATCTAGTGGTGTCGTTGTCTGCTCTGTTACATGTCAGGAGAGTACATCCTTCCTGTAATTTATCCAGCGTGTGGAACTACCGTGGTGGTCCATTAACTGTTAACTTAGGATCAAACTGGGGTTGGGTAGGGGGGTAAGGGTGTGCACGGGCGGGTTTGTTCTGTGTGTAGGTTGTTATGCCGTTGGTGATGCAGGACTGGGTATGTTGGAAAGTGTAGCGGGCCCTACGGGGGTGGCTGGGATTTCCGGCATTTGTGTGGGGCTTTGAGGGTCTGGTGGAGTCCGAGGGTCTGTGGGAGTACCGGTGGGTGAGTTTCTATCTAGTCGTTTTGCCGGGGTTGTTGATGTTCAGGACGGCCGACTGTGTGCTATCTGTTGTCTGAATTGATGCAAAAGTAGGGCCCATTCTGTGGAGATGCGGCGTCAACGTATCCCATGCCCCCCCTCGTTTCTGATGGCGTCCTCTTCCACCGCGCCCCATTTGTTAACCGCTCCTGTCCAGGCCGCCTTTGGGGGTCCTACCGGAGCTCGCCAATGCATGGCTATCCCTCGTTTTGCTTACAGTATAGCCAGCGAGGCAAATCGTATCTGGACTTTGTGGTGTTTTCGATGTGAAAACACCCCCAGTGTGCAGGCCTCCCACATGTCCATGTTTACTATTCCTTTGACCTCCAGCAACGTTTCATGTATTGAGTTCCAGTAAGGTTGTATGATGGAACAGCTCCAAAACATATGTTGAAACGCTGCGTCTAGGGCCTGACATCGTGGGCATAGGAACTGTGTTCCTGGATAAAAGCGGTGGAGGCGTGCTGGTGTTGGGTATGCTGAATGTAATATAAAGAATTGTATATTTTTAACCGCTCGTTTTGGGAAACTGTCTCAGGGTATTCTACTGCTTGTTCCCATTCTTTATCGTGCAGTGGTCGTCCCAGTTCCTCTTCCAAACTGTGTCATAATGAATCTAGCGGCACAGCTGTAAGTTCCCGTATGGCTTTTTAAAGCCAGGTAACTAGGTGTCCACCGGCGCCCATATGGAGAATGGTGTGGAGTACCGGGTTAGCGAAATGATACAGTAGCTGGGGCACTATGATCATTTTTGACAGGGCCACTCTCCCAATTGGGTCCAAAGGACGAGTCTTCCAGAAACCCACCATGGTCCTTTTGCCTACCAACGTTTTGAGGTTGTTGCCCTCATATAAATCGGTTGGTTAGTGATACAGTATGACTCTTAGGTATTGGGGGGGGCGTTGGTGCTCCAGGGGAGATCACACTTTCCCATGTGAATCTTCTGGGGGGAGATCTGGGTTCATCGGATAGACCACGGATTTCGCCCAATTGACCCTCAATCCTGTTGCTTCTGTGAATTCTGAGAGTGTGGCCCAAATTGGGGCTAGGTCAATCGTAATGTCTCGCACGTATAGCAGTAAGTTGTACAATGACACACTATGGGTAGTGCCCGCTATTGGGATACCCCAGGTCTCTCCCTTGCGGCGGAGACAGATCGCTAGGGGCTCCACCGCCATGGCGAACAGCAGGGGGGAGAGAGTACATCCCTGCCGTGTGCCCCTCTCCACACAGAAGGGGACTGAAATATATCGCCCTATGCACACTCGGGAAGTGAGTTTAGTGTATAGTAACTGTGTGTATGCCAGGAAGCTTGGGCCTATCCCCATCCGGTGGAGCATTGCAAAAAGGTACAGCCATGTTAGTGTCAATGGCCTTTCCAGGTCCAGTATCAGGCAGGTGGCCCTTGGATACTTGGCACGTGCCTGGTCCTGGACATATAGCAATCGGCGTATGTTCTGTGATGTGTTTCTGCCCAGGACAAACCCACACTGGTCTGAATTAATCAATGTCGGGAGAATTTGGGCATACCGGTCTGCTAGTATTTTCCAGAGAATTTTGCAGTCTGCTGTCAACAGTGTTATGGGTCTATAGGAGGTCAGCAGTGTTTGGTCGCGGTTCGGCTTTAGGAATGATACCAGGAGTGACTCCAGGAGTGAGCCCGGGAGTTTGCCTCCCTTCAGTGCCTCTTCGTACATGTCCTCTAGGGGGGATGCTAGTAATGAGGAGAAGGTGCTATAATATTCTAGTGGCAGACTGTCCATTCCTGGAGCCTTATTATGCGCCAAGGCCTGGATTGCATGTTTTGCATCTGTGGTCTTGATCGCCTTGTCAAGGGAACCGTCCATTGTCGAGATTTGGGGTATGGTTAAGGGGTCCAGGAATCGCTCTGCTAATTCCGGACAGTTCTGTGCTGGGTTTGTGGATATCCCAACAAAGTAGTCACAGAAGAGCTGCAGGATTTCCACTTGTGAGTGAACTAGGACCCCTGCGGGGCCTATGATTTCTGTGATTGGTCGTATGTCTGCGTCCTGCCTGACCAACCAGGCCAGGAGTGCTCCGGATCGGTCCCCTTCCCTGTGTGTCTTCACCGTGTATGCTTTGAAATTATATCTGCTAGGGCTGCTGCGTATGCCATTTTGGCCTCCGCAATCTGGATTGGGGAAACTGTGTCTGCATCTGCAGGCTTGGTCATGGTCGCTAGGTTAGCCTCTGTCTTTGTTAGGTTGTGTTCCAGTGTCCTTCAAGCTCCTGCGATCTGTCTGATGCATGCTCCTCTAGCGACCACCTTAAATGCATCCCATTCCAGTAGCCTGGATGATGCTGTACAGGTGTTCGCTGCGAACAAGTCCTGTATACTGTTCTCTTGGTCATGTCTGAACACTTGGTCTTCCAAACAATCTTGCTGTAGTTTCCAAGTGGGTACTGGGGGATGTGGGGTTGCCATCTAAGGGTTAGGAGGTGTGCGTCATGATCTGAGAGGAC
This sequence comes from Calotriton arnoldi, assembly GCA_963921515.1. Taxonomy (NCBI): domain Eukaryota; kingdom Metazoa; phylum Chordata; class Amphibia; order Caudata; family Salamandridae; genus Calotriton; species Calotriton arnoldi. The sequence continues at coordinate 1,225,736 of CAWUFW010003619.1, forward strand.
CCGACCTAGGTAGTCTGTCTGCTGGGTCATGGGGATTATTGTTGGGGAGCATAGGAAACTATCGAGCTGCACCCGTAGCTTGTGAGGGATTGTATGGAAGGATTTGAGCTTGGTCATTGGGTTTTGGTTTCTCCACGCATCTACAAGTGACCAGTGGGACACCCAAGACCGATATTGTTCCACCTGTTTGTGGGCTCGGGAGTGTGGAGCGGGAAGATGAGATCTGTCCAGGGAGAGGTCCAGTACACTGTTGTAGTCTCCCCCCAGATTGCATGGAGTGGTCGTGTATTGGGCTAGGATTTCTGATAAGTGGTCCCCGAATTTACCCTGCTCTGTGTTTGGGGCGCTTATGCTGCCGATCAATAGCTGTTTTCCATCTAAAAGGCCCTCTAGGAGCACGTATCTCCCCTCTTTGTCCACCGTCTTCTGGATTTCCTGGAATGGGACCCCTGGCCTGAGCCAAATCATTGCTCCCCTCGCATAAGCTGAAAATGTAGTAGTGCAGAGGGTGCCTCGCCAACGTCTGCGCAGGCGCTCTAGTTCGCATGCTGTTGGGTACATTTCCTGCAACATGGCTATATGCGCTTGTTGGCGCTTGATGTTGGAGCATACAGCGTAACGCTTTGTCGCTGTGTGCATACCCCTAATGTTTAGTGTGATGAAACTAGTGTCCTTGGTCATGATGGGGTATTTGTGGGGATAGAGCGGGGTGTCCCTGGGACTTATTTGAGTGTATCTTAATAATGCCCTGGAATTGGCTAGTGTTATATTGTTGCGCTGCCTGCTTGTTGTGGGTGTCTGGTAGTGAAGTTGAAGAGTAACTAGGGGAATGGGTAGAAACTGTATGGGGATTCTGTCCCAACACTGTGGACCTACCACAACTGGTGGTACGTCCAAACTAAACATGGTGCTAGTGCACTAGTGTTTTATGAGGGGTTGCGGGCTGTTGCGTCCACAGCGTGTGTCGAGTGTGGCCCGTTTTGAAAAATGGATATGAATATCCGGTGGGGCCCGAGATTTCCTAATGCTGTGCTATCGGGTTTCTGGACATTGTGGTGATTTAGTGTTAGTGTCTAGCAGTGAGATTGGGAAGAGGTCATTGGCCCTATATGCGGAGAGAGAAAGAAAATATTCAAGAGGCTGCAGGTGTCTTTCAGAAAATCGTGTTGGCCATCTGAGGGGTCACCAACGGTGGTGTTACTGAGTCCTCTCGAGAGGTACAGGTATCACTAATGTCCTCCTCTGACGTGAAGATGTGTGGGCCTCTTTCTCCATCCGAGCTCCCTGCGGCCGGGCCTAAATCTGCGCCTCCTATAGCGCTTTCCGGCACTCAGCGATTATTTGCTCAAGGTCGGGGGGGTCCGGTCTCAGTGCCCTGGGGCCGGGTGCTTTTGGGATTTCTTTCTTTGCCGACGTCTGCTTCGGGGCTCTCACTTATTTCGTGGGATCTCCCAGTGTCCTGTGTCCTTTGTCCTGTAGGCGTTGCTCCACCCAGTCATATGCTTCCTTCGGGTCTGTGAAGAATGTGGTGCGTCCTTCATGGAGGATCTTAAGGCGTGCTGGAAAGAGTAAGGAGTATTGAATCGCTTTTTGCTGGAATAGGCGTTTTATCTCTAGGAAAGAGGTGCATAAACGTTGTACTGCCCGGGAGTAGTCCAGAAAGAGCATTCAACGTTTGTCTTCCACACAGATGGTTCCGTTATGTCTAGCTGCCCGCAGCACTGTGTCCCTGTCTCGGAAATGGAGGAGTTTTAACAGTAGGGTCTGGGGGGAGATCTCGGAGGTGGTCTTAGCGACGGGACCCCGTGTGCTCTCTCCACTGAGAAGAAGGTGGTTAATTCCGAGCCCGGGGTAAATGATTTAAGCCAAGTTTTCACATATCCAATGGGATCCGACCCCTCTGTCCCTTCCGGTAGGTTCAGCACTCGGATATTGCTTCTCCGAGAGTGTCCTTCCAAATCATCCACCCATTCCTCCAAGAGCTGGACCCGGGATTGGATTTTTTTTTTTAGGGTTTCTTGCTGCGACTTGGCCAGAGGCTAGAGTGTTGAAAGTGTCTTCTCCCCATTTGCCACCTTGTCGGCTAGTTTACGATGGTCGTCCCTGAGTAGATTAAGGTTGGTGGCCAGGGCCCCGAATCTGTCCTCTGTAATGACCCTGGAGTGTTCTACTTTATCTAGCTTGTCCGACATTTGCGCTGTTGTTGACGATCTCGGTCATTGTGGGTTTTTTTTGCTATTGGAGAAGGATGTCTTGTGGGGACCGGCGTCTGTGGTCCTATGTTAGATTGCCGTCTCCCCATGTTTAGTCTGGAGGATTTGGGGGGCTTATCAAGTGTGTTTTCTCTGGTGAACTGTGAGTGTTCCACCTCCTAAAGTATATTACGTCCAATCCACTACTCTTGTTTGGGTCCCTGGGGAAGCTTCTCTGGCATCTTATCCACCGCTCACACTGAGTAAGGGTGCTCTATTGAGGCGGGGTCCTCAGGAGTTCGGTTCTGCCCCGGGGAGCTTTCAATCAAGTGTGTGGATTACTATGCTCTAGCGTCACAGTCTGTAGTTGGTTAGATTTGTGTGGCCTTGTTGTGTTCGCCTGCCCAGCTAGGTAAATATCTTTTTCCTAGGCCACGTCTCCATGTTAGGTCTGGTGTATATGGTGACCTTCCTCGAGGAGGGGGAAACGCAGAGAAAGGCTTTCAATGGCCCCACTATGGTTGAGTTTGCTGTATTTCCAGTTAAGGCCTTGCGTTTTCCAATTTATGTGTACTCCTTCATGCCCTGACAGTGGAGGAGGCTCCTTTTTTATGCGTGTGGCGGTCTGTCGAAGCACTCTGCCCCTTTCCACCTCAGAGGAAGGTAGGTATCTCTGACCCTACTGGGCTCTGGACACGGTGTCAGGTCGCTACTGATTGGTATTTGGGAGGAGGAGGGCCAGTCAGCTTGTCCTGGGGCCCAATTCCTGTCTTCCCTGCTGTCCTGCTCTCTTAGGGCTGGCTCTTGGGTCTACGACCTCTCCCTGCACCTCGAGGCCCGGTGCTGAGTTTCTAGAGTGGACTTGGGGGGAGCCCCGGAGGCACCTATGCCTCCGGGGCTCAACTCCATGTTGTATGGGGCGCCTCTCTGCTGCACCGCTGATTTTTCTGGGCCCTTGGCCCCTGGTATCTGGCCGGACTCGCGGTGGGTGCGGTGTTGTCGCTTGGGTGGGTTAGGCAGCGCCCCCCGGGATCGACAACGATCGTTTGCCTCCTTCCTCTAATAGAGGTGAGGGGCCGCCCTCGGGCTCCATCTTCAATACGCCAGTTTCAGTCCGTGCGGGAGCGCGGTCTCAGTTTTTCGTTGGATACACTTTCTGTGAGTAAAGAGTGTGATCCTCTGGGGTCGGCTCCTGTAGTATTGCACCCCTGGGGTGATCTTCCGCTCACCGGGCTGTGGTGTGCCAGTCTACTTTTCTCGACTTGTCTTCTATTCGCAGGGTCAGTCAGCGTCGTTGGGGTGCCGCCATGTTGTAAGTGGTCCCGGCCTCGGCAAACGTAGCTGGCCTCGCCGCCCTCCCTTCAGCACTGACTGTTTTAGTAGCAGACTCCTTTTCAGTAGTATCCTCCACTTGTTGAGTTATGGCATATTAGCCTGATTTTCTCGGCTTGATTTTCCTCAGCATCGTCGTGGCGTCGCCATATTAGATGCAGCCCCGGTCTTGGCAAGCGGAATCGGCCTCGCCGCTCCTCCTTCACACCCCATCGCCTTCTACAGCGTCTCAGGGACCCACCGGTTAGAATGGATAACGATGATCGGGCTATTACTCGGAGCCCTAAGCAGACAAGTCCGCCATCTTAGATGGCTTAGCCAAGCCCCCCTAGGGGCCCCATAGTTGTCCATCATTTTGAGTGAAATATCGCCTATTGAGATATCGCACAATGGTCCCTTGACTTTAGAGGCTTGCTCAGCTTGCAATTCTATTGTAAGAACAGTTTTGGACTTATCATTGGATGGATCTTGCAGAGAACCGTCAGTATAAAGATTCACACTGTTAACTCTGTTAGTTTTTTTTTTTTCCCACCATTGCAAACCCCTTGAAAATGTACTATTTTTTTTGCATTTATTACAACGTTTTCCAACAGCTGGACAACTTTCATTATTGCCCAAATGTGATCTTGAACCACAACGAAAACAAGATAGTTGACTCTTCTTATGCAAAGAACATTATTATTTTTTTTAGGTCGAGCCTAGCGCAGCGCACATGCGCTGCTCTATGGGAGGCTTCTTGTGAGGGCTCAAAACTTCTCCGTGTGGGTCGGACTCCTCCCACACATCTGATTGGCCTTTGCGTGTGTCTTTCAATAATGAAAGCACGCAAATGGCCAAAGCGGGTGCATGTCCCACCTCTTCTTCAAATGTTCACTCCCGCAGCGTTTTGCTCTCGGGAGCGAGCAGCGGCCCGCAGGCTGGCAGCTGCATTCCTCCCTCGTTGTGGATCAGGTTACTAATTAGCAGCCTGCGCTCCATGTTTGCACCCCTCCCACTCTTCTTTGTTTGTTCTTTGTAGCACGGTCCGGTTTCACTTTAGGGACCGCGCTTGCTGAAAGTGACAATGTCTTCTGACAGTGTGACCTTTACTTTCAGTTCATAAATGGCACGGAGGTTGTAGCGGGACAAAGGAACGCTCGAGACAGTCAGGTATGTATGAGGGCGTTTATTTGGTCTATAAAGCTCGTCGGATTATATGATGCAGTCCGGGGTAACGTTGTCCACACATTCATCAATGGGGAATCCGGCTCCTCGGAGATCTCGTTGTCGTCACGGATTTCCGGATAGGGGTATGAAAGAAAACAAAAGGAAAGCAAGCCTTAGTATCAGGCGGTTTTGCTAAGATGAGGGAAGGGGTTAGTGAAGGAGCACCAGGATTTCGGAAACGTGAGGGAATAGGGGTTTATCCAATCACCGAGGCATGGGGGAATATCTGGTACCCAAGACTGTGGACACCACCCCTGTTTAACTGCCGCCCGGGAAGGAGGTAACCACCCGTCTCCCAGACCCCCGGAGTCGTTCACGAACCTGTTGGAGCCACGAACCTCCTGGTCCGTGGCCGGGCGCTGGCGGGGAATGCCTCCTGGCTCCTCGTCGGTCTGTCCGGCCTCGATACGTGCCTCCTCAGTAGTCGTCTCCTGTTCTCCCGGTTCCACTGGTCTTTGGTGCTTTCTTCCGCCTTCTCCACCGCTCTGCTCGAACACTTCCCGGAGGTTGGTCCCGCCCTTTTGTCTTGGCGAATCTTGCTCCGTGACGTCATCAGGGGCGGGGTCTGGCTGCAGGTAGGCCCCGGGGTTAAAGGGCCAGAAACCCGGGATATCCTGAGTCCCAGGGTCGCTGATGGTAACCTCAGTGTCCGGAAGCTGCGAACAAGAGAAGGGATCCGCCACAGGTGAGTCCCGAGAATGCCCCATAGGAGCGGGAGCGAACGAATCCTGACAGAGGTAAAGACAGAAAAGCAACCCCCCCCCATGCCGGTCCACTTTTGGTCCACTTTTCTACCCGTTGTAACCTCTATACTGTCTATAAACACCAATTTCATCACATCTCTCAAAGAGGCACACGTTTTGGGGTTAACAAGGCTTTCGCATGTTTACATTGTTTTCAACCCATCGTGTTTTATTCATCTTTTGATGATTCCCCATCTAGTTGTGAGTTCCCTTCTAGTTGTGTTTCTTTCATTGTACCTCCCGCTGTGGATCCCTATTAAGGGTCTCTTGAAATATGGATGGATGTCTGGCAACAGGGGCGGTTGTTACCACTCTCTCGCTTATCCTACTAGTTTGCGTTCATACTTGCTTCCTCTACTTCATTGTTTTGCCTGTTGTCGGATCCCTCAGTCGTTCGTGTTATACTTGTCTCTGACTATGCTCTGTATTCCTTGTGGACTACCTGTGTCTAAATGTACCTTGGTTTTCCCACTGTATATGACAGCACAACACTGCCTCCCAGGTGTAGTGTATTTGTTTCTTCTTCGGTTCTTGAGCAATATTACTGGTATGCCTGGGGCTAGTTACAATGAGACTCCAAGTCGCACAGAGATTATTAAGTTATGCTCCATATATCTTGTTTGACGCTGCGCCGTTCTGTGACCCAGAGAGTCCAGCCCAGGTCTTTCACTGTCTCTCTCTCTCACTGACTGACTGACTCTCTCTCTCTCTCTCTCTCTCTCTCTCTCTCTCTCTCTCTCTCTCTCTCTCTCTCTCTCTCTCTCTCTCTCTCTCTCTCTCTCTCTCTCTCTCTCTCTCTCTCTCTCACTGACTCTCTCTCTCTCACTGACTCTCTCTCTCTCTCACTGACTGACTCTCTCTCTCTCACTGACTGACTCTCTCTCTCTCACTGACTGACTCTCTCACTGACTGACTGACTCTCTCACTGACTGACTCTCTCTCTCTCTCACTGACTGACTCTCTCTCTCACTGACTGACTGACTCTCTCTCTCACTGACTGACTCTCTCTCTCTCTCTCACTGACTGACTGAATGACTGACTCTCTCTCTCACTGACTGACTGACTCTCTCTCTCTCTCACTGACTGACTCTCTCTCTCTCTCTCACTGACTGACTCTCTCTCTCTCTCTCACTGACTGACTCTCTCTCTCTCTCACTGACTGACTCTCTCTCTCTCTCACTGACTGACTCTCTCTCTCTCTCTCTCACTGACTGACTCTCTCTCTCTCTCACTGACTGACTGACTCTCTCTCTCTCTCACTGACTGACTCAATCTCTCTCTCGCTCACTGACTGACTCTCTCTCTCACTGACTGACTGACTCTCTCTCTCACTGACTCTCTCTCTCACTGACTCTCTCTCTCACTGACTCTCTCTCTCACTGACTCTCTCTCACTGACTCTCTCACTGACTCTCTCACTGACTCTCTCACTGACTCTCTCACTGACTCTCTCTCACTGACTCTCTCTCACTGACTCTCTCTCACTGACTCTCTCACTCACTGACTCTCTCACTCACTGACTCTCACTCACTGACTCTCTCACTCACTGACTCTCTCACTCACTGACTCTCTCACTCACTGACTCTCTCACTCACTGACTCTCTCACTCACTGACTCTCTCACTCACTGACTCTCTCACTCACTGACTCTCTCACTGACTCTCTCACTGACTCTCTCACTGACTCTCTCACTGACTCTCTCACTGACTCTCTCACTGACTCTCTCACTGACTGACTCTCTCTCTCACTGACTGACTCTCTCTCTCACTGACTGACTCTCTCTCTCACTGACTGACTCTCTCTCTCACTGACTGACTCTCTCTCTCACTGACTGACTCTCTCTCTCACTGACTGACTCTCTCTCTCACTGACTGACTCTCTCTCACTGACTGACTCTCTCTCTCACTGACTGACTCTCTCACTGACTCTCTCTCTCACTGACTCTCTCTCTCACTGACTCTCTCACTGACTGACTCTCTCTCTCACTGACTCTCTCTCTCACTGACTCTCTCACTGACTGACTCTCTCACTGACTCTCTCTCACTGACTCTCTCTCACTGACTGACTCTCTCACTGACTGACTCTCTCTCTCACTGACTGACTCTCTCTCTCACTGACTGACTCTCTCTCTCACTGACTGACTCTCTCTCACTGACTCTCTCACTGACTGACTCTCACTGACTGACTGACTCTCTCTCACTGACTGACTCTCTCTCACTGACTGACTCTCTCTCACTGACTGACTCTCTCTCACTGACTGACTCTCTCTCACTGACTGACTCTCTCTCACTGACTGACTCTCTCTCACTGACTGACTCTCTCTCACTGACTGACTCTCTCTCACTGACTGACTCTCTCACTGACTGAATGTCTCTCACTGACTGACTCTCTCACTGACTGAATGTCTCTCACTGACTGACTCTCACTCTCTCTCACTGACTGACTCTCTCACTGACTGACTCTCTGACTGACTGACTGACTGACTCTCTCTCTCACTGACTGACTCTCTCTCTCACTGACTGACTCTCACTGACTGACTCTCTCTCACTGACTGACTCTCTCTCTCACTGACTGACTGACTCTCTCTCTCACTGACTGACTCTCTCTCTCACTGACTGACTCTCTCTCTCACTGACTGACTCTCTCTCTCACTGACTGACTCTCTCTCACTGACTGACTCTCTCTCTCTCACTGACTCTCTCTCACTGACTCTCTCTCTCACTGACTGACTCTCTCTCTCACTGACTGACTCTCTCTCTCACTGACTGACTCTCTCTCTCACTGACTCTCTCTCACTGACTGACTCTCTCTCTCTCTCACTGACTGACTCTCTCTCTCACTGACTGACTCTCTCTCTCTCACTGACTGACTCTCTCTCTCTCACTGACTGACTGACTCTCTCTCACTGACTGACTGACTCTCTCTCACTGACTGACTGACTCTCTCTCACTGACTGACTCTCTCTCTCACTGACTGACTCTCTCTCTCACTGACTGACTCTCTCACTGACTGACTCTCTCTCTCACTGACTGACTCTCTCTCTCACTGACTGACTCTCTCTCTCACTGACTGACTCTCTCTCTCACTGACTGACTCTCTCTCTCACTGACTGACTCTCTCTCTCACTGACTGACTCTCTCTCTCACTGACTCTCTCTCTCACTGACTGACTCTCTCTCTCACTGACTGACTCTCTCTCTCACTGACTGACTCTCTCTCTCACTGACTGACTCTCTCTCTCTCACTGACTGACTCTCTCTCTCACTGACTGTCTCTCTCTCACTTACTGACTCTCTCTCTCACTTACTGACTCTCTCTCTCTCTCTCTCACTGACTGACACTCTCTCTCTCTGACTGACTCTCTCTCTCTCTCTCTCACTGACTGACTCTCTCTCTCTCACTGACTCTCTCTCTCTCTCTCACTGACTCTCTCTCTCTCTGACTCTCTCTCTCTCTCACTGACTCTCTCTCTCTCTCACTGACTCTCTCTCTCTCTCACTGACTCTCTCTCTCTCTCTCTCTCACTGACTCTCTCTCTCTCTCTCACTGACTCTCTCTCTCTCTCACTCTCTCTCTCTCTCACTGACTCTCTCTCTCTCTCACTGACTCTCTCTCTCACTGACTCTCTCTCTCTCACTGACTCTCTCTCTCTCACTGACTCTCTCTCTCACTGACTCTCTCTCTCTCACTGACTCTCTCTCTCACTGACTCTCTCTCTCACTGACTCTCTCTCTCTCACTGATGACTCTCACTGATGACTCTCTCTCTCTCACTGATGACTCTCTGACTCTCTCACTGATGACTCTGACTCTCTCACTGATGACTCTCTGACTCTCTCACTGATGACTCTCTGACTCTCTCACTGATGACTCTGACTCTCTCTGACTGACTCTGACTCTCTCTGACTGACTCTCACTCTCTCTGACTGACTCTCACTCTCTCTGACTGACTCTCACTCTCTCTGACTGACTCTCACTCTCTCTGACTGACTCTCACTCTCTCTGACTGACTCTCACTCTCTCTGACTGACTCTCACTCTCTCTGACTGACTCTCACTCTCTCTGACTGACTCTCACTCTCTCTGACTGACTCTCACTCTCTCTCTCACTGACTGACTCTCTCACTGACTCTCTCACTGACTGACTCTCTCACTGACTCTCTCACTGACTGACTCTCTCACTGACTGACTCTCTCACTGACTGACTGTCTCACTGACTGACTCTCTCACTGACTGACTCTCTCACTGACTGACTCTCTCACTGACTGACTCTCTCACTGACTGACTCTCTCACTGACTGACTCTCTCACTGACTGACTCTCTCACTGACTGACTCTCTCACTGACTGACTCTCACTGACTGACTCTCTCACTGACTCTCTGACTGACTGACTCTCACTCTCTCTCACTGACTAACTGACTCTCTCACTGACTGACTCTCTCACTGACTGACTCTCTCACTGACTGACTCTCTCACTGACTGACTCTCTCACTGACTGACTCTCTCACTGACTGACTCTCTCACTGACTCTGACTGACTGACTGACTCTCTCACTGACTCTGACTGACTGACTCTCTCACTGACTCTGACTGACTGACTCTCTCACTGACTCTGACTGACTGACTCTCTCACTGACTCTGACTGACTGACTCTCTCACTGACTCTGACTGACTGACTCTCTCACTGACTCTGACTGACTGACTCTCACTCTCTCACTGACTGTTATACAGGTACTATTTCCCAACCTTCACCCTCCTGTTATTTATGCCCCCCATTACACACAAAACCATAACAAGCAACCATTGGGACGGGTAGATAGAAGTTGCCAGCATTGAAAGGACAAAAAAAACCTCAAGACATTATTTATTGTTAATACTTTTTTAATATGGTCGTTCAGTTGTACATAATGCTTTCTTGGGCATATATAAGGTAACAAAAATGCTTCTGACACTTCTTTATTATAACTTTTCAGCATGCTGCAGACTTCTGTACAGCACAGCTTAAAGACATAGGCAAAGTCAATATCTCTGGCTAAACACTTATAAGGTCCCAAAGCAGAGACCTATTGGCTATGCCAATGCTTGTTTTTTATGCTTTACTGTGTCAAAACTTTAGGTATCGGATTCCGCTATTCCTTGAGCTCCTAACACTGTTTGGTCCTGTGACATGAGTTTGCTAGAAACTAAGGAGTGTTCAGTTCCTTTCGCAATGTTGACAACTTCCACTAAAGTGGTGTCTCTGCAGCTCAAAAGTCGTTCTTGGATCTTCCTCGAAAAACGACCGTACACCAATTGGTCTCTTATGTATGAATCCAATGTGTCCACAAAATTACTTGTCGAAGCTAACCGTTTTTGAGCACACACAAATTCCTCAATACTTTCATCGGCTGTTTGGTTTCTCCTGAAGAAATTGAACCTTTCCAAAAGAACATTAGGTTCTTCAGAATTTATTTTTGATAACCTCACCACCGCTTTTGCATACTCATCCCATTGACCAAATTGATCTATGTCGGCTTCCAGTTCAAGTGGGTTATCGAATATATTTTTGCCTTCCTGCCCTAGATGACTGAAAAGTAAAGCCATTTTTCTCCTGGGTTAGAATTTGGTTGCGTCCACAGCCACTTAACCCCTTCGGTGCGTCGGACGGCCAGGAGCAGTCTGAAACACCAGTGCTCATGTGCGTCGGACGGCTCCGGCCGTCCATGCACATGGCACTGGAAATCCCTCTGGTGCGGGCACCAGAGGGATTTCCTCTCCTTCCCCCACAGCCTTGGGAGCTGTGGAATGGCTTCCCCAGCTCCCTAGGCTGTATCTTTGGTTTCTCTGAAATGACAATCAGCGCGCATGTTGCACTGCCGTCATTTCAGAGAAACCGAAACTGAAATGAGCCGATAGGTTTATTTCGGTTTCACTTTCTACGTGCTAAAGTTGCTATCTCAGCCCACCGAGCACGTAGAAAGTCAGAAGACGTATCATTGGAAAGGGGAGAATTTCCCCTTTCCAATGGTACCCCTCCCTAGTGGATCTATGCTCGGGGATCACCCCAGGAGGGCAATCCCCAAGCAGTGATCCACCCACTGGACATTAGGGAGGGGGGAGCGTCCCCTTGGACAAGGTCCTTTGCTCCCCCCCCCCAATAATTTTGGCATATTCAGTCTTTCTGCCCCCCCCCCCCCCGAAGGGGCAGAAAGCGCACTAGCCACCAGGGATTTTTAGTTTTTGGCATATTTTGGGGTGGGGGCTGCCCGAGATGGGCATGCCAATGCCCCCACTGCCACCTAGTTCCACAGTCTTCTGCCCCCCAGGGGGGCAGATCGTGGCAATAGTTCCCAATCTGCCCCCCGGGGGGCAGAAAGCGTACTAGCCACCACTGATTTTTTTTTTTTTTTTTAGTACATTTTGGGGTGGGGATGCCCGAGATGGGCATGCTAGTGCCTCCATCCCGCCTAATTCCACAGTCGTTGGGCAATAGCCCCCAATCTCCCTCCACCCCCCTGGGTGGCAAAAAGCTCACTAGCCACCAGGGATTTTTGTTTAGTACTTTCTGGAGTGGGGGCTGCCCAAGATGGGCATGCCAATGCCCCCACCCCGCCTAATTCCAGTCTTTCTTCCCCCCCCGGGAGGCAGATGGGGGCAATAGCCCCCGATCTGCCCCTTGGGGGGCAGAAAGTCCTCTAGGCACCAGGGATTGTTTATACGTGGGGGTGAGGGCTGCCCAAAATGGGCATGCCAATGCCTCCCCCCAGGAGGCAGATGGGGGCAATAGCCCCTGATCTGCCCTCCGAGCCACTAGGCACCAGGGATTGTTTTTTTTTTTTTTTTATACGTAGAGGTTGGGGGCTGCCCAAAATGGGCATGCCCCAGTGCCAAAAAGGCTTTCTGCCCCCCCCCCCTCCGGAAAGCAGATCGGGGCAATAGCCTCCTATCTGCCATCCGCAGTGGTCATGCCACTGAGAAGCCCCATGGGCAAGGGTTGCTCCCTTTTTTTTTTTTTTATGCACACATTTAGGCTGTTTCAGTGATATTTTTATTCTTATCTGCACCCAAGCGGGGGCAGAAAACCACTAGAAACTGGGAGAGTTTGTGTGTTTGTAAACTGGAGTTTGGCTGACTGTCTGCTTGTACTGAACTTTTGCTGGCATTTTGCTGGCGGTGTGTGTGAGAAGTTGGCCTGGTATATGCTGTTCACTAGTTAAAGTGGACACCTTGCACCAGTACAATTCGACTCTTATGGTAGGTAGGTTTAAGACAACCTTTACAGAAAGCTATCCTAGTGGTAGCTGTGGAGAGCAGCCTTCAGGCCAAGTCTTGGAGGAATGTAAAGCAGCTTGTTTTACCACACAATCTCTTGAATCACCAAATGAAAAGACACCACACAGGTGTATATATATATATATATATATCAAATATATATGTATTTATTACTAAACAACTCTCTACTAATCTCTTGTGAGATTAGAAGTCAGGAACATATGCACAAATCAACGTTTCACAACAAATCGAGCACAAATATGACTGGGGCCCTAGGGGCGTACCAGACCATATACTAAAAAAGAGACTTAAGAACAACGACTTGCAAAGGGACAAGGCCCAGGGCCTTCAGAAGTGCTGGGGCCTCACGAAACCACCCAAGGCAGGTAAGTAAAGGACCCACGGGGGACGCGTGCAGTGAGGGAACACAGGCGCGGATCGCCGTAGACTTCAATGGGGCAAGTCGCAGTTGGAAATTGAGTTTAAGGGCACTTCGGGAGTAGCTACAAGCAAGTCACTTACAGGGTAAGTAGTTCTAGGGCCAACACCCACAGGAGCACCGTAGTGCTGGAGTTACCTCACCCAGGGAAGCCGGGTGCATAGGTGTCCTTTGGTGTCGGGTCGCGGCGTCGTTTTCAATGGGAGCCAATGAAGACTTGCTGCTTGTGAAGCCAGAAGAAGTGTCCGGTGGAATCCAAGCCTGGATTCGGAAGGAGGAAGACCTGAAAGCAGAGGGGACAGTGTTCAAAGTCACTTGGCAGTGACCCGGGGCAAAGAAGATGAATGCCCACCGTCGTCGACAGATTCAGGTCGTTCACGGGTGTCTTGACTCTTTGGCCACGAGGTCCAGGAGGTGTCGAGGACGACCAGGAGCTGGATTCAGCGTGTCCCACGAAGTCTGCAGCTGACTGCGGTGTCAGCGACCCGATTGGAGCCAACAAGCCTTGGTAGCAGCAAGTCTCGCGGAAAGAACAAAAAGTCAATGGTGCAGACCAGCAAGGTCTGGGGGACTCACCCAGCGAGGGTAAGTCAGGGCAGGCCTGGAGCAACCAGGGGAGCCCTTTGGATTTGTAGAAAAGTCTTCAGGGGACCCACAAGCCGGCTGGCAAGGGATCGCGAAGACGCCTCGGGAGGATTCCTTCAACAGGGGCCCACGGTCACTCGGGACGGGGTAGGCCTCTGATCTTGGGAGGGATTTCTGCTAGAGGCTGGGACCACACGTGGTCCAAAGCACAGGTTCGTAGAACGTCGTGAAGGGGTTGCACTCAAAAATAGTGCACGGTACCCAGGGACTGCGGTTCCTAGTCACTCGTGGGGTCCACTTGCCTCAGCTTCGCTGGGGACTCACGATGGTCTTGGAGAAGTCAGGAAATCCTCTTCCTGGGCTGCAGGGACTTCGGGCTCCGGCGGGAGCGGCGTAGTTTGCGACCGTCATTGCAGTTTTTGGTGCCTGCCAAGCAGGGGAGTCACTCCTTGACTCCAAGGGAGATTCTTCAGTCTTCCAGAGGTAGTGGAACGTCGAAGGTCCGGGATTCTTCTTTAGAGCGTCGTCCAGGGATATCTAGTTTGCAAGGTCAAGTGTTCCCTATCTTGTACTAAAAGGAAGGGAGGGACTAGCTCTATGACCCCACCTATGGGAGGGTCAGGGGAGTAGGTGGCTACACCCACTTCCCTTTGTCCAGTTTCGCGCCAGAGTGGGGGCAGGTAGCCCCTGAGCCGGTTTGAACTGGTGTATGCAGAGAGGAGCCTTCTGCTCCCCCAGTGCAGGACTTCAAAGCACTCTAGGAGTGCACCCACCCAGCCCCAATACACTAAACCCTGTCTGGGAGGTGGTCACACCTCCCTGTGACAGGATACCTATTGTTGGGCCTCCTCCACTACGAGTTTCCGTCATCAGCAGGAGGGCAGCCCAGTGTCTGTGACTGGTGGCATCCATTTTGTGATGCCAGGGCTCTTCAGGATTCTACCGCGTTTCCACAGTAGGTACATGTCTATCCCTCTAGAAGGGTGGGATCATACTCCCACACCAGGTACTGGTGTGGGGGTATGATTCCAAGGTGTTTGACACCAAACACGACATGTTTTGATGCAGCCATTCCAAAGTTAGCATTAACCGCGAGGTTATAATGCACTTAAGAGTATATGGTTTGACCGCATTCACAAACCGCCCCAGAGAATGGACTATGAGAGCTGCAGAGGGGCCCTGCTCAGGCAGAGGCACCCTCTCACATAGAAACTAAGCACCCTGCCCTCAGGATTGATAGGGCCTGCCTTAGGGGTGACTGATAGGTTTAAATGTGTGTGCAGGGGAGATATAGGGAACCTATATCTCAGTGAGGGGTGCTAGCACCTCCTCACCCAGGCTGCAGTCGCAGGCCTGTGGTGTCCGATTTAGTCTGCTTCCCAGGGGTGGCATAATTCATGCTTCAGCCCCTGGTAGGCCTGTGAAGTACCTATGCCCTTGGTACCTAAGGTACCATATACTAGGGACTCATAAGGTACCACAGTATCCAATCACTAGTGCACCTAGAGTGCACTCCAAGTCGTTTAGAGAGAACAGAGAGGCTGGGGCCCTGATTGGCAGGGTCCCAGCCAGACTATAGCCAGAAACAAGTGTAAACATCAGAAAAAAAGTGGGGGCAACATAAGAGGCAGATCCTACTCTCCTACAGTGTGTGTGGACCTGCACTTGGCTAATCGTGTGGGTGGATTCGCGATTGATGAGTGTGTAGATTGGTGCTTGCCTGGTGGTGTACGTGGAGTGGCGGTGTACGTGGACTGGTGCTTGGCTGGCTGAGTGCATGGATGGTGCTTGGCTGCAGGGCCGGACTGGCGGTAGTGGGCACCAGGCATTTCCCCGGAGGAATGGGTGCCGGTTTTTCTTGCGGTGGGGGGCGGTTTTGTCACTAGGGGCCGGTTTTGCAGCAGTGCTGCAATATCGGGCCCCAGTAACAAAAGCTGGAGCAGTGCTTTTTACTAGCACGCCCCCCCCCCCAGGGCTGGTCGAGAAGCAATCTGCCAGGGCTTGTTACTTTTCCCAGTCCTGCCCTGCTCGGATGGCGGTGTGCGGGGATGGCGCTTGGCTGGCAGTGGGCGTGGATATTGCTTGGCCTAATGTGTGTATTGATAGCATTTGGCTGGCGGTGTGTGTGGATGGCACTTGGCGGGCGGTGTGCATGGATGGTGCTTGGCTGGTGGTGTCAGTGGATGGTGGTGTGCGTGTACTGACTCTTGGCTGGCGGTGTGGCTTGCATGGATCCCCCAGCGTTTTCTTACCCAGAAAGCCCTGCAAACCTTAAATGTACTTGCAAAGTCACATTTCTGTGGGTGTAAGTTGTCGGATCACCGCGCAGGCACACATTTCCTACTACCCAGCATTCCTCTTGGTATCCCGAGAAAAATTATACCTCACTTGTGTGGGTGCCCAAAGTAGCGTCAGCCTGAAAACGTATAAACAAACTACCCTTTTGGACCCGCTTTGGGACCCCCTCAATCTCTACACGTTTTTGGCCCTTCCATGTCATAGGCACTTGGCCCATCCACACAAGTAAGGTATCATTTTTATCGGGAGACTGAGGGGAACGCTGAGTGGTAGGGAAAATTTGTGCCATGTGGTGATCCCACAACTTTCCCACACAGATATAAGAGGAACATTTGACTTTTTAGCTAAATTTGAGGTTTGCTGCGGATTCTTGGAAAGAAAATGTTGGGGGATCAACGCAAGCCACACCTCCCTTGACTCCCATGGGTGTCTAATTTTCAGATATGTCTGTTTTTTTTAGGTTCCATGGTCTCCTAGTCACCCCACCCCTATATGCTGGAAACCCCTCAACCACTGAAACTGAAGGCCTCAAGAGCAAGGATTCCCCCCCAACCCCCCCATCCGGCCCTCAATTGGCTCTGCCACTGAGGCGCGAGACGCACCGGGTTCGACATGAGGAGGGGACCTCTTGCTCCCCCCCTCCCTAGTGACACGGCATAGAGCCCCACAACTTAGAGACCACATATGGGGACGGGGAGGACTGAGACTACTGAAGCAGAAGGGAACCGTCAGAGGAGGGCTGACAAGCCTCCCCTCTCTGTTCCCCCACTCCCCAAGGCAACAGCGCAAGGAGAAGTCTATAAGAAAACACGCACCAACATGTGTGGCTCCCAGCAGGTACCTGCGCAAAGGCCGGGGGGTCCTTGAAAGCCCTCCCCTGAACTCGCCCGCGAGAAGAACCCGATCCGGCCCCTCACACCTGAGAGCAGGCACTGCACCACGCGTATACCAATAAATCCGGTACTTGGAGACGGCGCATCCCCATTGATACCACAAAAGACCTAACACACACGGGTCGGACTCTTAAGTAGTATATACCACCCAGCGCAGAGAAAAGACACAAAGAAAGCCACTTACCCACGAACTGGGACCAGCGATTAAACTGGGCACCTGACATTCGCAATAACAACAGACGAGACGGGGCCAGTCCCGGAAAGGGGGAAACATACTGAGTAAAACAATAGAGCACCAGCGAAAAACTTTCCTCGCTACCCTCTGCAAAACATGGGGAGACTGCGATCCAATGTGGGACCACAGACATCAAATCCACTCTGAATCTGTCCTCAACTGCCGAAGACCAACGCACGTTAACGAAGTCCTCTACTATCGCCTCCATGACCGACAAACTAGACAGATTACTGGCTGCAATTGAACACTCGAGGGTCATCATGGAACATCGCTTTAGAGCCCTAGCCACAAACCTCAACTTATAAGGGACGATCATCGTAAACTAGCCGACAAAGTTGCAGATGGGGATAAAGCTCGTGTTCATCGTTTTGGAGTACTACAACTTTTCTCTCTTTATTTACTTAGCACTGTTATATGCACACTGGCTGTAATTACTCAAGGAAGGTGCATATACAAGATTCAGCGCTTTGATTTTGGTGCTTAATTAGTGTTGACTTTGGGCATATTTTTTTCTGTCTTCTATTGTTGTACTTCTTTTTATAGGTCATCTGCATATATATTTATTTTTATTTCCTGTCGTACATAAGAAGAAGGTACATTATATACTCATGGCTGGTTCGCAGTTGTGCATTCAACCTGCTATTTTCTTACAGGTTCCTGGTAAGCCAAAATTGATGTGGAAAAAGTGGTTTAAAGTTTTTTGATAACTACTTATTAGGGGTCGATGATAACTGTTTTTCCCCAGAGAGAAAGAAAGCAATTTTATTTAGTTTTTCGGATACGGCGGCCATTGACATTTTGGAGAATTTAACTCCTATAACTGCACCAAGGGGTCAAGGTGACGGATAGAAGGTTTTCAAGGAAGCAGTTGCGAGATTGGATAAACAGTTTGTGGATGAACCTAATGTTATGATTGAACGACACAGCTTTCATAAAAGAAAACAATATGCTGATGAGTCTATTGAGGAGTATGTTGCGGCACTTAGAGTTAGGCGGCCAATTGCGAATTTGGAGCCAGCGTTGATTTCTGTATAAGAGACCAATTTGTATTCAATTGTGATTCTAAAAAGGTGCAAGAAAGGTTATTAGCTTGTCGTAATCCTACTTTGGCAGAGGTTTTGGACCTAGCAAAAGGCATCGAGAGGTCTATTCAGTCTGCCAGAGCTATTACAACTGATGAGGCCAAGACCTCTTCTCCTGTATGTGCAATTCAGTCGGTTAAGAAGCCGGGTAAAATGGGAGCTGGGAAGGGTAGAAAACCTAGCTGTTACAGATGTGGTTCAAAGATGCATCTTGCTAATTGTGGGGATTGTCCTGCTTTGAAAAGGAAATGTATAAAATGCAATAAGTATGGTAATTTTCAAAGTGTGTGCAGAGCTTCAAGCGCATCTTCTAATACGACCGTGAACACCATTTCCAGTGTTCAGGATGATTTGGAGAATTTACTCCTTACTTTGTATGACCCTTTGTTAGAGTGCACGATCAATAATGTTGGTGTACCATTCAAGGCACCGTTGGGTGTGGTTCATATTGAAAAGGTGAGTCTAGAAGTTATGGCTGACTCTGGGTCACCCATTACCATCTTGTCTGATGTTTTCTTAAAAGAAAAGTGGTCTGATGTCAATTTAAAGCACACTGATCTCAATCCCAAAGCCTTTGGTAATTTCGATATTAACATGTTAGGGTATTGTGAGGAAAATTTAGAATTCAAAGGACGCAATGTAGTTGCAAAAATCTATGTGGCTATTGATGGTAAGTACATTGTGGAGTGGTATGATCTTGGTTAGTTAGGAATTCTGTTGTGTCCGGGTACGGATTGTCCCATTCGGTTCAGGGACATATCAGTCAATTCTGTAAATATGGAGAAGTCAAGAGTGGAGAGTATTCTAGCCAAACACAGTTCTGTTTTCCAGAACAAAGGATTAAACTTAAGAAAGGTGCTACCCCCATTCAGCACAAAGTACATATGGTTCCGTTAGGTGTGCGTCAAAATTTAAAGGCTCATTTAGATGCTTAGTGTGCTGAGGGCATCATCAAACCTACGGACAGTTCTGAGTGGCAGGCATGTGGAATTTCTATAGCCCTACGCCCAGGATATATTGTTTGGGGTCCAGGGCAACAAGTTTTAATGTGTATTTTGTCCTTGGGACAAGTAGGCCCGACCCCCTACAGCACAAACCCTTTGGCTGCCAGTTTACAGTAACACATTATGGATAAGGAAAGGGCATTGTCTGCAGTTAAGGTAATATTTGTGTCCATGTGTTAATGCTTTTCAAACCTGTATTTATGGTTCATTAATGCAAAGCCTTTATTATTAAGGTGAGCACTCTAAGTAAATGTTGAAAAGCTTGGACTGCCCCACTGACAGTGGTTCCAGTATAAAAATGTGTACACACGTTTTCAAAGTTTAGCAATATGAGGCTATGTATAATGCTCCCAGAGTGCTTTCTGATTAGATGCAAATATTTGCAGAAGCTCGAAGCAAGATTGAGTCTTTACTTTCAAAATAAAATGTGAACAAAAAAATGCAAGTAGCTAAACTACTGTAGAATATTAGGTACCATTTCTGCGCAGCATCATTTGATAAAATGTGTTGATGCATGCTAGTATTTCCCAAAGATATTTATAATGGAAAATCAGTGTAACTAGTTCCAATAAGATTATGAGAAACATAAAAATAAACAAGCGTATGCAGAAGCAGCAGGTCTGAAATTGGTGGTCCGCCTTTTGGATTTGTCAATGTGCGACTTGTTTTGGCATGGTTTTTGTAAAACCTTACTGGTGTGGGAGCTGCAGAGTCCTCATAATTATAACAAACATTGGCAAACACAAAAATTGTTTTTGGTCCCAAAAAGCACACATTGCCACAGTAGTTCCTGGCACTGAACAAAACTACTCTGTGTACTGCTATGCTCCTTGTGAAAGAGCAGAATGCTGTCACTCATAGTGAAGCCAGCCGATCGACCGAGAGACAAAATTTTAGTAAACACAAAAGATCATGGTTAACGCCAGACCTAATTAGGGGCCCAATTATTAAAGAAAGTCTCAAAAGTGCACCCATGTTATATGTCTTTGCATTAGGAGCAGATATACAACTTTCGTGAATTCACAAGAATTTACAGAAGTAGGCCAAGAAATAGTACTTCTAGAAAATATTTGTGAACTGCATTTTAGCATGAGCAAACATACATGTGTAGATTTGCTCATGCAAAAATCTGAGTGTTTGAAAGTTCACTTTTCCTCCACTTTTTGCCCAACCCTGAAGAAGTTTCACATCTGCCATTGTCAGGAGTAAAGTTCCAACCTTTCTCAGTATGGGAAAAGATTAGAAAAGAGTTGGTGAAAACCCTTAAAACATGCAAGTTAGTAGGTTTGCACAGACTCAAAAGGGCATTACAACCCTGGAACTATTGCTTACCACAACCTTCAGCTCCGGTATTTAGCTCTGCGGAAACGTGGCAACATAAGGGAATGGCTAGTATTCAAACCCTACTATGGTATGAGTCCTGGCATAATCCGAGAGGCTATTTCAGAGCTCTTGTATAACGAGATTGCTGCCATAATCTGTCGCCGCATTACATGGAACAAAAGGGACAAGCGGATTTTGTTACAGGACAAGTAGATTTATGAAGCAACCTGTCCCATGGACAAGTAGATATTTTATTAAATTCCACACCCCTGGAGTTGGTTTCGGCAATTGTTATCACACTTAAGAAGAATTGAGATTGTGTGTGGACCTTAGGTCATTGAACAAGAATATTGTGGTCAATACTTACCCCTTGCCCAGAATACAGGAGTTATTGGCTTCTGTCAATGGAGCAAAATACTTTTCGGTGATCGACCTCAAATCTGCTTATTACCAGGTTGTTTGATGATACCTCTAAAGACCTCTCAGCTTTTGTTACTCGGATTGGGGTTTATAGATTTTTGAGAATGCCGTTTGTGCTGGCCTCAGCGGCCAGCGTCTTTCAGAAATGAATTGAGTCTTTGTTCCAAGGTTTGAATGGAGTTCAGGCTTTCTAAGATGACATTTTGATTTTTGCGGAAATGTGCAATGAACATGACAACATTTTGGATGCTGTCTTAAGTGTGTTGGAGACCAAAGTTATGACGGTGAGCAGGGATAAATGTTAATTTTTAGTCAAAGAGATTGACTATTTGGGTCATAGGATTACTAGTAGTGGCATTTTCCCCAAGGAGGATCTGGTTAGCGCTTTAGACAAGGCTAGCAAACCCTATTATAAGGACTCTCTGCGCTCATTTTTAGGGTTAGGAGAGTACTATGCAAGGTTTGTGAGAGGTTATGTCCTGATAGTAGAATCTTTGAGGCAGCTTCTCAAAAAAGGGGCAGCATTTGTTTGGACTCAGGAACATGATGAGGCTTTTTGTCAAGTTAAGAAACTCATTGCGCAGGCTCCGGGCCTTAATACTTTTGATCCTAATGGCAAGTCATTTGTTACTGTGGATGGCAGCGCCATTGGTTTGGGGCGGTATTTACTCAGCTTGTGGAGGGAAAGGAAAGAGTAATCTCTTGAGGTATCAGAGGGGCTGAGAAACACTACAGTACCATTGAAAAGGAGGCTTTGGCGTGTGTGTGTGGGCCGTGGAAAAGTTATAAAACTTTTTATGGAGGCGACCTCTTGTTCTTGTCATGGACCACAAACCTCTGGTGTATATGATGGATGGGGTAAGATCAGGTAATGCATCTTCTAGGTTGGTCAGACTTCTTGCACGATTACAGGAATTTAATTTTGAAATAAGGCACATTCCTGGAGGAAAAAATGTAACGGCAGACTGTTTATCGAGGCTTCCTCCCGAAGAGGTGTTGAAGGGGGAGATTGTTGATCAGCATGAGTGTGTGGTTGCGGTGGTGGATGCTCTTAGTTCTTGTAATATGGTAATTTCAGAGTATGATTGGAGTGAGTTTATGGACAAGGATGATGTTTTAACCAAAGTCAAACAGTTTGTTGTGAATGGTTGGCCGTCCAGTAGGAATTTGGATCCTTGTTTTCTGAGTTTTGCACAAGTCTCTAGGGAACTCAGTATTGAGAATAACATGTTGTTGATACATGAATTATTTGTGCCTCCTGCAGGTATTAGGAACACGTTTATTGAGTTAGCTCATTCTGGACATCCTGGTGTTTCAGGTTCAAAAATATTGCTTAAGCAACATTATTGGTGGCCTGGAATGGATGCAGGTATTGAACGTTGTGTGGATAATTGCAAAGTTTGTGTTCGTTCAGACAAACATTGGAAGGTCTCTACTGAGCCTTTAAGTATTCAAGAGTTACCTTTTGAACCTTGGGAAAAGATCTCCATTGATTTTTCCGGACCTTATGATTGTTTGGGTAGGGAAAGTAGATTTCTGATAGTTGCTATTGACAATTTTTCCAAGGGGATGTATTATACTTTTGTTGATCATCCCAACACTGATGAGGTAATTTCTTTTTTAGAGAAGATTTTCCTGGTAGAAGGAGCACCTAGTGTACTTATGTCTGATAATGGGGTGTAGTTTGTTTCTTCTAAGATGCTGAGTTTTCTCAAAAGGTTTGGAGTCCGTTCGGAAAACGCCCCTTTATATTGGCAGAAGGTCAATGGTCAAGTGGAACGGGCCAATAGGTTCATCAAGGAGGGGATTCTTCATTAGAACCCGCCTCCACACTTGAGAGATATACCGTATTAGATACAAGCAGAGCACAGATATGCAACGTAAGCCCTGATAACCACAGATAGGTGACACCAACTGTGTATCTCTGAAGCAAACTAACCAATTATAGACTGCACAATACGATGCAAAATAAAGCTGTTAATTTAATGGAAAACTGTAAATAAACCGAAGTAAAGTGTGCATTACGATTGATACGATTGCCAGAAACGCCTATGTAAGCAGTCATTAAGCAATGTAATAACTCGAACAACTGTACAGTCTATGTATGCTTGATAAACTGCAAAAGTTTAATAAAAACAGATTTAAAAAAGAAAATCAAGGAGGGGATTCAATCTGCATTGGAGAGCAATTTGGATGTGTTTGAATTTTTGAAGGAAAAGATTTGGAGCTATCATATTACTCCTCATTCAAGTACTGTGTGTCTCCATACCTTTTGATGAGAGGTAGGCAAAGCAAGACGCTGGTGACACCTGCTTTTGTTCAAGGTGTGAAAGGTCAATCCCTTGAGTGTGGTATTGCCAAAGCAAGAGACAATTTGAGTTTGTCTTGTGTCACTGGTAAGTCTTTCCATGTTGCTTGTCACAGAGTCAAACTTAAGGTTGTCGGAGTTGGTGATTGGGTGCGTGTTATCAAACCAACTCGACATAGCAAAGGCTCTTCTAAATTCTCTTTGCCTTTCTTGGTGGAAAGAGTTACTGATTCTGCTGTTTTATTGAAAAACAAAGGATGGCGGAACAAGAGTGCAATAGTTGTACTCAAGCCTGGACAGGAGGGTTTCTTTGATCAGGAGAGGTTGGAGAGTGATGGCATGTTTTGTGAGGATGGTGGGAAGATCTTTCGGTGAGTTCCACTGGAAGCCCTTGTGACACTGAGAGTTCGACTGGGAGCACTTTGGTCACGGAGAGTGTTGAACAGGTTGGGGATCATTTGGGTGAGTGTGCTGAAGCGGGGGTTTCTGCTTGGGGAAATTCCTTTCTACAAAAGAGGATTGTAAAGATTCCCAAGAAGTTGGAGGATTATATTTTGGTGTAGATTTTAGTTCTGTTAATATTTTTTTTTGTTTTGTTAAAAAAAAAAAGGGACATGGTGTGTTTACACTTCCCTGTCTCAATAAAGTTTTATTCCATGCTATGTGTTGCCATGGTATCCATTGTTACTGTAGAATGTATTGATGTAAAATGGAATGCAACTATGTAATTAGTGGGAACGAGAGAGGTAGAAGCGGTTGGAGTTGGTTGGGGCAGGATGTGTTTTCCTGCGCACCAGTGGGACGTTATATGGCACTTTAAAAAAACTCTTATTTTTATAACTACCGGCTCCTTCGCCTCTTTAGTGTGTGCATGTGTTTTTGTGTATGTGCATGTACTTTTGCAATGCTCGGTGTGCATGTGTTCGTGTACGCGTATGTATTTGTGAGATGTGAAGAGGGCAGTCGAGATTCACCTCCAGTGGTCCGAGGGGTTTAGAAAATGTGAACATTACGATGTAACATTTGGAGGAGTCAGTCAAAGTCACAAAGTTTCTAATGTTATGTTAAGTAGAGGGATTAGTTATACAACTGTTTTAGCATATTCTTGATCTCATGATTCTTTGCTGGAGAGAGAATTAAACTGTTAGGGCCAGTAAAACTAGTTGGGTATCCTGGTGAATACTAGACTGCTGCCAGTTCTGGTGAGCAGTAGAAACTATTTTCTTTGATATGTTGCTCTATTATCAGATTGACAAAGTTAAAATAAAACTACATATGTTGGATTTGGGATTGGGGGATTTGAAAGTTTGTCCAGGGTCCTGGAGCTTCAGGTTTCCAATAAAAGTTTGTGAACATCAAGTATGGATCAGTACGGATCACTGAACACTGCTGGTCCGGTTCAGTTCAGAGTCCCAGTGGAGGGTTGGGTATTAAATTGGCACATCACTGTTGGCTACTAGGGAGTTCCACTTGATTTCATGTGCTTGTATCTGAGTTTCTACGTTTTGTAGATTTTCTGTGAACTCGTGGAACTGTGGACACTCATTGGGCTAGCAGAAACCCTATTTTAGGGTCGGAGAGGCACATGTTTTTGACCAATTTATTTTCTTCTATCCAGTTTTTGAAATTTCTCACTCCATTTGTATAGCTGGGTGTAACTGGAATGAAGGACCCAAGAGTGTCTCAAATTGTGGCATATCCTGTACACCAAGTTGTTGTGGTACTCCATGAAGAGTACCTTATTTGTGGGTTGCAAAATATCTGGTGGGAGGTTGCAAGACACCTTGTAATTTTATGTCCCTATTTACGCATGGGGAGGGTTGCCATTACGTACTTTACTTCTGTGGTCGTTCTGGTATTTTTTATGCCCTATCTTGATTTTCAAGAGAGATGGAAGTTGTGTCTTTGGTTTTAACCTGTATTTAATCAGCAGATGATATTTTGATTTTCATTTTCCTGTTCTGTAGTGTGCTCTATGTCACCATTCTGCACAGATGACTTAAACAAAAGACGCTGAAAGCAAGGACTGGGAAGAATTGCTGGGCTACATTTTTAAATGTGACGAGTCATATATTGTGAGAGTGTGGCAGTTAACGCAGTTGCTGAGTAAGTAGTTTGCCTGATTGCCATAGTAACCTAACCCAGGAGCCCCTTAATAAAGAGTCTATTTTAGTACAGCTGAGTCCAGCCCACTTCTTAGCGAGAGTGCCATCCTGAATATTAAATTTGTTTTGTGGGCAACTGAAAAGAGAGTTCGGGTACATCTCTAGCCCATAACTTCTTCCCCAGATGGTACTCCTGTGTTGGTCCACTCTTCATTTATTGAGCCCTTCTACCAGTGATAGACCTCATTGAGCTGTCCACCTACATAGAGACCAACTTGTGATAATAGTGGGTTTCTGAAATCCATATCCATGATAATTGTTTATTTTTTTTCATTGCTCAGCGTCTTTGTTTCTGGGAAAGTTAGGTTTCGTGCCTTGTGTGCTCCTGACAATTTAGTTGTAAAGAGTTCAATGGCAACGAAGTGTGCAAAGGTGCCCCTTGTAATTCCTGCCCAATAAATGAATGTAGACTTCTTTTCTCTCCTGTTATTATTACTCCATATTTTCGTAAAATGCAAGTAGTGGTTTAATAAGTGATTCTGCCTGAGTAGATGGATTTTAACTAACTCGGGATGCTCCTTTTCAGGTCGCAGCCTACCAGGCAGCGCAGCTGTCTGGTTTGCAAAAGACTTCTTGGGGACATTCAGAAAGTTGGCATAGGAATGTGTTCTTCCCGTTGCTTACCATTGGTTTTGTGGTTTGCAACTCACATTTTCTGCCTTTCTATTTGCTGGCTTTGTTTTAGGATGTCCAGCTCAGGTTCGTCCCTCCCGTTGCCCATTAATTGTTTTATGTATTCTTCCACAAACTCGTTTTCAGTAAACCTGCCTTTAAATCTTGTTCTTATTTTGTCACATTTGCTGTGCATTCAGAGACATGTTAAATGTTAGGCTGTGTCCTCCAAGGAGCTTGGTTTTTCTTTTTCTTTCTCTGACTTCAAAGTGAGAAGATTTATGTGACAATCGTGCTGTCTCCTGGGGTCTGCTTGAAGAAGGCTTTACGTTGTTATTTTTTTTCCTAGCACACAACATTTAAATGTCTGTAAATGAACTGTGCTGACGATTAAATCAGTATATTGGGTGATGACATTTCCACATATTGTTTATGCTCTGTATACTTTTATCAGTAAAAGTGTATAGGAGTGTAAATATAATGGTGATTTCAATTGAATATGTGTTGCCTGTAATGGCAGTCTCTTCTACACCACTCCACACTGCATCACTGCACTCTTCTCTGCACCACTCCACCCTTCTCCACTCTATACCACTCCACTGTATACCAATGCAGTGTACCTCACACTACTCTACTATGCACCACTGCACTCTTCG
Source organism: Calotriton arnoldi (assembly GCA_963921515.1). Classification (NCBI taxonomy): domain Eukaryota; kingdom Metazoa; phylum Chordata; class Amphibia; order Caudata; family Salamandridae; genus Calotriton; species Calotriton arnoldi. Next base: position 1,252,474 of record CAWUFW010003619.1, read on the forward strand.
CCACTGCACTTGGCAATACTCGTTTCTGCACCACCCTACTCGGCAACACTGCACTGTATGCTACTGCATTCTACGCCAGTGCTTTCTACTCTGTACCACTCCGCTGTACACCAGTGCGCTCTATGCCACTACTCTGCACCACTAGGCTCTACTCTGAAACAATCTACTTTGCTCCACTGCACTCAGCGCCACTCCCCTCTGCACAACTCTACACCACTGCTATCTATGCCAATGTACTCTACACTACTTTACTCAAAACCAATGCACTCAATGCCAGTCTACTCTGCACTACTGCACTCTGCGGCACTATACTCTACACCACTGCGGCACTATACTCTACACCACTGCACTCTACACCTTTGTAGTCTGCCACTGCACTCTATGCCACTCTATTCTGCGTCACTGCACTTTACGCCACTCTATTCTATGCCACTGCATTCTTCGACAGTATACTCTGCAACACTGCGCTCTCTGCTACACACCACTGAACTCTACACCACTGAACTCTGCGTCGCTTCACTCTTCGCCACTCCACTCTACGCCAATTGACTCTAAGCCACTTTAATCTACTGTGCACCACTGCACTCAACAACACTCTACACCACTGCACTCTACGCCTCTTCACTGAAACAATCTACTATGTCATTACAGTCTACGCCACTCTATTCCACTGTGCGCCACTTCATTCTGCGTCACTGCACTCAAAACCATTAGTGTATGCCACTGCACTCTGCCTATCTACTCTGCACCACGGCACAGTACACCGTTATACTCTATTTAACTGCACTCTACACCACTCTACAACACTGCACCCTGTCACTGCACCCTGTCACTGCACTCTCTGCCACTCTGCTCTGTGCAACTCTGCTCTGTGCCACTGCACTTTACACCACCCTACTGCACTCTATGCCACTTCACTCAATGCCTTTCTACTCTGCACCACTCTACTCAATGCCAGTGCACTCTACCCCACTCTACTATGCACAGCTGCACTCTTCGCCACTGCACTCTGCACCACTCCAGTCTAGGCCACTCCACCCTGCGCCACTTCACTCTACTCTGAAACATTCTACTCTATGCCACTGCACTCTTCGCCACTCTACTCCACTCTACACCACTACAATCAACATTGTGCCACTCTACGCCACTGAGCTCTACCCTGCACCACTATACTCTACCCTGCACCACTCCTCTCTACTCTGGAACAGTCTACTCTATGCCACTGCACGCTACTGCCACTGTACTCTAAAACACTGCAGTCTACACCACTTTACTAAAAAACAGTGCACCCTACGCCAGTGTTCCTACGCCAGCTACTTTGCACCACTGTAATTTACGCCATTCATTCTACTCTGCCAATGCATGCTACATCACTCTACACCATTGGACTCTGCGTCACTGCACTCTATGCCACTCTATTCTATTCTGTACCACCGTACTCTACATCACTGTACTCTACATCACTGCTCTCTGCACCACTCTACGGCCCTGCACCACCCTGCACCACTCTACGGCCCTGCACCACTCTACGGCCCTGCACCGCTCCCACTCCACTCTGCATGACTGCACTTTGTGCCACTCCACTCTGCACCACTCCAATCCTCCACTCGACCCTGCACCACTTCACTCCTCCACTTTACCCTGCACCACTCCACTACTCCACTTTACCCTGCACCACTCCCATCTATGCCACTCTAGTCTACACCTCTGCCCTGCACCACTCCACTCTATGCCACTTCACTCAATGCCACTGTACTCCACTGTGCACGACTCCACGCCATTGCACTCTGTGCCACTGCAGTCTACTCTGAACCACTCTACCCTATGCCTCTGCACTCAACGCCAATCTCCTCTGCAGCACTCTGTTATGTTATCGGAACTTAATATAGCGCAGTGAATCGCCCCCACAGAGGCATCTCGAGGCTGAAGCTCAATCCCAGAGGAGAAAGGAAAGAAAGAAATATGGTCGAAAGAGCCAGGTTTTAACTATCTTTTTGAAGCAGACAAAATTAGAGCAGACGCGAATGTGAGGCGGAAGCCTGATCCAAAGTAAAGGGTCCAGGTATGAGAAGGATCGACTGCCATGTCTGACTGTGCGAATACGGCATGGGCAGAGCAAGAATTGATCCTTAGATCTGAAATTTCTGGTGGTCCGATAGATTGAGAGCTTGGTTTGAAGATATGTCGGCCCTTTACCTGAAAGAGATATATGTACCAGGCACAGAAGCTTGAAAATCACTTGCTTCCTAATAGAAAGCCAGTGCAGTGATCTAAGTGTAGGTTCAGACGATGTGCGAGGCGGAAGTTTGAGGACATGACGGGCTGCGGTGTTCTGAACTACTTCTAGTCTATACAGGAGAGAATCATTAGCCACTGCCATTAGGGCATTTCCATAATCTCTACTCCACTGTATGCCATTCTACGACACTACTGCTCTCTACGCAACTCCCTCTATGCCACGCCATGCCACTTTACTACACTCCACGCCACTCCACTCTCACAATATTCTCTGCTTTACGCCACTCTACAACACTATGCAACACCCTCTAGGCCACTACACCACTCCACGACCATCTGTGCCACTCCACTCCACAACACTCTACTCGACTCTGACACTGTACTCCACTCTACGCCACTCAACTCTACACCCTTCCACTCTACGATACTCTACTCCCTCCATGATACTCCACAACACTGTACGCTACTTCATGACACTCAAATTCAGTCCTCTCCACACCACTCAGCTCTACTGTACTGCACTCCATAACACTCCACTTTCCTTTACCCCACTAACTTTTAACCATGCTAAACATCAGCCACTCTGGTGTACAACATTGCAAAAACATATTGGAAAACCCAATGGCTCGTGTAAGCGAGACCTATTGGCTTTACCAATGCTTGTTCTGGGCTACCGTCTGAGTGGAAAGGTATTTGTATGACTTCGTATGTCTTTGTCACAAATCTAAGTCTCTCCAATTCATAAATGTAATGTGTTTTCCAAAGGTTCAAAAATGGCAGATTCTTCAACCGAAGACTTAACATTTCACACATTGATCAAGAAGGTGATGGATACAGATGCAAATGTGTCTGTCGTCAGACCGACCACCAGAAGTCGGTAAGAAGTAATTTAAATGTTTATTTTATTGTTGCAATATGTTTGCACCAGTCACTTAAGACATGAATGGGAATTTCTCTTGCCAAAGTGGTCTTAATTCTTGGGCAGGGCTTCCTCTTCATTCAGGTTTGTGAACGACTTGATAAGTGCTCTATCATTAGCTTGCCAAAACGTTGGACAGTAGGTGTAAAACAAAAAGGCAATTACAGTATCGATTTTAGGTATGTCATTTTGAAATGTATGCTATATCCAATTGTCTACAGTCACTGTCCAACTTGACCTATTAATATCTTTCTGTTTACCTGGAAGCATATAGGATCACTCAAACAGCTCCTCCCTTCTCTTTCACTGCACTGCACTGCACATTACAAATAAAATGAATGCCACCCTCTGATTGGGGCATTCCTGATCTTTTAAAGAATGCTTTTGTCTGCCTCCACTTCTGAAAATACCCAAAAGGAGGACCCCCGAGATCAGATTGATTACACGGCCATCTATAACTTCTCCCTCCACAGCACAATCCTTAAACAAGCATTGGTATAGCCAATAGGTCTCGCCTTTGGGACCTTATAAGTATTTAGTTATGCAGCACAATATCCTTGGTGCAACAACATCAACTGTTGCATGGGTAAACACTTATAAGGTCCCAAAGGCGAGACCTATTGGCTATGCCAATGCTTGTTAATAGTTGTAAGTTAAATATTTCCATTCACCGAATGAATACCTTAGCAAGCAGCTTTTCTTAAGTGTTAGACACAAGGTGTAGAATTTGTTCTGTTTTGCTCTATAACACTTTTTTTCTCAAGTGCTTTACTGGGCGCTAGGCATGAAGGAAGAGTCACAGGCAGGGAGGGAGCCATGCAAAGCTAGAGTGAGAGAAAGCATGGCAGGCAGGGGAGGGAGGAACAGACAGGGAGGTGGGTCATGACAGTCGCAGAAAGGCCAGGAGGAGAGGTGTAAGATACGCCCTCAAGCGGGTGTGGGGATGGGAGTCAGAGTGAGGGCTGAGGGGGTGAGCCAGCAGAGAAGAGAAAGGGAAGGGCATGCTCGTGGGAGGCAGAGGGTGAACACTGTCAGGCACAGAAGCGATAGACGGGGACAGAGAGAAGTGCGCACAGAGAGTGAGCGGGAGGATGTTGAGAAAGGCATGTAGTCATACAAGAGCAAAGGGAGACAGGCTTAAAGTTAAAGAGTGGCACACGCTGCTAGCGAGGGGTTTGTAGACAGGCAGAGTGCGAACAGGCAAAGAACAGAGGGAATGCGATACAGGTGGATAGAATGGCAGTGAATGAAGAGAGGAAGTCTAAAAAATGTTTACCCAGTGCAGAACACACCACGTTCAGTCATCTACTGTAGGGAGGGGATGGGACACACGCAACTCGTTTTCTGTGGGGGGGGGGGTCAACACGGAGAAATGCTGATCAAATAAATATGTGATGGTATTGCACAACCATCACATTAATAAATAAGCGAAAAGGGTGTCACTTATTGAATATTACCTAGGTCCACACAGTCTGTCACCGAACTCCTCTAGTAAAGCTGTACTGCAGGGTTCGGACTGGTGTCCGCTCACCAGAGGCAGCCCCACGGCTCAGGGGAGTCATTACGTCCTGTCCAAGGGGCTACGAGAATCACAGCCTGTGAGCACAGGGTCACACAGTGAACAGCAGGCAGAGCACTGTGACCACACCCCTCTAGTCTTCACTGAAGGGACCAGACTGGTGTCTGCTCATCTGGGTCAGAGTGAACAGCAGGAAGAGCACTGTGACCGCACCCCTCTAGTAAGGTTGTACTGCAGTGATCAGACTGGTGTCTGCTCGTAGCACCACGGCTCAGGAGAGTCATTACTTCCTGTCAGAGGATGCAAGAGTCACAGCCTGTGAGCCAAGTGTCACACAGTAAGCAGCAGGCAGAGCGTTGTGACCGCGCCCTCTAGTAAGGCTCGACTGAACAGACCGGAGCCCCTCAGCTTGTACAATTCAGATCCTGCACTTTAACGGGAGGTGGGGGGGAACGGCACCGCGTCGTGTAGATAAGATAGGGGCACGGCTAAAACATGATGCGCGGCAGCCGTAAAGTGGGCACCATGCTGAAACAAAAAGCGCGAGAGAAGCGCGAGCAAAAAAAGGAGACGGAGAGGACAGAGCGAGTGAGTGGCCGGGACGTGTGGTCGAGGAGAGAGGCGCGCGCGCGCTTAGGAGAGCAGTCTTCACTTTTCAAGCACTGCACTCGTGCTTGTGGTGCGCCGCTGCTCGCTCCCGCAAGGTGGATGCCGCCACGAGTGCAGTGCTTGAAAAAGTGAAGAGCGACGGCTAAAGGCCCTCCTATGCAGCGCATGCGCGCTTCGTAGGCGAGACCTAAAAAGGTGGTGTTGACCCAATCCAAGAGTTAAGAATACTTGGAATTAAACCTTCTCCTCGATGATAACTACCTTATGTTTAGAGCTGTGAGTGGCATGGAAACCGCCACAGCATATATAAGGCAAGCACTCTCCCCATTAATGAATGAAGATAAGACCATATACTAGAAATAGGGGTATAAATGGTAGGCGCTACTCCATCCTGCATCCAGTTGTTTTTTTTTCCCCTCCAACTGCAGACAAAAGAAATCAGTGCCAGGACAGCAAAATGTTGCACATGTTCGGTATCCTTGATGTCCCTGGAGGGATACCCATATCCTACCTCTTGGTTAACATGTTTATAGCACCCTGGCTTCTCAAGTGGTATCAAGTAAACCTCCAAATGCATGTAGATGAGCTTGTTTCTGGCTTGAAAACAACCCAAATAACACTACTAACATCACATCTTAGGCCCCATACACCACTGTTTAGGTGTTCCACCTTACCGTACCACATTATAGTTGTGGCAAAAAAGATTGTCTGATAATAAGAGAGGAAATACATATACAATAACAATGGTATGTAATAATGCCAAGCCTTTACTGTTAGTGTAAGTACACTAAGGAAATGCAAGCGGGGATAGAATTGACTTATAACCACTTTCTTTTCTGATAGTGAGCTGTGAACAGATATTCTAGAATTGTTTCAAGCAAAAATGGTATTTGGAAGAAATATTAGCAGTGATTGACTGGATTACCTAACCCGTAATTGCTGAGGTAATACTGTTGGCTAGTCCTGTGCAGCATATTTGTCAGCTGCTGTCTAAGAATGGGCCGTATAGCACAGCGATAGCAGTATAGCACAGTGATAGCAGTACGATGGGCTCCTCCTTGGGTTTAGACACAGCAATATTGGTTGCATAAAACTTGGTTTCTCTTTGCCATAGATAAGCTTGTAGCAGCAGTGAGTGGCTTGTGAACAACTTTATCATGGACTGGAAATTTCATTGCTAGGGAAAGGCAGTGCATGTTGTTTCCCTGGGGATAAGCTGATTGCTACACAGTGCTTGGAGGAAAGAGTTGTGTATTATCAGGGCCTTGGGTTGGCATCCTGTGTGTATATGTGTGATAGTGTGCATGTAGTACATGTGCAGTAGTTTTAGTGACTGAGCCCGAGTACTGAAGCCAATAAGATCTATTTTAAATGTCCCAGGCTTGACATGCCACAAGATGAAGAGTGAGACTAGGTTCCTCAGAAAGTGCAAATGCATTGCCTGCATTCCTGAGGATGGATATCCACACAGTTGAGACACTTAACTTTAGAAGTTGCATGAAGACTTTAGTTGGGAAGGGGCTGCTGATCAAGTCTTCTGGATCACTGGCATTTGTTTTGAAGATGGAGTTAGTTATGGATTGCAGTTTTCAGTTGAGCTGGGTGAAGAAGGTTCTAGGTCAGGTCTGCCTTTTGTCTGCCCTGGGATGATGAGAGCCAGGTGTAGAAAACACACACTTCATTGTACTTACTTTGTGGGTGTTTCAGTCTGGAGGCAGCCCCAGTGCTACCTATTATGAGGTGCATCACTGTACACAAAAGGCGGTGTACAGCCACTTGAAAAGAGAATCTTTATAAACTAGGTTGTAAAGTCTGAGACAGAGGATGCACATGGGTCCTAAACCTTCCCACTTGTTCCAATTCAAAAGGAATTCTGTGTTATCAGAGCTAGTTTCTGCCAGACAGTCATTCTTCTAGAGGTGAAGGGACATTACCTCAAGTCTGCATGTTCTGCTGAAGGAGCAGGCATCTTCCTGAAGTGCCTAGCAGCCTGTCTTCTTGCTGAGAGACTGAAGCAGTCCGGCCTGGCTAAGCAGGAGCAGAGACTGTTCAGGAGGAGTGACTCGGAGTGTGTCCAAGGGACTGAAATACATCCATTGAGAGCTAACTACTTAGAAGTAAGTTGGTACGATCCACGCTGCAGAGGTTCTGGAGCATTGGATTTTTCATGGATTCACAAGCTTGAATAATTCCCCGAAGTTGAAGTGATTTGTCCCTCTAACTTTAAAATATTAAGAAAAGGCACTGACTGCTGAGAAGGCCGTAGACAGTGTCCATTTTGTTAGCACATCCAACTCATTCTAAAGGGATCAAACTTCAGCCAGTAAGGTGAAAGTGCTTCCAGCCTCATCTCTCCCAGAAGTCTTCACTCCTCGGATTTCTACTTTATGCCATGTCGAAGGGGAGTTCCAGAGCTTTGCTTTTTTATTTAACCATTTTTTTTTTATCATACTTTCATCAAACATTTTATGAAATACTTCTGGAGTTCAGTGTTGTCATGACAGTTACTATTCATACTTGAGGAACATTAATTCTAGCACGATAATACCAATATCATATTAAACACGTAAGTGGTTGCACTAGTGTTTATGGCAATGAATGTCATTAGATACATAAAACCATTTGTTCATAACATAACTCTTGGAATAGAGATTTAAATCGCAGATAAATGACATGAATGAAAAAATCCAAGAGGAGCCTTTCTAAAGTTTGATTCCTTTTGGGAAAACTAGGGTTTTTTTCTGATGATCCTCATAATAGTTGTATCTATTGTCGATGGTAGACCTGATAAAGGACTTGAGACACATGATGGCGAGCTATCATTCACGCTTCCTCTCTGGTCTGCAACAACTGCCCACACTAGCTTCACCCTAGCAAGCACTGGGTTCTCCAGCACCAGCACCTGCACCTAGAACATTGAAAAAAGAACACAATCCATCTTGAACCCCCCCATCCGCTAGACCCACAACTTCAAGATGTACCTCAAACACTGATCTTGGTGAACACATCTGACGATCAGTATGCCAATACAGAGGATGGAGCAATACAGTCATAAGATCCGCCAAATGGAGAGGAATGGGGCTTTTATATCTTCCCTGTCACTAACCTACCAACTCCTCTGCCTTGACATTCCGCAGCAGATGACATCTGTAACTTGTATACTCTGTTGGATAGATCAGTTAAGAGGTTTGACCTACGAAAATTTTCAAGGAAACTCACTTATTCTTGTATCGTCAAAGATACCTCTGGTGGATCCCTTTTAGCTAGAGGGAATAACACTAGTGCAGGCACCAGCTACAGTGGCAGCATTGGTTCTGTCTTGCTCCGCCGTTCAGATAATACAGAATCTCCCACACAGTGGCTCAAACACGGCGGCGCAAAACGTAAAACACAACAATACCTAGAAAAGGGTTTTATTTTACAAAATGCAAAGACTCTCTTTTTAGAATAAGGCTGGGGTTTTATTTCTGCAATGCTCTCCAACAGAAAGGCTTTCCCAGATGGCAAAATGAATCGCATTCAAATACAAATAGAGATATATATATATTTATATGCAAGCAATAATAACACACTTGGTAAATGCAACATTTAAATGCATTGATATGAAATACAAGCAGCAAATAATATGAGATAAAACTCAAGCAAATATACTGGACGTCCTGCAAGAGATAAGAAAGATATATATTTACACTAAATACATCAAATGATTACTTTGGATGTGCACTCTGACTCATTTACACATCACAAATAAAACACCTCAAATGATCAAAGACACTGGCCACACATCACAATGGCAATAATCAAAACTCAAACACCTCAACTGACCACAGCCACTGAAACCACGCATCACAATGGCACTAGTCAGAAACAAGTCACCTCACCCGATCGTTCACTCGACATCCTTGCCAACTCAAGCCGTTCGCATCTGGGCTTGGACTCTCGACCGGGACTCTGTAAGTGAGCTCCCAACCTTGGCTGTCAACAACCCTCCGCTTTATAGTCTCAAAACACACACTAGAAGGTTCGAGAGTCTTCCCCTCTGCGCCAAGGAAACTTACTGGAACTGACCAGCTTCCAGGCAAGCATTCCACAGCAGGAAGGAGTTCCCACGTTCCCTCTACATTCTCGCATGTTCCAGCTTTTATCTTAACGAAGCTCACGAAAGCCTTCCAGGGTACATTAAACAATCTCTCACAAAACAATCCTTGAACGTGATTAACCTAAACAACTTGCAAGCTTGTCTCTGTGCGCGCAGCAAGGCAGAGTCAGAATTCAGGATGACATGAGGCCATGTCAAAGCCAATAGTAAGAACTTCATAACTCTTCCCAATGTACAACATAATGTACTTTTGTGCACCACTGCCTATAGCATCACATACTTCATCTCTCAATGTACAACACAGTGCACATTTGTGTACCACTGCTCATAACACTGCCAACACCTCTCGCGCTCTCTCTCTCTCTCTCATGCTTTCAAATGCACATCCCAGCTCCCACTGTAAGACTGCAAGATTCCGAGAAAGAAACCTTGAGAGAAACAAGGCATATGCAGGACGTCGTTCATTCAGACTAGAATAAAATAACACACTAAAGTCAATTAAAATGATGGTACTCAAAGGTCATCACAGGGTGTCAGACCACAAGAGTGCCTCTAGCACTACAGGTTCCTAGAATAGTTTGGAAGTACTAAATTCCCTAGCATTACTGTATATAGCACCGCCCGATTGGGAGGGCCACAGAATAGACATTTCGGGTAAAAGGTTTTCCTCTGTGGCTTCTATGTCTTAGAGCTAATAATGCCATGACAATTATAAGCAGATACGACAGACGGATGTGGGCAGATACATCTCCCTAGCTGGTTCTACTACTTGAGGATAAGAAGCAGAAAGGGAAGGCTAGTCTCCATTTCTCCATAAGGGAGGAAAAAGCATTGGTTGCGCTTATAGACTCTCCACTGGACGTCTCCAATATCCGTTTCAGACAATTTGCTGGAACAGCCATATTATGCAGGCAAGTATGGCTGAAAGCCACTTAATTTAGAGGGGAAGTCCAGAATAAAATCATGGACATGCTATTTGATGAGGAATGGATGTTTGCTAAACACGTAGGTGACGCTCTGCAGAATATCAAAGCAGATGCATCCAGATCCCTGGTTGCTCTACTGCAAAGAAGACCTCATTCCTTTTGAGTAAGAGGGAGAAAGCAGTCATTCAGGGGTCTATACCAAGGCTATAGATCTACACCATACCAACCAACCTACCAATTTCAGCCATACTGTCCGGATTATGTGCGCTGTCGGCAAGAGCAATTTTCATACCGACTAGTACTACAGCCCGACTCAGTATAACCACAAAAACACAAGGACACCAGGCATTATTGACAATTTCAAGGCACCGTATACCAACATACAAAACTTTAAGATATTCGGCCCTGTTGCGGGCAGAATTTTTACCTTCTACAACTACTGGAAGACAATTACTACAGACAAATGGGTACTGGATGTGATTTACTGTTCATACAACACCCACCAACCACTCTGCCGTCTCAGATAAAACTCAAACACTTCCGTTTGTTGAAGTTAGAAATACAAACCATGTTACAAAAAGGAATCATAGAATTGCTCTCAAAACATCAAAATCTATGGTTCTACTCAAGGTATTATCACATAAAAAAGAAAACTGTGAGAGTGGAGACCCATTCTGCGTCTGCTCAAGCTCTAAGAAAACAATAATTTAGAGTTGCCACACTGCAGGAAGTCTAAGCACTTCTAATGAAAAATGAGTACATGGCATCATGCTTCCCAAATATTCATATTTCCAGATATCCATTCAAGAAACATCTCAAATCCCTAAGATTCTAGGTAGCCGACTACCACTACCAATTTTGACTATTTCCCTTATCCCTTAATTTCACACCCATAATCTTTACCAAATGCATGGCTGTAGTCACTGCACACCTTCGTCGTTCGGGTCAAGTATACCCTACCTACTCAAAGACTCGTCCATAAAATCAACCAAAATTTCGATAATAGCCTGTATCAGACTCTTCAAATGTTTAGACCTACAATCGAACAAAAACAAATCTACTCTTTAACCCCTTGAGGAAAGTAGGATCTGCTTCTTATGGTTACCCCCACTTTTTGCTTGATGTGATGCTGTTTTTGACTAGTCTGACTGGGATCCTGCTAATCAGGACCCCAGCCTATCTGCTTTCTCCCTAAAATGTTATGTCATGTACTTGGGTACATCCCAGATTGGATACTGGGGTACCCTTGTCAATCCCTAGTATATGGTAACTATGTACCCAGGGCATAGGTACCCCAGAGGTCTCCCATGGGCTGAAGCATCCATTATGACACCCATGAGAGACAATTCAAAATGGAACTACAGGCCTGCCATTGCAGCCAGTGTAAGTTGGTGCATGCACCACTTACTAAAGATATAGGTTTACTATATCTAAGGGTCACTGCACTTAAAACCTATAAGTCACCCATATAGCAGGCCTTTACAATCCTGAGGGCAGGGTGCTTGGTTCTAAGTGAGAGGGTGCCCTTGCATGAGCAGGACACCCCTGCAGCCTACGGAGTCCATTCTCCCGGGTTGTCAGTGAAGCAGCCATATACTATATAGAGGGGCATTGCGTAATCGCGCGATGACCATCTTGAAAACTGCTGCAATGAATTCTATCATGTTTGGTATCAAACATGTTGGAATCATACCCCCACACTGTAAACGGTGTGGGAGGTATGATTCCAAGCACCGGGAGAGCCCTCTGTCAGACTCTGTGTTCCCGGTACCAGCCTTCTAGTCCCGGACAGCACAAAATGGTTGCTGCCGACCAGAGACACATTCCTGCCCTCCTGCTGCTGAGCCAATCTCGAGCAGGGGAAGGCAGAACAATAGGCATCCTGTCACAGGGAGGTGTGACCACCTCCCATACAGAATTTAGCGTATTAGGGCTGGGTGGGTGTGCTTGCCAGCGCCTGAAAGTCTGCATGAGGGGTACATTTGGTGTCCATTTCAAACCAGTCCTGGGAGCCTTTGGCTCCCGCTCTGGCACCAAACTGGACAAAGGACATGGGAGTAACCCCCCCCATCCCCCCCCCCCCACGCCCCCCTGTCCAGACCCTCCTCTAGGGGGGTCCACTGAATCTTCCCAACCCTTTCCTTAGGGTACTTAAGGGCTTACCTGGGTGTAGGTCCCTAGATTCGTCGTGGGATAAGATTCAGAACTGAAATCACTTCTACCGTCTGGGCACTCTGAACTTCGCTGGACTTCGTTTGGGCCTGACTTCGTCTCCCTTCCAGTCTGCTGCATCGTCTGTGCCTGTGCATCGACCAGGAACCTATCAAGGCCTGTGAAGCATCAAGGACAACCTAAGTAATCTTCCATGAAGTGAAGGAGTCACTTCCCTGCATTCGCAGGCACCGCAATGAAGACAACTGGTCTGCAGGTCCCGAGCTCCTCTGGACTCCGTGGGCTCTGCAACACAGGTGGTGGTTTTCCTCCGCTCCCGAGGCCTGCTCTACCCTCTCACCAAGTTTGAGGCCAGTAGTCCTTGTGGGGGTTGCAATAACCGAACACCTGGGTACTGCGTCCCTTTGCAATTGCAAAGGCTTGTTGACATCTTTGCAAGAAGATCTTCAGGCTCCAAGTAGCCCCAACCTCTAGCACCTCCAGTGACCAGAATCTTCAGCCACACCGCATTGTGTGCATCGTGGCCTGCATCTTTGGTGAACTGCTTGAGGTGCTCTCGCGACTCCAGTGCCTCCGGCCTGTGGGTCCACTTGAGGGTCACACTTGTTTCTTTTGGGCTCCCCTGTTTGCTCGGGGTCTGCCCTGACTCCCCTGCTTGTGGTGAGTCTCCTGGACCTTGCTGGTCCCAACTGTGCACCTTCTTGACTTCCTGAGTGGGTTGCATTTGCCAAGGCTTGTTGGTGCTCCCGCCGGACACCAACCCCTCAGCACTCGACATCCTTCATGGGACAGCTCGTATCCGGGTCCTGGTCGTCCTCAGCGTCGCCTGGTCCTCGCAGCTGCAGAGTCAAGGTCACCATCATCCTTCCTGAAGCACCCAACATCGGAAGGCATTTGTCTTCCAAGTCTCTTGGTCACCCCTGAGTGACATAGACTCTGTCCGCTCTGCTTTCAGGTTCTCCTCGTCAAGAATACACATTTGGAATCCTCCGGACACTTTTTCCTCTTCTAGCAGCGGCACTTTCCTGTAGTCCTCCATTGGGTTTGGCGGTTTCCAATGCCACTTCACACCTATGCACCCGACTTCCCTGGGATTGGTAACTTGGGTACCACTGTATCCACGGGTGGGGTGGCTCTCCAACCTTCTGTCTTCCACGGGGTTTCTTCAGGGTCCACTGGGAAGGGTCCCTAATCTTTAAAATTCCAACCGCGACTTGCACATACACTTGTACGGAGCACGCGGTCGTGTTTACACACTGCACATGCTCTCCGTGGGGTCCCTGTCTCCTTACCTTGGGTAGTTCTGTGGGTCCCCAGCAATTCTACGTCCTCTCGACTTTGTCTTGTCTCGAGTCGTGATTCTTATACCACTTTCTTAGTATACGGTTTGGTCCCCCCGGGGCTTACTGTGTATTAGTGCTATTTACTTTGATTTCTTTGCTAAAGTATTGTGTGCTTTGTGTCGATCTCCATGTAGGAGATACTGTAACATACTAGAGAGTGTTATATAATAAATACATATTTTTATAAATACTTTGTGTGGTTCCATTTCATTTAATCTATACTATAAGATTACATTCTGGTAAAGCAAGTTGCTTTACACTTCTTCAGGACTAAGCCTGAAGGCTGCTCTCTACAGCTACCACTTGGATAGCTTTCTAAGGTTGTCTGAGACCTCCTAAATCACCATAAGGGTTGTCTGGACTGGAGCAAGGTGCCCACTTACATTAGTGGACATCATATACCAGGTCAGCTACTCAAACCCTTCCAAGAATATTCACTTTTTAGGGGCAATAATAGACACTGCAGAACAAAGTCATTCTCCTCAGTGGAAAGACAAGTGGCTTTGAGAACACTGGCGAAACAGAAACTGTGAGGAAATAAAAGTATGCCTCCTAAAATGACTACTAGGCATAATGTCCTTGTGCATAATGTTAATACTATTCTGCAAGCTGCACATGAGGCTTATGAAAGAGGAGTTAGATAAGCAGTGGACCCAAATATCCAGCACCTTTGAAGACAGGACAACTGTAACTGTAAAAAGTTAAACAAGCAATCGTAAGGTGGATGTCATAGGACAATAAAAATTCTGGACTTACATTCTCTCTGCCACAGTGTCCGCTTGTGTTCACCTCGGGTGTTTCAAAGGAAGGATAAAGAGCTCCCCTCCAAGAGCTGTTTGCCAGAGGACTGTGGTCGCCACAGGAGAAATGTTTACATATAAACTCACTTGAGCTCTGATCGTTCAGTAGAGGACTACAATCCTTCCTCTCATGAGCTCGAAAGTACTAGTCCGAATGGACAACACATCTGCTATTTTTCACGTAAACAAACCAGGTAGGACAGGTTCTTGTATTCTGTTGGCAGAAATACTAAACCTCTGGCACTGGGCAATTTCTAACAGGTTAAACCTTACAGCAGAACTTCTCCCAGGCACGAGCCATGAATCTGCCTATAACCTCAGCAGAACACTACAGGATTCCCATGAGTGGGAGTTGATGGACAGTGTCCTGAAAGAAATATTCCAGACCACGGGAACCAAAAAAAAGCCTCATTTTGTCAAAGTTCAACAAGAAATGGCACTCTTACATAGGCAGACACACACTCCTTTTGATAGGATTGTGCAGGATGTTTGCGTACGCCGTTCCGCCAATTCCAGTTCTGCCTAAAGAAATAGCCAAAATGAAACGAGAACCCAGCAGGCTGTTCTACCTAGCCCCCACTTGTCTGTAGAAAAAAATAACTCATTATGGCACAGGCTAAGTTGAAAGGGGGCATATGCTTTGAGGGTAGCAGGATACAACTATTCCAAGAGCACAATGCCTTCTACCAGTGGGGAACCTTTTCTGCCTTTCTTTTCCTTTAAAGGAAGGAAAATTGCTGCGAGATCCTTTTGTGAAGAAAAGAAACTGCTGGGTGTGGCTGACAACCCTGATGAAGTCTGCCCATGAGAGGAACTGAAGATTAAGAACAAGATTTGTCGACCGGCAGACAGTATAGCTTAAATGTGAAGGCTGGCTGCCTTCTTCTGAAGCCATTGCCGAGTCTAAGAAGATTTTTACAATTTATCACCTTACAGAAGTAAGCTCCTGAGTGACTCAAAAGTGGGGGTCTTTGGGAGAAGAAAAAAACAGCAGAATACAGCTCCCTTATTGTGTATGTAGAGCAAAGAGGAGTCGGAGCACTGCTAATTGCCGTATCCATCTGGTCTTGTGGTTGTAGTGCCCAGCTGTGCAACTCTGGGGATTTGTTTTTATCTTGAGTATCGGATTGTTAAATACTATAACTGGAAGAATTCAGGCTCTGGGCCAATTAAGATTTTGTTAGTTCCAATGATGCAATTTTGAGAACAGGACTGATATCAGTGCCTTGTCACCGTCCTCGTTTGCCTCCATTCCTCAGACTATATGGGTAGCTTATTGGCTGCAGGGTTGACAGTGGTGAGGAACCCGGTGTCATATAAACACCAAATGGGTCGCTGCACTGCCCACAGTCCCTCGAGACCACAGCCCATCGACTTAGCACTTCATGATCCTTTGAACTGCATAAACACTAGAAAGAACTTGGAAAGCCTTGTGAAAGCCCTAGGCTAGGGACAACGATAGTAGCTGCTCCCTATCCCGTCATGCTAAGGCAAAAATCGCTTAAAACAGCAGTCATTCCCTGCACATAGGCACTTTAACAGCACATAGTTTTGTACACTGGCACTTTATTGGAAGAATAACCAATGACCAAAAAGTAAAGCACATATATTTAACCCGCTCCGTGGACCTGCACACAGGCACTTTAACCGCTCTTAGTCTTGAACAATGGTATTCATCTGCAGAAACACAACCGGCAGCATCGTAAAGAACTCACACGATAACCAACCAGGGAAAAGGTCGGTCTGCGATCAATTAGCCTTGAGTTGTTGAAAGGCGTTGGGGGGGGGGGGCTGGTTCACCCAACTGCCTTTTATCATTTGTATGCAACATATTTATTTTTATACTTGTCAAGGGCAGCAAATAATGAGAAGGTTTACCGCTTAGATGTGCAATGGTTGCAGCTAACGTATAATACGTTTTAAACTTTTTCTTAGATGTATTGTACGGTTTGATTTGAGTTGTGCTTATGGTTTTAATTGACTAATAAACCATTCATTCATTCATTCTGTGCTACAAAAATATTGTAGCCAGAATATAGACTACAAATGGACTCACATGTCAGTGATTTTACCTTCCTGTTGCCTTAAGATAATTTGACTGCCACCCCAAGCTTGCTTTGTTTCCCAGTAGTTTTTTTTTTAACCTTTAGTCTTGCTGGACTTTGGTCAGATCAGAGTTAACACTGTAAGGTCTCAAAATTGTTGGCAATGGACAGATAGACGACTCATTTTTCAACTTAGTTAGCTGATCTGTTGGATTCCCGTTTTTTATATTGAAGAATCACAGATGTGTGGTGAACATGTTTGTTGTTCACCCTCTAAAAGTTCAGTTGTGCTACTTGTGATACTCCCTCCATTCCCCAATGTTCAATTGATGCCATCTTTTTTTCATCATCGAAGGAAGGCCAAGGGGAAGGCATTATGAATGTGAGACTTTTTTTATCCTTCTAATATTAACTCTTTTATAATGACCATACCAGCCAGTGTTGAGTGCGCTTTTTTTGAATAATATGAGGATAAAGTTAGCATAATCAAGTGCTCATGATAATGTCTGAATTGTTTTTACATTTCTTTTTATATAACAGATCTTCTGATAGAAGAAGTATGCCTAGTGGGGTGAGAACCAGGTCTTCAGAAATTGGCTCACCATCAGTGATGCTGCGCAGTAAAATGAAGGACCAACTGAAGCGAGTGAGTAAGATAGTGAGAGGAAAGTGTTTTTTACATGTTCATTTATTCTCCTTTAATAAGTGTGGATATCGGGATTAGAAACATTTAGTTTGTGCTGTGCACTGAAGGGGCACTAGTTACTCTACAAACCATGATCATTCAGTATTAGCTGGTGTTGACAGTTGGAAGATGAATTTGCATGCTGAGATCATGTAGAGAAAAATGCTAATCTTTTCCATCTAGTCATTGTCTCATGTTCTGTACTTTCCATTTGACTTTTGGAATATTTTCGTCAGCTGCTGAAGAGGTCTGCCTTTAGCCTCCACTTTTGGTTTCGGTCAGAGTAGATGTCTGACTCCTATATTTGTTTTACATATTTTTTATACGTCCTCTTATTTTTTATGTGATCTGATCTGTGCCTATTTTGGCAAGCAATATACTTAACTAAATGTTAATGTCAAAATTGTATTTTTTTCAACGTCTCTAAGTTAATTTTATTTGCAGACTATCTTAAACTGAGCAGAGCAATGGTATACCAGATAATTGCAATTAAACCATTGAGTGACATCACTTAAAAGAACAAACCCAAATAATACAATTGGGAAGAAACAACCATTGCGAAAACTGTCAACAGCAAAAAGATTCAGCAAAAGCGCGAATTAAGCAAAAAATACTGTTCTGCATTGACGGTTTTTCTGTGATAGCAGAGTGCATTAAAATAGTCCCATCCCTCTGTGGAAATATTGTATTTTGGATACTTGACGGTAATTTGCTATTTATTGCCAGTGTTGATGTGGGCAGTGGCAATGGTTGTTTTGATGCCTTGAATGGTCATACTGCTCGTCTCTTTATTCAGCAGTGGTTATAAATAAAATATCATGCTCATTGGACCTGCATTTGTGGTTTATGCTATGCTGTTTATTCATGTGCAGTGGTTTAGAAATAAAAATATATATTCATATCCAGATTTCCGTGGGTTAAATCTGTTCAATGAGAAGAAAATCACAATAACTATGCTGAGGTTATGATTAGCTTTTTTTAAAAAAATCATAGCATGAGTTAAAAAAATAAAATTCATGCAAACAACCACAGACGGCTATGGTTATGATGCCAAAAATCACTACTGAAATTTGCAAATTATATTTAGGACAGCAAACCATAATTGGCACAACATACATGTAAACCATAAGTTGCACACGAAGTACAATGCTTACAACATTACCCTTGATGTGACAGGTCTATCTATAAATCTCATAAAGAATCTTACATGTGAGATTATATATCACTGTATTCTTAACATCCTGAAAGAGAAGACTACGAATGTAGAATTATTTAGTGGTTTAAGTATGTGTTGCTATTTACTTCAGTTGTGCTTTTAGGTGTTGTTGCTTATTGCTATAAATGTTGAGAGTTAGTAAACATTGCATTTGGTGTGCAAATTATGGACTGCATGTTTGTCATGCGACTGAAGTTCTACTTTCATGCTGGGTTTCATGTATTCCACTCTTTCCTTTTTTCTGTATCCGAGAGCAAAGAATCTTATGGGTATTAGAATCGGAAATGTCCCATCTTACTTGTATCTCCTTTCGTATTATTATTTTATTCATGCTCGAATAATTAAAATCATTACATGTGAACAGCATACATTACAGTTTCACATGAGTTCACTAACCAACAATTATTGTTAAAAACTGATAGATATAAAAAGCAATTTGTTTCTAAAAAAAAAAACAGCGCCCTTGAGCAAGTTTTAAAAGTATTAAAAATAAAAGATAAAAAGTTAGACTCTTAGAGTTTTGACATTTCTATACTCTGGTTGAAATAGCCGGAGTTATAGGAAGGGGGAGGGAAAATGCAAAGTGCTTTTGTTGGACGAGTGCAGCCACGGGGACCGGGCTGTGTGCATTGGGGACCCTTGATAGGTAGAAAGGTCTTTAGAGTTCCTCGGGTCCGGCGTGAAATTCCTTATACAGTTCTGTGACACAGTACACTTAACGGAAGAAAGTATTGTGAATTTTATCTCTGTGTGAAGGCCCACAAGGTTTTTTTGTTGTTTTTTTAATATGTTTATTAACATTTTCTTAATTACATTACAGAAATAATGTTTAGTAGCGAAACATAGTAGCAAACTCAGTGCGACGTCAGCATCATACATGAACGACAATAGTGGACAATCAAATAACTGTCATATTCTCATACATTGTTATGGGCCCCTTCCTATTTCGCAACCCGAAGGCCCACAAGGTTGGTGCAAGGGGTTAAGAGAAACAAAGTGGTCATCCTGTTGCACACTAGTCCATGGGGGCTGGGGGAGCTTATCAGTAAGGGCTGACTCTAACCCCTGAGAAAGGATGAAGAGCGTGCCAGAGACTTACTTCAAAAATGCCATTGTCACCCTGTGGAGGCATTGAAGAGTGCGAGTCGAATGGCGTCTGTGAATTTCCCCAGTCTGGGTAGGGTCTTAGACGAGTTATCGGAGAAGCACTGATCCGAGCCCTCTCTACACAGTCTGTCTGACGTGGTTAGCCCGGAACAGTAGAAGTAGCAGTCGAATGCGATCGCCAGCAATTTTGGGGCAGCAGCAGATGGAGCAAAGATTCTTTGCGATAGTTACATAGTCTGCATGTAATTGCCTTGTCCCGCTTCGCCCAGGCAGGGTTAATGTCCATAATTGGCAGGGCAATGAGCTTCATGAAGAGGATTTTCCTTTGTGCCTAGGCAGAGATCGCTTGTTGAAAGTAGGGCTGGGGCTTCCCCGGGGTGTAAGAAACATCCAGTGAATCGGTGATGGAACTATGCCGTAGGCTTTCGGTATCCCCCTCAAATGAGGTTTTCATGACCTGCCTGTTCACTGCTTTCTTCCAGGTTAAGTATGGTATTTCCTGGGAATACAGATTGGCAGCCTCGATGTTCAGGCACCAAGATTGCTTTTGCTAACTGTGTTTCCCAAGGGGTACCCTTCTCTGCGATGATTGATTTAAGATGGAATTCGAGGCTGAGCTGTGGGGCCCGCGGGACCTTAATGTAGAATTTTACTAGGTTCCCCTGGCACATAAGGTCTGGGCTTCCGAGTCCCAGCTCCAATCTCAGCCTTGTTCTTCTGGCCTGCCAGGGAGCAGGAAAGATTTTTTTATATGCAAAGCTCTGAGAGTTCTTGAGATGGATATCGAAAGCACCGGGAAAGGCTAGGGGGTCACAGTTTAGAGCTGGGATTAATTTCGCTCTCAGGACTCCTGATATAAAGATTATATCTTCTTAAGGAGTAGAGGGGGGATCCCATATGGTGTTAGTTTCCCCCACAGCCTGCCCCGGTCCACCCTATCGAAAGCAGCGCTGTAGTCAATGAAGCAGCAGAACAGAGGGGGTTGCTTGCTCCGTGCGGCTCGGTGGGATAGGTGCGCCATTGCTATGATATTATCCATCGTGAATCCAGATTGGAAAAAAGGAAGAATTCTCTTTTCTGTGGCCCAAGTTTCAGCTCCTCCAGAAGCATTCAGGCATAGGTTTTTGCTTCCAAATCAAGGAGCGCAATGAGCCAATAATTTGCTGGGTTGGAGCGGTCACCTTTTTTGTGGATGGGGAAGGGATGGACCCCCTCCATGAGATCGTAGTTGTTCCTGTGGCAAAGGCATGGTTAAAAATTGGAGTAATATTCCCGACTCAGAAATCTTGTGCAGCTTTGAAGACGGAGGTAGGGATCCTGTTCAGCTCTGGTGCACCATCATTCCTCATTTTCTTGGTGGCCGTTACCGCAGCCACTGTGGTGACTTTGTGAAGCGGGAGGGCAAAGGCAGTGTAGTGTAGGGCCGGTGTAGTTTCTGCGACCTGATCATTTGTGTATAGCTGCTTGACTTAAGTGATCCAGAACCGTTCTACCACACCGTTCTCTTTGGTATGGTCCAAGTTGTAGAGGCATTTTATTTACTTCCAGAGGTGGAAATGGTTCTTTTCTTTTAGGAGGGTGACGATTCTCAGCCATTGCGCTTTAATGTGCTCCTTTTTTATGTAGCCATACCTTCCATCTGTGAGTAGCTCGGAGTGCAATGATTGTTTGGCCTGTTTGGCCAGGATATATTTTGCAGCCTCTTCTTCTGGCTGCCAGGGCACTTTGGAGAGTGCTCTTGCTGGCAGTCAGCTCCTTTGTTGCACGGAAACGGGCAATTGTTTGCGTAGTGGAGACACTTCTCGGGGGCTTCAAACCATAACGGCGGACTGTAAGTACTGCACCTCACTCCTCGTTTCAGCAAATCAAGGTCCCGTGCACTGCAGTTCCTGTACCCGCCATTGTTTCGTACTACTGTCCAGCAGAAGAATAGTAATATTCAAAAATGGAAAGGCTTACTGGGAAAAGTTTTCTCCTCCAAATAATTTTTCAGGCAGTGTTTATAAATATTTCTTTTTATTTCTTATTTTTCCTTTTTTATATACTTCTTCACAAGAAATCCATAAGTGTACATAAATCATCCAACCAACGTGTTTCATTCAAAATATTGCTTTTGGACTTCACAAGGGTTCATGTATATCATATTTATTGAATATTCATATTTCTCTTTGAGAAGGACTCCGATTTAGTTCCAATAAATCAATGTCTAAGTGGTAAGAGAATATGCTTCCTTCAAAAAATGGGTCATGTAGGTTCCAGAATTCTTTTTTCCCTCAAATACTTAGTCCTTCAGTATGGGAATGGGGAATATTTGCCTGTCATTGATACCTTCAAATGATTAAACGTTGTAAGCCTGAAGAGGGATACGAGACCTTTGAAGGTATTAATGACGGGCAAATATTCCCCGCGCTCACCCTTTGTTGGCTTGGTTAGTTGGGGGGCCGGCAGCCGCATGGAAAGTTCTAAGGCGGAACTAGGGATGGGGGTGGGCTCCAGGCAAGCAACGAGGGTTCTGCGCTCCCGCCTCTCCTGCTCCTCAGTGCTACTCGGTTGGCCTCTGCAACTGGTGTTGGAGGCTTCTCCTTTCAATCCCTGTAGAAACAGGAGTGGTTGACGGTTTTCTGACTAAGAGTTAATGCTTTTTGATATTTTTTTCTACTTCTCAAGATGTTCCATAATTGTTTAGGTAGTGTCCTGAATGTGGCAGAAAGCTGCATCTGATCCACATAGAGTTCCTGTGACTGGCCTCCGGAACTCTCATTTGGCTGAGGAATGTCAATTCTTTTAAGCATGAAGGACAGAGATGGAATTTGCTTGTGATGACTACAAGAGCTAACCTCTGAGGCAGAGGTACTATGATATGCAGGAGAAACGGGGTTGAGTACCAGGGAATGGATTTCTTCCACCGAAGTCCAGCACTTGGCCAGCAGTGACTCCCACAGAGGGTGACCCACGGAGTAAAGAAAATGTTAATAATATGGTCAGAACAACTCTTGAGTGACCCTGAAAAAAGGCAGCTTTGAAAGTAGACTGCATACTAATAGTTGAGCCTGCTGTCTACCAGTGCCTTTTTGGTTGTGTTCGGTCCACTGTACCTGACGCGAGCTGAGGCGCCCAAACAACACGCAAGGGCCCGAGAGTGACAGGCGGGCCCAGCAGATAACGGCCTGGGCCGCTGAGGTGCAGCGGAGGGGATGATCCCTTGGGCTGGTGCAGAGTGGTTGGCCTCGTGACTGCAGGGCCCCCACTTCGCCTAAGACGTGCGTCCTGGCCCTCGACCTGGGGCTTTAACCCAACATCCTGACAAACTTGCACTGCTAACCACACACAAAAGATAAGGGGTAGGAGGAAATACCACCCCACTTCGACCTCCTAAAACAACTTACACACACATGTAGAAGGGGGGGGCTTTACACTTGAAATCGCTGTGATCTAGGGGTGAGAAAACACCAGGGTGTTAAAACTGCCCTCACACACACAAATCTGTGTCATGCTTCATCATAGGGCTGCTAACACACCTCCGTGCAGACCAACGCTGGAGGTGGAGCAATAGGGGAGGGGAAGACAATACAACACATAGAAGAACAGTTTGGGATCACAAGTGAAAAAGGTGCAGAAACAACAATTTAAAACTGACCGCGGGAATTCCAAATGTAACTTTAATATTGGATTCCCTGACCAGAGTAAAAGGTCATTAACAGACCAGTGGATGGTGGTATGGTAGGCTATAATGAACCCCCTACCCCTCCACTCTGCAAAACGTCGACATGTTTCAGCCGGCTACTGTAAATACCCCGGCTTTCATCAGGACTAACAAGAGAAATATCCCATAGGTGTACTACCCCTACCTCCTCATCCCTAGGGTAGAGTGTAGACACCCATCTGAGTGAATACTCACAGAAAATATGGAAGAGTAACTTGCTCTCCGAGGGAAACCTGTAATAAAACCAACAAAAACATATATCAAATATACAGTGCAGTGCCCTCTGTGAATGAAACACACAAACATAGGTGGTTTTTACCAACCCGATCACACCAGCGATTCCATATGGGCGTCGCAATCAGACACAGGCCACTAGTGCAATTCATAAGGCCTTGCGTCCCATTTAATGAGGATAGACGTCCCATTCGAGCGCTAAGTCCACACTCGTTCCTTATATTAAAATTACCCAAGGTAAAAAAGGCATCAGTGCTAAGTATGAGAGACACGACAATTCTCTCGGCAAATCTTACCGAGTTTATTCAAATCAAAGCTTCAACTGGCGGGGGAGCGAGGACAGCTCCCTGTAGTCACACTCTGTTGGGATATGGAGATAAAAAGATAAAACATGAAGAAACCAATGGTTAAGTACGTGATCAGTAGAAAAACGGACCCGACTACGGGCCTAATTTGGCAAACATGCTCTGCTGTAAGCACGTCCCGGAGTAGGCATTGGGACTCGGTCTGACCATTCTAGCGAACGTCCACACAGTGCCTACTCCGCCCTCCGTGGTGGCTTTTAAAATAAGAAACTTACTTCGTCAAGGTGAGCTGTGTCGGACGGATTGTCTCTCCCGGCGCCGTGCAGTTGCAATGCACTGCGCGGTTGGAGCCGGTGATATCCGTCCCTGCCCTGTTCTGGGTCATCACGCGTGTGAGGTACATGACCGGAGGTGGGTTAGAGGCAGGGAGGAAGCTCGAGCGCTGACTCACTCCCCCATTTTGGGGGTAGGGCGTAAATGAGCGCATGCACGGATGGGTGGAATGGCCACAGCCTCCCGAAGAGAATGAAATACTCTCATGCGGCCCCGTACATAATAGAAAGATGAAAGATGAAGCGTGTGTAGAGCGCCAGTGCGGGATGCCCCTAACACTTAATCAATATCTACTCTGGTGAAATGCATGCAGGTAAATACCTCGCATTAAGGTAGGGGACTCACAGTGGTGCTAAAAAACTATTCCAAAGGCACGTGTGCCGCTCCACAATTATAATTATAGATGACCTAATACTGTTGTGCCTGGACCCCATCACAACCCTCACTTTTTCTACATCTATTAGTGTGGTGTCAGTCTGTGCCTACAGTGGCCAACCCCGGGTGCATATATGCGTGTTGACAGAAGAGACACAAAGCAGTACCCCGCACTCATAGGCCCAGCCTCAATCGTGGTCCTGAGAGATGAATATGCTCATGGAAAACTAGGGAGAGTTAATGACGCCACCTGAATGGGGGGTTATTGATCCCATGGTGTCACGATTCACTCCCTGTGCTCTCGTTCCCACCACCAGGGGGCCGAATTGTGGGGCTTTCCAGTATTCTAATATGCTTCCAGACACTCCCCTGTATGCATATCCTGACTTCCAGGCATTTGGACATCATTTAGGAATTGACATCCATTCCCAATCCATGCCGGGTTTTGTGGAAGCCAGTCTGCTCATGCTGAAAACTCCATTACCTATAATCCCCTGCTCACTGCTTTGTCTCAACCCCTGCAGGCCAAGGATGGGTGGAGGAATTCAGTTCACCTGTGGCTGGCTGCTGCTAGCCTGCTCACACCTGATGCATGTGATTACTGTGAGCTCTTTTAAGCCCCAGCTCCCTTCAGCCCAGTGTTGGTCATTGTAGCTGTTTTCCGGTGAGACCGATCCTTGTCTCCTGAGCTTTTGATATTCCTTAGCTATAGTTAATCCTTGTTCCTTGATTCCTGAGCTATAGCTATTCCTTGTGCCTGAATTAGCACTGCCTGCAGTGCTACCTTGTTTCCTGAGCTATAGCCATTCCTTGTACCTGAATTAGCACTGCCTGCAGTGCTACCTTGTTTCCTGAGTTCCTGAGCTATAGCTATTCCTTGTGCCTGAATTAGCACTGCCTGCAGTGCTACCTTGTTTCCTGAGTTCCTGAGCTATAGTTATGCTTTGTTCCTGTTCCTGGGCTTCAGCTATTTCCTGTTTCCTTGAACCAGTACTGCCTGCAGTGCTACCTTGACTCCTGAAGCTTTAGTAATTCCCTGTTCCTGAACTAGCACTGCCTGCAGTGCTACCTTGACTCCTGAGCCTTAGCATTCCTTGTTCCTGACCTGCAGCAGTTTCCCTTCTCCTGAACTAGCACTGCCTGCAGTGCTACCTTGACTCCTGAGCCTTCGCTCAATTCTTGTTCCTGCCCCAGCACTGCCTTCTATGCTACTTTGTTTTCTTGATTCCTGAACCTGCACTATTCTAGTATACCCTTGTAGCCTCCCCTTCTGTATATCCTTTTCCAATCCCTGCCTTTCTTCCCATTTCCTTGGTTCCAGTTCTAGTTTGCTGTCTTTCTATTTCTGCTGTCTTGCTTCTGTTACCTTGTATGTTTGTTACCTGCTTTCTGCCAAGTGTGCCCTGTGATTTCCTTCCTTTCCTGTTAAGCACTCCTCCCTGCTAGCTCCTTGTCCATTGTGCTTGTGTTTAGTTCTACCCCTTTGCTGTTACTGCCTTGCGTGTTCCTGTTTGATCGCCAGGATCCGTGGGCACAGCTGACTACCTAGGTGGTGTTTCTTGTTCACTGTGAGTATTGTCTTTGAGTTACTGTTATAACATCACCATAGGTATAAGCTCCACAGACCTTGCCTTTGCATACATATCCTATATGTGGGTATTTTCAGTCAGTATCTGTAACAGCAATTGTGGGTGAGAAACTTACTGAGCTTCAGTCTTACCGTGTGGAGCTCCTGAGTGCTTTACCCCACATCCCCTTTATTGTTAATGTAGTATTATATATATGTCTTGCACGTCCATCCTGGGTGTAGTTAGTCTGAATACTAAATTGCCTTGTGAGTGCCCTTCCTTTCTGAGTCTTAGCCATCTTGTTCCTTTGTACAGGCTTCCCCTTTGGATCCCTTTTCTCCTCTGACTTCCTGTGTGACCCTGGGCAGCGCTGTACTCCTCTCTCTTTGTACGTTTTCTACCCCGTTCCAAGTCCTTGCCCAAGTCCCTGACTGTGTTTCCGACATAGTCCCGGACAGTCCCTGACACATGGCGTCTGTGTATTTAATGTCATACATAATAGGCCTGATACTTTGATTTTAATAAACTCGGTAAGATTTGCCTAGTGAATGGTCCTGTCTCTCATACTTGGCACTGATGCCTTTTTTACCTTGGGTAATTTTAATATAAGGAACGAGTGTGGACTTAGCGCTCGAATGGGACGTCTATCCTCATTAAATGGGACGCAAGGCCTTATGAATTGCACTAGTGGCCTGTGTCTGATTGCGACGCCCATATGGAATCGCTGGTGTGATCGGGTTGGTAAAAACCACCTATGTTTGTGTGTTTCATTCACAGAGGGCACTGCACTGTATATTTGATATATGTTTTTGTTGGTTTTATTACAGATTTGCCTCGGAGAGCAAGTTACTCTTCCATATTTTCTCTGAGTATTCACTCAGATGGGTGTCTACACTCTACCCTAGGAATGAGGAGGTAGGGGTAGTACCTATGGGATCTTTCTCTTGATAGTCCTGATGAAAGCCGGGGTATTTACGGTAGCCGGCTGAAACATGTCGACGTTTTGCAGAGTGGAGGGGTAGGGGGTTCATTATAGCCTACCATACCACCATCCACTGGTCTGTTAATGACCTTTTACTCTGGTCAGGGAATCTAATATTAAAGTTACATTTGGAATTCCTGTGGTCAGTTTTAAATTGTTGTTTCTGCACCTTTTTCACTTGTGATCCCAAACTGTTTTTCTATGTGTTGTATTGTCTTCCCCTCCCCTATTGCTCCACCTCCAGCGTTGGTCTGCGCGGAGGTGTGTTAGCAGCCCTATGATGAAGCATGACACAGATTTGTGTGTGAGGGCAGTTTTAACACCCTGGTGTATTTTCTCACTCTTAGATCACAGCGATTTCAAGTGTAAAACCCCCCTTCTACATGTGTGTGTAAACTTGCACTGCTCCCTGACGTGCAGTATACCAGACAAGAGCGAGTAGCTTTGGGCCGCTGGGACCCCCGGATAGTGTGCCACCAGCGTACTACCGCGCCAGTACCTACCTGCGACACGGCGAAGCAGACCTAAAACCCACTGGACTTGATCGCATCCCTTTCTGTCACACACATGTCAAGAAACCGTGACTATTTCCCCTCCTTAAACACAACAGTCCGCACTCTGGAGTGGCCGGAACAGAGACTACCTATGCCCAACTGTCATCGTGGGGAAGGACCGAGGGCCCAAGCCTTCCCCAACACAGACCAAAATGGACCAATATACAACCAATGACCCGGGAACAGCAGCTGGGTCCACCGAGAAAACCACCCCAGCGGCTGCTGATCTCAACACTATCCTACAAGCGATCAGCGCCTCACAGACCTCAGTCAAAAATAAGATTGGTGAGGTCCGAGTAGACATGGCTCTCCTCCGACAGGATCTCCGAAATGCGACTACCCGTATCTCAGAAACTGAATCCCGCATTTCTACTGTCGAGGACGACGTTACTCAACTAAAGGAATAAGTAGCCCGCCTACAGACCCACACTAAGGAGCTGCACAAAAAGGCAGAAGATGCCAAAAATAGGTTGAGGCGAATAACCTCCGCCTAGAGGGGTTCCCGGAAGGACCGTAGCTGGGGCAAGTGGGAGATCTTATCGAACAATGGGTCAGATCTTGGATGCCTAAGGACTCCCTGTCCGCATGGTTCGTGGTGGAGCGGGCCCACCGCTCTCTGGCTCCCAGACCTCCACCTGGAGCACCACACAGGCCCATAATTGCCAGGATCCTTAATTTCAAGGTTAGAGATTCCATCCTGAGTGAAGCCCGCAACAACAAGACTTTGACCTATCATGGTCACCCCATACTGATCTTCCCCGACTACACATGGGAGGTCCAGACCCAGAGGCGCTCATTCATTGATGTGAAACAGAAATTTCGGGCTTTGGGTCTCCAATACAGGTTGCTCTTCCCAGCCCGCCTCCGAGTGGTGTTCCAAAACAAAACCCATTTCTTCGAGTCTCCTGAAGCGGCCTGGATCTGGCTGACCGATCAGCGCCCTCTCAAGATGGACGCCTCCGCTCCGCCCTCTGGGGCCCGAGCTGGGGTTACCCGGGCGGGGTCACCCAAGCCGAGCAGAAGGCGCACACGTTCCCGCAGGGGGCGAGGAGCCCGCCGAGCCGTGTCGGGCTCACCCGCAGGTTCCGGTCTACACCCTGGAGATCAGGTACTGTTGAACAACTCCCGCTCCCCACAGCGAACCGGCTCCATAGACCGTTCTGAATCCAGAAGCACCTCTTCTCCAGTATTGGGGTATCTTTCATAGATTCACATGCTTGAATCATTCCCCGTCGTCGGAGTGGGAGTCCCACGGTACATAAAAATAGCAATATATATATATATATATATATATATATACACCATATCCTAGGTAAATTAGAACCAGGAAGTAAAGTGGCCAGAAATTAAAGGAAAAAATTCCTCCACTTTCATGACTCGTCCAAGTCATTATATATAGTCTAAAGTCCAGCCAATCAGGCGACAGCACCACCCAGAATGTTCTCCTCAGAGGCTCAGGCTCTCAGATTTTCTACCGCACGTCGTGTGAAGGGAGTCTCCCTGAGCTCTGCTCAGTTTTCTTCTCAGTTCTTTGGATTTTATTCTTCTTAGGATGTCTTCTTCAAAGAAGTCTCTTTTTCGCCCTTGTGACTCTTGTGGGAAGCTCCGGCTGTTTTCAGAAGATCCCCACAAGAAGTGCATTTATTGCTTATATCCTGAACATCAGGTGAGAGACTGCAAGATCTGCAGAACTTTTCCTCAAAAGACTCTGAGGGACAGAGAGGGGCGTCTACTTCTGTGGCTACAGAAGATAAAAGACCAGGACAATCCCTTATCTGATGTGGGGAGTATTGCCTCTGTTCAGTCTACGTCCTCCAGAAAGAGGATTGCTGACACAAATTTGTCTTCTCCTGGGGCTAAGGTGTCGAAGAAACAACTCTCCAGCAGTGCTGAAGTGCCTTCTACTTCAAGAAAGACTCTTCCACCTTCTAAACCTAGATCTATAGCTTCTACGCCCCGAGAAAGTCTAAAAGTCTCTCTCTTCTAAGCAAGTTTCTGAGAAGGATTTGCCTCAGAAACGGAGTTCCTCGTCGACGGGCTCGTCGGCGACTCCTTCGTCGACGAGCTCTTACACTGCAACTACGACGTCGACGGCAACATTCTCATCGCCGAAGACACAAATGATCATGTCGTCGGCGTCTTCGCCGTCGACGCTGGTATCCGTCTCAGTCAGACCAGTTCCGCCGACGAAGGTGTTGGTATCTACCGTCGACGCTCCGACGACGAAAAGTAAAGGAGTGTCGTCGTCGACTGCCTCGCCGACGACCATCCCGCTCGACGAAGGTCCCGTCGACGAAGCCCGTCCCGTCGACGAAGCCCGTCCCGTCGGCGAAGCCCGTCCCGTCGACGATACTTCCGTCGACGCCTGCCCTGTCGACGACTACTTCGTCGACGGTTTCCTTGTCGACGTTACCACTGGCCTCATGCACGGCTCTGCAAGTCTGGTCTTCGTCGACGCCTGCAGTAGAGATTACACCGTCTACGTTGCCTCCGGTGACAACGGCGTCTTCTTCTTTATTACAAAGACGTGCATCTTCTTTAAATGTACGCTCTCCGCTCACAATCTCTCCTCCTAAGGTGCACCTTAGACTACCGGACCAATTGCTAACCTCTGATGAAGACGATGACCAATCTGAAGAAGGTGATATGTTCCGTACCGCCAGGAGCCCTTCAGAGCTCCTCATTAAATATCAAGATGAGGATCCAGAGGATGACATCTGTCAGGAAACGGTTCCTTTACCTACAGATTCACTGCCTACGGCCCAAATGCCTTTGGCTCTTTTGAACAATCTACAATACATGCTAGATGATTACTATCGCCGTTTCCCTCCATCAGAATCGGCTTCTTCTATGCCGCCCACACCTATGCCTCAAACTTCTTCAACTTTGAGGTCACCCAGGCCACATTCTCCTGTACTGTCGCATCACTCTCAGGACGCCCACACCTCTGACGACGATAGGGAGGAAGGAGAATTAGATGACAGATCTTTACTCTCAGAATGGGATGAGTATCAGATTCAAACTCCATCGCCTTTAACTCCTGCTCCTGTCGATTCTCCTCCTGCTGACGTTGGAGGTTTTCACCTTCTTATGGAGAGAGCTACAAAGCGTTTTCTACTTTCTATGGAAACGAAACAGGATGATTGCTTCCTCTATGATTTTAAGGATCAGCCAAGAAGACAAATACGATCCATTCCCATTATTGACTTCATTTGGCAAGAGGGATTGAAGGTTATGAAAGCTCCTGCCTCTATTCCTGCGGTCATGCCCCGCCTTGATAAAAAATACAAGGCGCCGGACAACTCGCCTGCATGTTTGATTGGTCAACCAAAGGCAGATTCTGTTATAGCACAGGCAGCGCAGCGACGAGCGCGGAATCCCTCCTCTCCGTTATCCGCCCCCCAGATCGGGACGGTAGACGTTTGGACGCTATTGGGAAGAAGGTGTCCACTATGGCAGCGACAACAGTTCGGGCAGCTAATTCACTGGCTATCTTAGGACGCTATGATAGACAAATGTGGTCGGACATTGCTCCCTACATTAACATGTTGACTGAGCCTTCTAAATCAGAGGCGCTTAAGATCCTTCAGGAAGGGAACGAATCTCGGCTGAGATTATAGATTCATCGGTGGATGTTGCCTCTACAGGTTTTCGACAAATGGCGGGTGCTGCAGTCTTGCGGAGGCAAGGCTGGTTAAAGTCAACTTCATTTCGCCAGGAGGTTCAGGCTAAGATATTGGACATGCCTTTTGATGGCGAGTCTCTTTTGGGAACCATGTTGATGAGGCCCTACAGACCATTAAAAAGATACTGAGACAGCAAGTTCTCTCGGAACACTTCAGTTTCGTAAACCGCCCTTTCGGGGTGCGAGGGGCGTGGATCCTTCTCTACTAGAGGAGGATATAATCAACAGAGACAATATCAGCCCTATCACAGCAATCAGCGCTTCTCTTCCCAGCGCCAACAACAATTCAGGCAACAACCAGCGACCTCTTACTCGCAAAATAGAAGGAAGTCTACCTTCAGAGGACGTGATACCTCTAAAAAGCAGTGACAACTGCCACCTGCCACCTGCTCGACCACTTACCCCTTTACAAGTTGGAGGAAGAATCTCCCGTTATTACTCAAACTGGTCGAAAATAACATCAGACAAATGGGTCTTGGACATTGTGGCCAGAGGCCACGTTCTAGAATTCGTAAAATTTCCTCCAAATTTTCCCCCAAGGGCCCACCTCCAGCTCGCCTCTCAGAGCTGTTTGCCCAAATAAATTTGATGCTGCGAAAGGAGCCATCGAAGTAGTCCCTCGACTGCAAAGAGGAACGGGGTTCTATTCCAGATTTTTCTCATAAAAAAGAAATCGGGAGAATGGCGCCCATTTTAGATCTTCGCTCCCTCAACAAATATCTCAAGAAATTGTCATTCCGGATGCTAACTCTGCAAGAAATTCTTCCTCTCCTTACTGCGGGGGATTACATGACCACCCTCGACCTCCAAGATGCTTATTTTCATGTACCAATTCTACCCAGACACAGAAAGTTCTTGAGGTTCAGAGTGGCTGGCAGGGACTTTCAGTTCAAAGTCCTCCCTTTCGGACTACGGTCCGCACCACGGGTCTTTACCAAGGTCTTAGCACCGGTGGCTGCACACCTTCGACTGGAGGGAATCCAGATTTTTCCCTATTTGGACGACTGCCTTATCAAGGCGAGTTCCTTCAACAGCGCAAACGTCCATACTCAGAGATGTCTATCCCTGTTCCAATCTCTGGGTCTCTCCATCAATTTCGACAAATCTCACCTCCTCCCATCGCAGGAGAGAACGTTCTTGGGAGCTACCATAAACACGTTGCGAACAGAAGTCTGTGTCTCAACCGAAAGACAAACGAAACTTTGCAATCTTGCACAGCTACTAAGATCAAAAGAGTACGTTTCAGTTCGACGGTTCAAGTCGCTTCTGGGGATGCTTTCATCTTGCATTCCTCTGGTCCCCAATTGCCGTTTCAGAATGAGACCCTTGCAAGAGGAACTCAACAAACAGTGGCTGCAAATCTCAGGATCCTTCGACGATCTCATTCGCGTCACTTCACAGATAAGGGACACTCTAAGATGGTGGACTTCAAAGACAAATGTAGCAGCAGGATGCTCATTCCTCATGAAACCTCCAAGCTTCGTCATCACCACGGATGCCTCCCTAGAAGGATGGGGAGCCCATCTGCAGGGACTGACAGCAAGCGGAAGATGGGATGCTCAGCAAAAGACTTGTCATATCAACCTGTTGGAATTGCTGGCGATCTTCCTAGCCCTGAAGTCTTTTCGCACCATCATTTTCGGAGCATCAGTGTTGATCCGGACGGACAACACAACAAGTATGCATTACTTGAACAAACAAGGAGGAACAAGGTCCACACTGTTGTCTCAGCAAGCCCAGGAAATGTGGGATTGGGCGATCAAACATCAGATAACTCTAACAGCAGTTCATGTCCCGGGAGTGTCCAACGTTCTAGCGGATTCCCTCAGCCGCTTGACAACGTCCAATCACGAGTGGGAGCTCCATCAGCCAACGTTGAATCGAATTTTTCAGGAGTGGGGTCAGCCCAACCTGGACTTGTTCGCAACCAGTCTGAACCGCAAATGCCAATTCTTCGCAAGTTGGCGTCCCCACAACGAATCATGCGGAAATGCCTTTTTGATGAACTGGTCGCAGATTTATGCCTACGCTTTTCCACCGATACCGTTGGTTCCCAGGGTTCTCTGGAAAATGAAGAAGGAACCTTGTCGCCTAATACTCATAGCTCCCAGATGGCCTCGCCAGTTCTGGTTTACCGAGCTACTCCTTCTCTCCGAATGCCATCCCATTCAGTTGAGACCAATACCGAATCTTCTATCCATTCAGAACGGTCAGATCTGCCATCCGGATCCTGCATCCCTGCACTTAGCAGCCTGGCGCCTGAGCACCTTGAATTCGCCCACTTAGATATTCCTTCTAACTGTAGAGAAGTTCTGGCCAATGCTAGGGCGCCTTCCACAATAAAGACATGCACGCTTAAATGGAAACGATTTTGCCTGTGGTGTCAAGCCAACAACATACATCCAGTGCATGCAAAGCCGGAACAAATTTTACCTTTCTTCCTGCATCTGGCAAGATCAGGCCTTTCTCATTCTACGCTTAAGGTATTCTTAGCAGCTATCTCAAGATTTAGGCAGGACGGTTCCAATTCTCTCTATTCCTCTAGGATCATTCGACAGTTCTTTAAGGGGTTATTTCGTATGTTTCCACCTATTCGCCATCCACCTCCAGCCTGGCATCTTAACGTTGTGCTCTCGCAACTTATGCGACACCCCTTTGAACCTATTCATCGGACAGAATTGAAGTTTCTTTCATGGAAGGTGTCTTTACTATTAGCCCTCACGTCGGCTAGGCGGGTCAGTGACATTCAAGCCTTCACTATAAAACCGCCGTACCTTCAATTCACAAGAGATTCAGTAGTGTTACGCACTAACCCGTTTTTATGCCCAAAGTACCTTCGGACTTCCATCTCAACGAACCGGTCATTTTAAAAACTTTTTTTCCCAATCCTCAATCACCTGCGGAAAGGGCTTTACATACTCTTGATCTCAAAAGATGTCTCAAATTCTATCTACAAAGGACATCTTCCATACGGAAATCTGATCAGCTATTTTTAGCTTATGGAAAAATGCGCACAGGACACCCAATATCAAAACAGTCCATTGCCCGTTGGATCTCTGCTGCGATTGGTTTCTGTCATCAGCTGGCAGGCAGACCTTTACAGACAACTCCAAGAGCACATTCTACGAGAGCAATCTCTTCCTCTACCGCTCTCTTTGCTGGTGTGCCTATTCATCAAATCTGCAGAGCTGCTACGTGGTCCAACAGGCACACCTTTACAAGGCACTACTGTTTGGAAGCTGCCAATGATGCAGACACGTCTGTGGGACAGGCGGTTCTTCGTAATCTTTTAACTAAGGTGAGCCTCTGTTGTTTCCCTCCTCCTCTTGCTATTGTTTTACAATGGATTTATACATATATATCTTGATATGTGAATAGATATATAACAATAAGCTATATGTTTGTGATTACACTTTGACTGTGTTATGCATATGCTTATGTTGTGCTGATAATGTCAGCAGTATGGTTCTGGAGTCACTGCTATCTACTCTGATTCAAGCATGTGAATCTATGAAAGATACCCCAATACTGGAGAAGAACAATAGTTACTTACCTGTAATCTGTGGTTCTCCAGTATTAGTATCTTTCATAGATTCACATGCAACTCCGCCCACCTCCCCTCAGAGGCTCTTTTGCTATGCTCTGTTTCATTCTGGATCACACTTGTGCTGGAAAATCTGAGAGCCTGAGCCTCTGAGGAGAACATTCTGGGTGGTGCTGTCGCCTGATTGGCTGGACTTTAGACTATATATAATGACTTGGACGAGTCATGAAAGTGGAGGAATTTTTCCTTTAATTTCTGGCCACTTTACTTCCTGGTTCTAATTTACCTAGGATATGGTGTATATATATATATATATATATATATATATATATATATATATATATATATATATATATATATATGCTATATTTTATGTACCGTGGGACTCCCACTCCGACGACGGGGAATGATTCAAGCATGTGAATCTATGAAAGATACTAATACTGGAGAACCACAGATTACAGGTAAGTAACTATTGTTCTTCTAAAGCTCTCCACATTGACTCCACTGAGTCGGACCTCTCTCGTAGTCCAGCGCTTCTGGAGTGACTGGCCCAACCGGGTACTTGCTGTCCAACGAGTCGCCAAAAGAGATACACTCAAATGGTCATGATTGACTAAAATCTATAGACTTTTTTGCCGAGATAGTGAAATATCCCGGTGTAAGGAGGGGTCCTCCACTCAACTCCAAACCCGAACGTTTAGTTTGGTCAGTTAACCTTTAATTGGGACGACAGATGCTTCTCTTCTCGAAGTATAGGGAAGGGGGAATGGAGGGGGGTTGGGACCGTTGTCCCGAGTTTTTGTCGTTGTACCTTGTTTGTCACACCAGCACTCCTACTCTGCAACATGACAGCCGCATATACAACCTGCAGGACGGCACTACAATTATCACCTTGCAGCTAGAGCATACCCCAATCAATCCCACATCCAGCCTAGGCCCCACAGGCTTCCAAGTTCACCCACACCCAACATGACACATACACGAAATAGTGGAGATCCCCTCCGAATACTATCATGGAATGTCAATGGGCTGCTTGACAGGGTCAAACGGATGGCAGTCTTGCGATATGCCCTACGCCAGGCATCCAACATACTCCTGCTCCAAGAGACCCACCTCATGAGCAATAACTGTCCCTTTCTCGCAAGATATGGCTATGACAGAGTTTGGCACTCAGGGTTTTCCAGAGGATCACGGAGTGTGGCAATTCTCCTGCGGTGTAATCTACCCTTCGTACTCACAAAAGCCACTAGCGACCCTCCGGGATGTTTAGTGGCTCTGAGTGGAACAATAGGAGGGAACGTCCTTAACTTAGTGTCCATATACTCTCCTCCCTCGACGCTCACATTGACCTTGCAGCTTACCGCTGATCTTATTGCTTCTCTACCCCTGGGGATGATAGTGGTCGGAGGCGCCTTCAACGCGGTTATGCAACCAGACCTTGATACCACAGGCACACCCTCCACCGCAAGGACCATGCACGCTAATCACCTAACAAGCTGGGCAAGTACCCTGGGCATCTGTGACACCTGGAGGACTTGGCATCCCCTCACCAAGCAATTCACTCATACCTCCGCAGCACACTACTCTCACGCGCGAAACGATAGCATTATCATGCCCGCTCTTGACTGCCAGAAGATCAGAGATGTCACTATCCTTCCCAGGGGCATCTCGGATCACTCACCGCTGCTCCTGAATGTAGGTGATCCCCTGACACACTCCGTCCGACGTGGAGGATGAACGCATGGTTCCTCCAGGACAAAGACTTTAAGAAAGCAGTTGAAGCAGAGCTTCAGCAATACTTTCTCACCAACGACGGCTCCGTCTCCTCTCCGGGTACCCTGTGGGAGGCTGGTAAGGCCACCATCCGTGGCTTCGCCGATGGCCACCTCAAACTCAAACTCCTGGCCCACGACAGCCAGATGACCCTCCTGGAAGCCCAGGCGACCCTCCTCAAGAGGCGCCCGCCTGGAGACCGGGACTACATTCAGACGAGGCAGCTCGTGCACTTGAGGGACGAAATCAAACAAATCTCCATGCAATCCGCTAAGCCACTATGGAGATCCTCCGTAGCTAGGGTGTACGGTTGGGGGGATAAGAGCGGGAAGATTCTACATAGACTAGCCACATACCCCATGGCCAACCGCATAATCCCAGAGATCAGGGATTCGAAGGACCTCATCCACCGCAGTCCCCCAGCAATGGCCCAGACCTTTGCCACCTATTACTGTAAGCTCTACTCAGCGCAGCGACCTGAGGCTTACCTCTCGAAGTTGATCAACCTCGAACGCCTCTGCCTCCCCCGCCTCAGTGTGGCTGAAGCGGCCGAAGTTGACCTCCCCATTACCTGGGAAGAAATCAATGATGCCATATCGCGTACCGCATCGCTTAAAACTCCAGGCCCTGACTGTCTCCCACAGGAGTATTACACCACCTACTGGGAGATACTCGTCCCACACCTCTCTGACTTATTTGCTGAAGCCGCCGAGAAGGGTTTATTTCCCCCGGAAACAGATGCTGCTACCATCGTCGTCGTTCCTAAAACACAGCCACCCTCGTCAAACTGTGCCGAATATCGCCCAATCTCTCTCATTAAGACATAGGTTAAAATATTTGCCTCTCTCCTGGCCCAACGACTGAGACCCTACCTCACCAAATTGATCCATCCCGACCAATGTGGATTCATGCCATCTCGGGGGACTAGGCTTTGCCTCCGTCTCCACCTGGCCCTAGCAAATCGCCAATTATTAACTCCATATCTAGCACTTCTCCTAATTTATTTCGAGAAGGCCTGCGACTCCGTAGACTGGCAATACTTGGAGGATGTATTGGTCGAAATGAGCCTGGGCCAACATTTCCGCAACTTGGTTAAGGTCTAGTACTCTCGACCTCAAGCACGGGTGCTAATCAATGGGGCACTTTCGGAGATGTTCCCCATTAGGAGGTGTACGAGGCAGGCTCGCCCCTCCTCTTCGCCCTGGCGATGGAGCCCCTGGCATGCCTCATTCGGTCCGACGACCGAATTCAAGGATGGAAGTGGCAAGACTCGGAGGAAGACAAAATCGCCTTGTACACGGATGACGTCCTGCTCTTCCTCGCGGAACCAGCTCAGTCTGGCCCCCACAGCCTCCAGGCATTGCGCTCTTTCGGACAGGTCTCCGGCCTGCGACTGAATCCAAGCAAATCTGTCCTGATCCCTCTACATATATCGATAGATTGTTTCGACTGGCAATCCACAATACCGATCAGGCGGCAATCATTTAAATATCTGGGAATCTGGGTTGCATTGCTCCCTGACCTCGCCTGGTCGCTCAACGTTACCCCATTAGTTAAGAGAGCCAGAGACGACCTCCGCAAGTGGCAAACACTGCCGCTCAACCCCCTAGGGAGAGTCGCCCACTTCAAAATGATGATCCTCCCCAGATTCCTCTACATGATCCAAAACACCCCATTCCACTTACTTCGGACTTGTTTCAAAGAACTGGACAGTCTAGCCACCAAGTTCCTCTGGGATGGGCGGAGACCTCGAATGGCCTTATCCCAATGCCGGATCTCACCCTTCGACTGAGGCATGGGCATGACAAATTTATATCTGTACTACCTGGCAACCTGCCTACTCACACTGCATGACTGGTTTAATGGGGGCTGGTCTGACCCAGCGTTCAGAATCGAACTGAACGACCTGGGCCGCCCCAGGATCCAGGCGATGATGTATGGAGGGCCCATACCCAGAACTCTGCCTGTGGTGACCAGAGCAGTTCTCCTGGCCTGGCGCGCCTCTGTGCCATACCCAGTGGACGAACAAACTGACCTAGTGCACACCGCTCTGGCAGGGCACTTGGCTCAGGGAATTTAGTGAACTGGAGGGGTTCCGGGCGTGGGACCTGATTGGTATCTCTCAGATGGGGGGACATGTGGGCCAGCTACCATATGCGCACTTTCCATGATCTGCAGGCCCGCTACTCCCTACATTCATCACAATTCTACAGATACTTGCAACTATGCCACACCCTCCATACACACATAACAAACTGCACAACACTGCCAGAATACAGCCCTCCAGAGGCACAAACCATGATGGTAAATCTGGGGAGGGGAGGAATCTCGCGTATCTATCGTTCCCTAACCAACAACACTCCAACCACGCTGGACTGACTCGGGAGTCAATGGAAGGGCTGGGTGGGACCCCTTGAGGAAGAAAATTTGAGGGACGCACTGATGGCACCCAAAACCATAACCACCTCAGCCAGGCTCTGTCTGGTCCAACTGTACTACCTGCATGCTGCCTACTTGACCCCAATTCGTCTTCATAGCGCTGACTTGAAGCCGACTCCATCCTACACTCGCTGCAAACAAGACCAGGCAGACTTCTTTCACATGTTGTGGACCTGCCCCCTCATAGCGCAATACTGGCAGACCTTAGAAAGGGAACTCACAGAGGTCCTTGGTTGGGAGGTCCTGCACAATCCACTGAACATGCTCCTGGGGATCACAGATGGATTAGTTGGGTCCAGAGCTGATAAGCTCTTCCTTAACACGGCCATGGTGGTGGCCAAAAGAGATATCGCTGTCAACTGGAAAAACCCTATCCCACCTAGTATAACAAAGTGGCGCAGAGGGGTGGATTGGTGCGCAGCGCAAGAGAAACCTCTGTACGAAGCCAGAGGATGCCCGGCTAAACATCTCAAAGTTTGGGGCAAATGGTTGGGTCAGATAGAATAAACATGCTCTATTCCACTGACTATATATATTGTATGTGGCTTTGTGGGATCATGGACTGCAAAGCGTGCTAAACTCCAGAGACATAATGTGGCGACGATCTTTCATTGCTGTGATGTGCTGTGTTTTAATTTTTCACTGGTGTTTTCTTGCTCAAAAATCAATAAAATTGAGTATAAAAAAAAAAAATCATATGAGCTGACATGCTTCCCCTTCCCATACACACCTATTCACTACAAAATAGCATTCCCTCCTGCATTACTCCATGTCCCTTTTGATAACTGGTGGGAAGGGGGGTGGCTAACCATCTCTGATCTATTCCACGGAGAGAATATCCTTACATTTGAAAACTGTTGTCGTAATTTTAAACTACCTCCCTCTGAAACATTTCATTATAACCAGCTGAAACATTGGGTACTACAGCCCCATATAAAATTGTCCGCTACCGGGAAACTTATCCCTATTAAGTGCTTCGTTTGGAGTGCCCAGAGAACCCGGGTTGTGTTTCTTTTCTGGCCACACTTTTAATGACCACTAAGCGCACTTCTTTTCGTAAACAGAGCCCACTTTGGAGGCAGTCTTCAGGTTACTCAGGACCATTCTATGGAATTCCCTCCCCGTACGGCTTATATAGTACGGAACCTTCTTGCGTTTCTGAGGACCCTAAAGACTCATCTATTTTACTAGCATATTTCCCTGTTTAACTCAAGAATCCCTCTCAGAGCATACTCAATAACACCCTCCACCGGCTGTGGAAGAGGGATCTTGGTTGAAGGCTGCTCTTCTGTTCTGCTGCTGAACCTCTCGTTGCTTGTCTTTCAGTCTGCTGCTGCGAGAACAACTACCTTTCGCACTGCTTGCTTTTTTAAAAATAGCAGTTGGAGAATGGCAAAGTCCATCTCTGTGCCTGGAGCAGTATGGATCCTCTGGGAGAGAATATGGACATACACCCAGACCCTCCTGAACCCTTTCTTGTGTCCCTGCAGACACGGACTCATCAGTAGGGCCCAGGAAGCCATGACTACCTTTTCCCTTTTACAGCAGATATTGGTTACTTATAATAATGCATCACAGTAATTCAAAGCTCAACCAGTTGCAAAAAAGTGATGCCCTCTAACACCGAAGAGTGGCAGTCAAAGATAAGTGAAAAAACAATGGCATCAGTAGCAATGACAGTGTGACATATGAACCCGATCAGTGGCAGAAAATACAACAGGGCAGCCAGTCGGTGTCAAACATTGCTTCTTGCAATAAGTTTACTGTGTCTTTCAAACTCATGGAAATGGAGACAATGCCATAGAAAATCCAGCCTGGGCTTATGGACCATCTACTGTACTTTTTATTCATTTACTCAGGTCAGCCTTTATTATGCTCATTACTACCTTATGGAGCAATAAAGGGTTCATCTGTTATTGGAGAAGAAGCTCTTTAGTCCAGTGGGGTTTTACAAAAATGTAGGTCTTCAACTATACTACTGAATCATTCTCACAAAACATCTGACTAAAAGTTCATCGAAGTAAAAACTCTGTTTGGAGTAAAGGATTAAATGATGTCCAACAAAAGATTAAAACTCTGGGCTGCGCATCATTATTTTAAACCTCAAAGAAATTAGAACAATGTAGTGTAAAGATGAAACCATGCTTGATAGTTATTAACATAAGTATTTATTGACACCCACCAGAGGAGACACCAACAGCCAGCTAGCCTCTCCCGATCATTCTGATGGCTCATCCTTCAAGGTTCTGGTGATGCATATAACATTCTCACAGATGCATCACCAGGTAAAGGAGAAGTTACAACACATCTTGCCCTTCAACATATTAATAAAAGGAATAATAATAAAAGGAAAAGAAAACTGTGTATGCAAATACAGGTAACAATTACAAGATGAAAAACCAAAGAAGCTTAACAACGCAGTAAAATATAATCATGAAAAATGCAATGACGTGAAACTAACGTTACTGTAAAATATAATCATTAAGATACGAAGGAGATCTTCTCTCTCTTTTGTAACAACCCAAAAACCCAGACTGACATGCAACTTTATTGCGATGCAAATGTCTCGACATCACTATCCACTCTGTTACATAAAGAAAGTCGAGACATACTCCAAATATCACCATCATTTAGCATCACCACATTTATGGCTTTGATGCGTTTCGGCCCCAAAAAGTTTGTTTCACCTTTTGGGGACAACACAGCTTTCTTAACATACACCATATGACCTACTTTCCATGTCCGATTGCGCACACTCATCTTGGCATCATATCTTTGTACTTTTCTTGATAACCCTTCACTCACGAATTAACTACCGTATTGTTCCTTTCCCTCACACCCAACCACACTGGGTTGAGTTTTGAACCAGCCACTCTGCCCTTGAGTGAATGGAGAACAACCGGTGACACAATTGGGTGTGTTCCTGTGTGCCCACAATTTTTCTTGCAAAACGCTCTTCAAAGCTGACCCAGACTCAACAGCAGTTTGTGTACTTGCTCTTACAAGCTTATTCAAGCTTTCAACTAAACCATTGGCCTGTGGTGCATAAAGAGCAGTGCGGTGATGGGTAATGGAAAGGTCGTTTAAAAACTTGACCATCTCCTAGAAAGTAAATTGCACTCCATTATCACTGACCAAAACCTCTGGTATGGCCTCACACGCAAATGCATCCTTGAGGAATTCAATGATGTTCTTGGTAACCACAGAACCCATGCAACAAGCGGAAACCCATTTCGA
The DNA here is from genome assembly GCA_963921515.1 of Calotriton arnoldi. Taxonomy (NCBI): domain Eukaryota; kingdom Metazoa; phylum Chordata; class Amphibia; order Caudata; family Salamandridae; genus Calotriton; species Calotriton arnoldi. The sequence goes on from CAWUFW010003619.1 coordinate 1,294,887, forward strand.
CGTATAATCCACTAAGACAACTACAAACCTCTCATTAGGAGACAAAACTTCGAATGGTCCTACAATATCCACAGCAAGCTTTGACCATGGCCGTTCCGATAATGAAATAGGTGAAAGTGGTGCTGTACTGACTTTCCTCGATTTATCATTGCTGGCACACAAGGTACATTCCTAACTATTACTTGTACCTGAAGATCTACTTCTGGCCACCAATAAGATTTTCTCACTCTGGATTTGGTTAAGCTGCGTCCAAGATGACCTTCATGTGCCAAATTGATTATCTTCTCATGCATACCAGAAGGGGGAACTACTCTCTCACCACTACAAAGCTCTCCATCCACAATGTTCAATTCATCACGTACATTCCAAAACCCTCTAGCACACTGGGGAACATCACTGAGCACAGGCCACCCATTGACAACATAATCCATAACAAACTTCCTTGAGTTGTCAGATACAAAACTAGCTTCCCATTTAACTTTGTTGAGAACAGGTTCCTTGACCCATGCTACAGTCCCCTCAGTACTAACTGGAACTAATTTGTCAAGTGGCATCCTGGAAAGATAATCAGCAGGGACATTCTTTAAACCAGGTAAGTATTCCACAGTGAAATTATATTCCCAAAGTCCCTCAATCCATCTCTTAATCCTAGGAGTGGTGCTATCCACATTTCTGCAAGCAAACATGTGGACCAATGGTTTGTGGTCAGATCTGACGAGGAAAGGTAAACCCCAGAGGTAAAACCTGAAATGATTGATCGCCCCTGTGCAGGCTAATGCCTCTCGCTCTATTACGGAGTAACGTTCTTCTGCCCCCTTGAGAGAACGCGAAGCGAAACCAATGACCTTCTCGTTACCATCAATTATTTTGGACAGCACCCAACCCACGCACATTTGCGTCAGTAGTCAATATTGTTTTCTTTGTTACATCAAAGTGACCCAAAGTTGGCATGCAAGCAATATCACTTTTGACTATGTTGAAAGCACGTATGCAGCCCTCCAACCATACAAATCCACACCCTTTCTGAGCAAAAGTCTTAATGGTTGTACCACACTAGCAAAGTTGTAAATAAACTTTGAGTAATATTCTGAAAGGCCAAGAAAAGATTTAACTTGATCCTTGTTAGATGGAGCTTGAGCTTGTGATATTGCTTCGGGCAAATCAATCTTGGGACTGATACCCTCACTAGAAATGGAATGACCCAGATAAGACACACATCCAACCCTGAATTTGCATTTTTCACTTTCAAGGTGAGCCCACGCTCTTGTAACCTGGACAGTACTTTATTCAATACTTCATTGTGGCTGGCTCTGTCTTTACCATGGACAAGTATATCATTCCGGAAAAACAGGACTGAATTTATACCTGACACAACTTCCTTCATCAACCTCTGGAAGCATGCAGCAGCAGATGCCAAACCAAACGGCATTCTGATGAATCTGTAGGCTCCCAGAGGTGTAACAAATGAGGTTAAAGCTCTTGATTCCTCATGTAGCATGACTTGGTGGTACGCTGACGACAAATCCATCACACTGAAAATACGTGCATCACTCAATTTTGCCAGGGCCTCATTTATATTGGGTAGAGGTTGCCTGTCAACCCAAATACAATTGTTCAAACTTCTTAAGTCTACACACATCCTGATTTTGTTACCTTTGTCCTTGGGCGCTAAAACAATCGGAGCCAGCCACTCAGAGGACTCTATCTCTTCGATGACCCCCATCTGAAGTAGCCTGTTGAGCTCCTCCTGAAGGGGTCCCACCATGAGATTGGGCACTTTCCTAACCTTGTGAACCACAGATTGTGCTTTTGCCTTTAAAATTATTTTGTGTTTAAACCCACTAAGAAGCCCAAGTTTGTAACTGAAAACACCAAGAAAACTTTCAATAATGTCTTTATCATCACTCTGATGCGTGACCAACATTACTTGGTCATGCGCATTGGGATTTAAGATAATCCCAAGATCTTTGACGCCATCCTAACAGATTATCGCCTCTTTTGGCAACCTACACCTTTCCCACTGTTTCTCTCCCTTTAAACACAATGTTTTGAACAGAGTAACCAACCAGATCAATGCTTTTCCCACCATAGGCAACAGGATTGATATCTGGTGGGAACAGTACTATTTTTAAGCTCACACAGAGTATAGAGTAGCCTGATTCAAAAAGAGAAAAAGAATAGAGGAAAACAAAAGGGGCACCACAAGTGTTTGGACGAGAACCCTCACTCACCCGAGGGTGACATGCTTCATTATAGGGTCCCTCCACACACCTGGACCGCAAGGTGCCTGGTGTGTGCTACAACTTTCCACAGGAAAGGAGCGGGAGTGTTTTAGCAATACCTGAGTGTTAACCCTCAAGGGTGAAAGTGAGGGGCAGAGTGCAAATGAAAAGAGTGATTTAAAACTATCTCTATAAGGACAAAACAACTTTATTCATATGTCCTCATGGATAGAAGTTAAAACCATAGTGAAGCAGGGTTATGGATGTTCACCCTGTATACGGTCAACATGTTTCTGCCATAGATGACTAATTGTTCAGGGCTTTCTTTAGGACCATTGTGTGTAGTCACTCTGCTATGTAATTATGTATAAAATGTAAATAACCAAAGAAAAAGTATCAATAAGTATACTCGGGCCTATTTCTTGACTAGCAATGCACAATGGCAGTGGGTTGATGAATAGGTCAGATGGCCCTATAAAAAGAATCATAATATCAATTTCAAACAATAACATCAAAGTACATAAGATCACCCGTGTGCACCAACACCTCTAAATGTGTGTATTGTTTTCACAAGGATAAAGACCTTACCTAGGGGTAATGTTTAAGATCCAACTCTACCATCTACAGAGTCTCTTCACATGTAGAACTCTCTATAGAGGTATAACAACAAGGGTAAAGACCAAGAAAACACAACTTAAACACACACATATCAAAAAAGGCTAAAAACTGTGGGTGACTGATGTATATACTTCCCATCTCATAGGAATCACTAACTGTGATTCTATGTAAAAGCACTATGCATGTTACTCTTATATATGTCACTACAACTCACATATGATGACAAGTGTGTTGTAAAAGAACTCTTGTGTTAATGATCCGAACCGCTAGTCAAAAGTCTGGACCAAGTATCATCTGGCACCCTTACATTAGCATTCAAGCTAACTAGAAATATCCAATCGTCTATTGTCAACAAAAATGATGAGTGGAGCCAGTGTGTTGTTATAGAGCGTCTCAATATGTGGGACAGCGTGTCACTCATAAACAAGCGTGCGGGTAAGGGTGTCCCAACAGAAGAAATTACCGAAGGTAATGAGCTTAGTGAAGCCCTGTCCGTGTACAAACATGCCCCCAATGGAGTGACTTAACCGCAGTTTAGCACAAGAGATGGCCCGTGGATACTGGCCCATGTAACTTCCATAGGCATACACGGGCAACCGAAAGGATGTTCCCCAGCGAGCCAAGTCAATGCGACAGACAGATGATTACGCCCTCACTAACAGTCTTGCCAGAAATCATATACAACGCCTCACCCTACATGCGGGGAATGTCCACCCTCCATAGAGACCCTGGTGGGAGTGCCCAAGGTTATCGCGCATGTGCATATGTAGAGCCTACACCTTTGCGCATGTGCGAAGTAAACACTACGCTTGCCTGGGAGTTATAGTTCAGGAATTCTCGTCGGGTTGAGCCTAATATTTGCGCATACGTGGTGACACAGCAAATGCCTGGGAATTGTAGAGTCAATCATTCCTGCATTATAAAATCTACAATCTCCTATGTAATGACATTAGTTGAGCATATAATGACACATTTAATCTATTTAGACAGAGCTTGAGCAAGTACTGCCTCCAACAATTATTAATACAAGAGGACTGTATCAATACGATGAAGTCTCAATGGTGGCACTATTATGGCTGTACTGTGATACCAAATAAAAACCAAAGGAGGCATAATAAAGTAGATGAGAATAAAATCATTTAGAATAGAGCTATAATTGGGTGTAACAGTTACTCAGTAAGAAATCCGAGGCAACTGTGCATGGATGTAACTAATAAAGCACAATCGCCCAAATCAAGCTCCATTATTATGCAAAAAAGTAAGCCTATAAATGGAAATTAAATGAAAAATATCAAAGTACGCACCAACCAAACGCTGTAGGACATAGCAGCGTTGTAGACCAACTAGTGGTCAAGTCTGGATCAACAATTGGTGCCAAGTGGGAATAACTAATGTCAATAGATGAATATGTCTACACACAGCTCAAGTAACTTCAACCAAAGGTAAGCAGTACTGCACCATCAAAGGAATATCTGACGTAATAATGATCTATAGTGCACACCATGGTATGTCATCATTAAGGCCTTTAAGATGACTTCCTAATCTGAAAACCCAGCGTTGCTCACTGCGGAACAATACTCTGTCTAAAGGGCCCTAGTCCCTACAATACTTGGGCTTGTCCAGGACCACCCATGAGATGTTTTCTTCAGTGTGTCCCTGTTCCAAGAAATGTAGTGTGAGTTTAGTGTTTGATTTGTTGCACTTGATTGAATTTCTGTGTTCAATGATAACCTTGCGGGTCGTCATACCCACGTACATTATGTTACAAGGGCATTTGATCAAATAGACGAGATCTTCAAAATTGCAATTTGTATGATTGGTTAGGACCCAGGGGGTCTTGAGGCCCAGGTCCAATTGTTTGGTACGTGCAGCGAGGTGGCATACCACACATGAGCCACAGGGTAAGTGTCCCTGTACGGGGGTCCCTGTCCACAAAGTACGTGGGACATCAGAAGTTGTGACCATTCGTGGCCTAGTGTGTACCAAGATATTGCTCAAGTTACTGCTACGTTTAAAAGCAAAAAGAGGTTTTTCCCAGACCTTATTGCCTTTATTCAGAATGTAGATAGGGAAACCAGGGTACCCCAATAATAGAACCTGGGGTGGAGTAGTATTTTAGAAAACAATGGTTCAGATGTGGCCAAAAAGGGTCCAAGAAGGACGCAATGGTTGCGTCAAAACAAGGAATACTGCAACTAAGTCGGGGGCATCAATTAATGTTGGAGGGAGCAAGGAAGGGTGTAAACAGGGGCACTTCTCAATTAGGATAACAAAGGGTATTTATTTCAATGTTCTTTAAGTAGAAGTAATAGATCAGGTGCTCACACACATATAAAAAGTGACAAACGTGCGGTGCTCAGTGAGGGGGGACTTTAAAATATATACATCGTATTGACAACACACAGGTGAACTCCTTATGAAACATTTATATAGAATAGAAGGAGCTCAGGTTGTAGAGGGTCGACGACGTTTCGATCTCAGATATTAGAGATCATCTTCAGTACATAGCATATGTGAGCAATCCGGAATATGAAAAATGTATTACATAGTATTAGGATAGGGTCCCTGCAATTAACGGTTATTAATTCTCAATTAAGAGTAAATTGAATGCAGCTCCCTGAGAGACGATGATTTCTGAATAACAGGCGTAATGAAACACACAATTAATTAGTGCCTATATTGGTAGAAAGAATCACTCTTAAATAAGCCACTCTATTGTGATAGTGAAAGCACGCGCCATAACAACACCTTTAAATTATGAACGGTACTTTTCAGTCGATTTAGCTGTGTTAATTCACGTAAGTGAAACAAGTTGAAGGAATAATCATGTCAAGGCGAGGTGAGCGCGCCTCATCAGAAAGTGCAGTTCTAGACTTACTATAGCCGGAGGGCTAATAATTGAGGGGAGGCGATAACCGCAATTAAGGCGAGAAGAGAGGCCTCTTGGTCGTGGGTGCTGGTGTCTGCCTGAATATCGAGTGGAGCCACGAGGCTAAGAATAAAGAAACAGCAGCTATTCAGGACTACCGGGCAGTGATAGTCCGAAGTGAAGGGATTAAGACAGGGCTGCACTTACGGAGTTCCTGTAAGGAGCGCGGGTTGAGTGACAATTACTTGGAGCCTGTTCAATTAGGTGGAGCGATCGAAATAAATTCCCATCTTGTTCTGAAAGGTAAAGTTTAGGTGTGAATTGCACCCAGTGGAGTAGAACGGTGGGCGCTCGCCGTGATAATTAAGGGGCTAACTTACATGATAATGGAGGTGATACGGGATGCAACACAGCCGTGTTGCCTACGGAGGATAATTAATCCCTGCCGTCGACTGTTCACCTACGGAGGAACCAGGTAGCCACCATACATTAATTTAATCCCATCTGGTACTGAAAGGTTAAAATTAAAAATTAAAGAAGAGTTGTAACCAGATTGAGAGACATCCGGTCAGCGCATGTCGTGGATAATAAGAAGCGGACTTACATGTTACGTGAGGTGATGCAAAAGCGACACAGCCGTGTTGCTTACGCAGGATAAAGAAGTTATTTCCTGCCGTCAGATGTTCACCTATGGAAAAAATTGGGTATCCATAAGACGCAGTAAGAGGACTGCATAATGGGTGTTGGTGATCTACGGCACTGGATTTAGTACTTACTTAGGCGTCAGGCCGTAGGACTCAGTCTGACGGGGGAGGAGCGGGCATGGTCCCTTGCTTCCTCGAGGTGCGCGCTGAATGCTGGCAGCTGGGGCGTATCTGTCAGGTGCTATTATTTAAGGAACCGGCGTAAACGTGCAGTAGCACAGTGCAGCGGGGGGGGTGTCTAATTAGGCACGAAGGACCTACGCAGGCAGCTGCAGTGGGTTAACCCTTACCGGTGTGTGCAGGATTCATGATTAATCGATATTTTAAAGGACAGATAATAGTCTCTCGGGAGACAGAGTGCAACGTGCATGAAAATGAATGATAGTAGGAGCAACTCATACATATCTACCAAAAGAAACTTGCAAAAACAGTAACGGTAATATTGTTGGCATCAGTGTAGCGAATAATGCAGTGAGGATCAGTACAATAAAACCAATTACACAGTTGTGTACCAGAAGAGTCGTGACATACAGTCAATTGTTGCAGTCCCGGTGTCATAGAGTGACTCTTAAGTTCACGGTGGTGAAGGGTGTTGGAGAATAGTACTCAGGTGCTGAAACTGATATATGAGACAAGGGCTCCATGTCTTGTTGTCTTGTGCACAGCCAGTGCTTAAATTAAAGCATTCCATTCATCCATTGTGTTTAGGCCATGTTCAGTTGTACGGCAAGTGAAGATCCATTTACATTCCAGTCTGTTTAGAACCTGTTGTAGATTCCCGCCTCTGCTGTTAGGGCGTACGCTTTCAATCACTTGCCATTTGAAATCCAGTTCAGTGTCCTTTTTCCAGGAAATGTTCAACAAGGGGCGCTCTGGTGATCCTGCAGTGAATCCGGCTCTTGTGTTGTGAAATCCTGTTTTTTATCTTCTGGGTAGTCTGTCCTATATAGAACAGATTACAGGGGCATTCAATGCAATAAATCACATTTTGTGAGTTACAGTTGGAAAAAGACTTTAAAGTGTGTTTAAACTCTCCATACTCGAACACTTTAGTGTTTACAGTAGATTCACATGCCAGGCAGTTGTTACATTTGTAGTGGCCTTGTAAAGGTGGTAGGTTAAAGTAAGAGTGGAGGGAATTGTCTTTTTGTGCAGGTTTGTGGGCCCTAACTAAGTGATCTTTGATGTTACGACCTCTTCTAAAGGAAAACAAAGGGGCCCCTGTGGTCAAATCTAAAGGTGCAAGGACTGACCAGTGCCGTTTGATCATTTTAGTCAGTTTGTTGCTCACTGGACAGTATGTGGTGACACGTGATTTTGGAAAGGGGTGTTCTAGGTTTTGGTTGGAGCAGGTGTTCTCGGTGCGAGTACCATGCTCTTTTCATAGAGCGTTTCCCGAGGCGTCTAGGATAACCTCTTTCAGTGAGTTTTTTGCAGAGTATCTCTGCCTCTCTGAAGAAATCTTCTTTGATTTTACAATTTCTCCGTATTCTAAGAAATTGGCCGTATGGTAGACCATCTCTAAGTGCTCTGGGATGTGAGCTGTTGTACTGGAGCAGGGTATTGCGTTCAGTTGGTTTCCTGAACAGAGTAGTATATAGTTCTCCACCCAAGCTTTTGACGGTGACGTCCAGGTAGTCAATTTGAGTGTTATTATGGTTGTATGTGAATCTAAGGTCTGGTTGACTATTGTTAAGCCAAAAGCAAAAGTCTTGTAGTTCTGTTCTGTCACCTAGCCATTTCATGAACACATCATCTATATATCGCCGCCATAATCGAATTTTCTGGAGATATGGATTGACTGTTGAGAATGGTGGAGGTCTCTATGTTGTCAACAAACAGAATCGCAAAATTGGGGGCAAAAACAGCCCCCATAGACGTACCTTTGCACTGCCTGTAATATTTGTCTTGGAAAACGAAATAGTTTTTGGTCAGAGCTATTTCAAGAAGTGATATGATAAAGTCTGTGGGGACTTGGTGTGGTGCCTGTTGTTGATTAATGTGATTTCTGATGACTTCAATTCCCTTATGTCAAGGGATATTCGTGTATGGAGATTCGATGTCGAGTGTGACCATGAGTTCAGTCAGGGGGTCAAACGGCTCTGATTCAATCAGATTTATGAAGTGTGTGGTATCCTTCACATATGTGGTAGTGCCCTGTACCTGGTCCCGGATGAAATGGTCAATGTACTTGCCTAGGGGTTCTAGGATGGACAGGCAGCCCGATAAAATGGGTCTGCCTGGTGGTGATTCCAAATTTTTATGTATTTTGGGTAGGGTGTATAGGACAGGTGTGCGTGGGGTCTTGTTGTTGAGGAATAGGAATTCATTCTTACTGATAAAACCCTTTTCAGCTTTTTTAGTGATATTCAGGATGAGACTACTAATCTCTTGGAGAGGGTTGTGTGTGAGGAGCTCATAATGTGTTGTATTATTGAGCTGGCGGAAAATCTCATTGTCATAGGCTGTTTTATCCTGTATCACTATTCCCCCACCTTTGTCACAGGGTTTGATAACAATTTCATCAAGTTCTTTTAATCTTTTGAGACTTTGTTTTTCCCCCAGGCTGACGTTGTATATGGTAAACTTATATTCTCTTTGTATTCTGTCCAGGTCTTTAAGGACTAGGTGTTCGAAAGTAAGAATTTCTGGGGGCATGGAGCCGCTGGGGGAGGGTTGAATGTGGACCTAGGACGTAGGCCGGTAGTGTCAGGATTGTTGAAAGGTTTTTTATCCTGGTAAAATGCATTCAGTCTCACTTTTCTGAAGAACTGAAAGATTTCACTTTATATCAGGAACCAGTTGGGTTTCTCAGTTATAACAAAGTACAAACCTCTGCTCAGTAGAGCGATGTCCGTAGATGCCAATTGGTGTTGGGACAGGTTAAAGATAGGGATTCCTTCCACATTGGATATCGGTGTAGGAGGCACAAGGGCTAGTATTGGTACCCCCATTGGTAAAACTTGCGTCTCGTCTGACGCTCTCCTGGTGGGAAGTTGTATCTGGTTTTTCCCCTGCCTCTGACTCTCTCCCCTCCAAAGCGTTGCAATAAATTGCTGTGGAAAGGACTCCCTGTGGGGTAAATATGTGTCTCTTCAAACCAGTGCATGTAAAGATTTGCCATGCTGGGGGCACAGGTGCTCCCCGTGGAAGTGCCCGTCACCTGCCAATATAGTTGGTTTTCAAAGGAGAAAAAATTCTCTCTCATGGCCAGGGACGCGCACTCCATGACAAAAGATGTTTGTGTCTGAACTGAGATAAGGGTTCTAAAATAGACCCAATCCCCGACACAATAGGTCTCCCCGGCGGAGGTCTTTGTACTTTATGTATCTTTGGTAAGATATAAAATGTCGGGATCTTCGGATGGATGGGAGTCAAAAACTCAGCCTCACTTTTGGTGATCTAGCCAGATTCCAAAGCCTTCTATACCATAGTCTTAATGGTCTTCTGCAATCTAGGTGTGGGGTCATGCGAAATGGATTTGCAATATTTAGTATCTTCAAGTTGGCGTAGGCATTCCGTTCGATACATTGTAATGCCCATAACTACCGTGGCTTCACGGTAACAGTACTATGTCATTACCACCAAATGTGCTCTCCCAAAACGTATCACTTAACAGAGTATAAGGCGATCCTGAGTCTGCTAAGACTGGAACCACTTTGTTGCCAATGCAAATATCACATTTAGGCATTATTACAACACCATTGTCAACATCTTGCACATCCTGTACAGCTCCACCTTCAATTACAGTAATGTGATGAATAGCTTGTTGGGGATATAATGCATCATCATCCACAAAGTTTACCTTTGCATTTCTACACATATGCGCATAATGCCCCCTTTTTGCCACAATTTCTACAGTACATGCTCCTCGCAAAACAATTCGGGAAGTTGGGGCCATGGTTTTGACTACCACGTCTTGGGGATCTTAATTTGGCATCCTTATTAATATTACTACTTCCATTTTGTTTATCATTCTTTCCTAGCACTCTTTCATGTCTCCCAGCTATCTTATAAATTGTTGAGGATAAATTGCCCAATTCAACACCTTCAGGATCACAACCTTTCAGAACTTAAGCACTCATGTGGTAAAACAGTGCTGCGCATCTCTTTTACCCAATCCGTGGTATGTTCAATACTTTCTTCAGTGCTGATCGCTTCCTTCAAGTTGGGATTTTTTGACAATAACTTCTCTTGGATCCTGGTGTCATTCGTGCAACGCACCAATTGATCACGAATGAGCGAGTCTGTTAATTATTCGAAATCACATGTCTGAGCTAGAGACTTAAGAGCTGCCACATAATTGCCCACTTTTTCTCCTTTGGCTTGTACACGCATGAAAAACTTATGTCTCTCCATTACTACGTTTAGTCGTTGCCCAAAATGAGTTTGTAAAAGCAGGACACTCATTTCATAAACGTCACCAGGCTCAGCAGCTCCTCTCCCAATCGTTATTGGATCCAGGCTGTCATAAATGTTTCTACCTTCAATTCCAAGATTGTGAAGCAGAACAGCTTGCTTCCTTGCAGCTGAGAACTTCTCACCCCTATGGCTATAAGATAAGAGTCAAATAATGGTTTCCATTTCTTCCATGGAAGAGCAGGTTCATCACGTTCAGATAGGAATTGTGGTGGTTGACTCATTCCACTGGATGTCGACATGCTGAAAGGCAATATTAAACTAACAAAACAAATTAATATAAAAATCTAACAAAACAACTTAAAATAATGATCTAACACAACAAGTTAAAATAATTAATTAACATAAAAATATCCTTACTGTGGATTGTCTCTTGATAACTTGCTGAGGCAACACTGAGTCAGCTCTTTTCCAGTTGCTAGACTGTCGTATGAAGAGTCTTTCTTTATATGTTTTTTCGTTAAAAAGACAACAAAACAAAAAAAAAATTGTACCTGCTTTAATCTTCCAAACAGTCACTTGTTGAGCGAGAGTAGACTTTGCGTACCAGTTTTTCCGCCAATCAAATGCGCCTCACCATGAACAGGAAACGTCTTCCTCCCTCTGGCCAGTACGCTTCACACGCACTAGTTTATTCTCCCCGTTGCCGTCAATGCGTCTCACCGTGATTTCATGCACACATCGGGAGCTGGTTTAATGCGACGCGTCTCTTACGAGCCTGTTCGCGCTCGGAACAGCCTCCACTCCTCAATCCGAATGATGCTGGCCTCACGCGCCTTTATGTGAAGACATCAACAGTAAGTTTATTGTGCGCTCATCGTAAACAACGGTTAGACAGCAGGTACATCAAACTTGTAGCGACGGCTGTCTGTGGATCTTTTCCCAATTTTTTTTTATTAAGTCCTGTCACACAATTTCAATCTTGAGATCTCCTTCAAATAGTTTGTGCCGTGCATTCTAATATTAGAAAATACCCCAACACTGACCTTATTCCGTGCGGAAATCTCCTATGTTTTGCACGCTGGGTTCTTGGGTGGGTGTCATCACTCGTCGCCAGTAGTGTAAAGATGAAACCATACTTAATAGTTATTAACATAAGTATTTATTAACACCCACCAGAGGAGACACCAACAGCCAGCTAGCCTCTCGTGATCATTCTGATGGCTCATCATTCAAGGTTCTGGTGATGCACCTAACATTCTCATAGGCGCATCACCAGTTAAAGGAGAAGTTGCAACACAATGCACCATCTTTTCAGACATAGATTATGAAAAGGCTCCTGCTTTTAATGATTTTTTGGCAGTTCAACTTTATTCATAAATATTTGTGGTCATTTTATTCTTAATAATTAACTTGTATGTATTTGTTTTCCTACTCTGTTAATAAAACAGTTCATAATGTGATCAAGTAAAATCTGACGTGCGTTCTGTGTGCCCCAATCATTAAAGAGCTGTTTTCTGAACAAAGCAACCAGACCTGTCTGAATGGTAAAACATTTTACATTGTACTGTAAAGATGACAGTCCACACGTAGCAAGTGGAAGTTGTGAACTTTATTGTATAAAGTAATCCAACACATCAAGGAGGTCTGTGGGGAGATCCGGGTGGAGCGTCCGGTCTCAGGAGTCATCAGCTGTTTTTCCCTGGAACCAGCAGGCGAAGATGTACCACAAGCTTGAGAACAGATGGGTTCGTGCCTTTCCTGGTTGACCTGAGAGGTGGGTGTGGGAGACCAAGTGGGCTTACATGCAGACAACATGGAGAGGTGCCATACTCTCCCATCGCTCAAAAGGGCGGAATTGCAGAATAGCTTTCTTACAGTGAGGGGTTGGGAAAACCTACTGTGCCCCTTGGCGGTGAACCCACTTTTCTTTACCCGTACAACATCACCCTCTCGCAAATGTACTGGTTTGCACCCATGTTTTTTATTGTAACGGCTCTTGCTCTCAGCTTGTGCCTTTTCTAGCCTGTCCATAACTTGGTCAGATGACCATTCCACTCTTTTGGAGGCGGATGACCAACCAACATTGTCTTTGGACATGGGAGTCCTGCCTCTCATTAACTCAAAGGGACTGTGACCCGTGCTGTTGCATGGTGTGATGCGGTATGCCCATACTTTTGAAAACCTCACTCTTCCACACCAGATTTTTGTTGTTGGCCAGCTGTACAATACTTTTGATGACCCTGTTGAAGCGTTCTACGGCCCCGTTGCCAGCGGGGTGGTAGACGGATGTGGTTTTGTGGGTGATTTTGATTCTGTGTAGATAGCTCTTGAACACTTCAAAGGTGAATTGGGGGCCATTGTCGCGGACAATACATTTGTGCAGCCCTTCTCTGATGAATATCTCATCCAAGAATTTTACCACACTGGGGTCATCGGCTTTACTGACCAATCCGACCTCTGGCCACTTTGAGAAATGGTCAATGAGAACGATTGCGTAAATTTATTCCCCTTGAACTGTGACGGGCCCCATAATGTCTATGCCTATCCTTTCCCATGGCATGGTGGGACATATGATGGGATGAAGGGAGGGCCTAAACGTGACTTGAGATTTGTCCGAGTTGCAGCATTGGAGACAATCTCTGACAACTCTTTCAATGGCAAGGTTGACACCTGGCCACCAATACAGGTTCCTAACCCTGCACTTGGTTTTACTGATCTCTAAATGTCCTTCATGACAGATGTTAAGGATTCTGTGTCTGAGTTTTGAGGGGGGAACAATCTTGCCACTTCTCAAAAGAAACCCATCATCGTGCAAAAGCTCCCGTCTGACTTCCCAGAAGGGATGGATGTCTTTGGTGATGAATTTCTTCCCAGGCCAACCCTCTGTGAGCATGCTGAGGACTTTTACCACTATGGTATCATTGGTTTGCTCGGTGGTCCACTCCTCTAAGGATATGCTGTGCACCTCCTCATGTATGTTGGCGACACAGACATTCTCCTCAGCATTGTACCTTGACTCTGGCGCAAGAATAGGCATGCGGCTTAGAAAGTCTGCCACCACATTTTTGTACCGGGCATGTATTGTACTTCGTAATTAAAGTCAAATAATCTAACGGACATTCTGGCAAGCCTAGGGGATGCGTTGTAAAGCCCTTTAGTAGTTAAGACCTTGGTGAGGGGTTTGTGGTCGCTGCGTAAAATAACTTTGCCAAAGGGAACCCTCTTGAACTGGTAGCAACCAAAGTGCGTGATGAATGTGGTCAAGCTTCTGCTGTCAGGATGTAAGGGGACCTGGTGGTATGCTGCCCTGAGGTCTATGGTGGAAAAACATTTGACCCCCTTGGTGAGAGCTAACATCCCGTTAATGCGTGGAAGGGGAAACTGGTCAATGATGATGTTTTCATTGAGATCGCGCAAATCGACGCACAACCTCAATTAGCCGTTGGGTCGTTTGACCACAACCAAGGGAGCGACCCACTCAGACGACTCAACCCTCTCTATTATGTCATCACTCAAACGTTTGTCCAATTGTTCTTTGACACCCTCTTTAACCTCAAAGGGAATGTTCCTTACTTTATGAATTTTGGGAATGGCTCTCTCCTCAAGGAAAATCTTGTACTCAAAACCTTTCCACAGGCCAATGGTATTGGAGAATACTTTGGGAAACCTCTTGAGGATGGAGTTGCCAAGTTCTTCGTCAGCTTGAACTATGAGGACGGGTTCCGTACTGTTGGGATTTAGGACTATGCCTAGTTTACCTTGGTCCAACCACCCTAGGACGGAGGGTCCTGTCTTGGAAACATAAAGCTTGCAAAGTGATATTCTGCCTTTGAAATCAAATTTGAGTCTCCTGTAACCCTTCACTTCTATGGCATCCCCTGTGAAAGTTTTGATGGAAATATCAGGTACCTCTAACTGATCACCTAGGAGGGGAGAAAATGTATCTTTCCATACCGTATGATTGACAATGGTGTAGGGTGAACCTGAGTCCGCAACAATTGAAATGTTTACCCCCCCCCTATGGACATATCACAGGTTTTTTCCTGTGCTGATCAATTTGAGCATCATCAACTTGTAAAATGCATTCATCTTGAACATTAAGTACAAACATGTTGACATCATCCTCATCAGATGAGTTAGAAGTGGGGTCCTGATCAACATCAACAAACTTTACTGACTTGAAACGTTTCTTTTGGCAGACTTTTGGGAAGTGACCTATGACACCACAGAACGAACATTAATGTTTCCTGGCGGGGCAATTTTTATCATTAGCCAGGTGTTTAGAATTGCCACATCTGTAGTAGTGATTTTTTGAATTACTGGAGCTACTGAAAGTTTTGTCTCGGCCAGTCCTGCTACTCATTCCTCTCTTCCCTTGTTTAAATTTTACATCCCCTACTTTGGCCACGATGCCTTCGTCCTTTCCCTCTCTGTTCTCCGCTATGACGGCTTTGGCACACCTGCCAGTAAGTTCTGCCCTTCTGGCAATGTCAATGACATTTTGCAGGGGGCTTTCCCCTTTTGCCCAAAGGTTCTCTTGAATGTTTGCATTTGAGCCTTGCATCACTATTTGGTTTCTGATGAATTCATCGTGCAGCCCTGCAAAGCGACAATTAATGGCCAGATTTTTTAACGCTGCAACGTAATCATCGATGGATTCGTCTTTACCTTGTTTCCTGTGAAAGAATTTGTACCTATCCACAGCCAAGCACACGGTGTGTTTGTAGTAATTGTTTAGGTCATCAATGGCATTGCTGTAAATGTCACCCTCATCCGCTGTCCTGGGTTTTTTGTTTATGCTTTTAAATATCTTTATGCCCCCTGCGCCTAGACAATGCAACAGAATTTTATACTTATCAGCTGTGAACTCTTCCTCATCATCAAATGTAGAAACAAAGTTGAGGAAGTGCTCTCTCCATTCCTCCCACTTGAGGAGGGGTTCACCTCCCCCTGGCAAGAAGGTTTGGGGAGGGGTAAGATTCAGTAAGTACCCAGAGGCCATGAGGATGCTGAACGGGCACACAGCAGGAGTGACCTGTGCAGTAATACTAGTGTGGGGCGTGAACACGTGATGTAGAAACAATGTAGAGCATTGACACACGGAGGAAAGAAGTGGTGTCACAATTGCGCAGGTGGAGAGCAGGGGGGAAGGTGGTGCCACTAGCAGGGGAGGCACCGGCGGGAAGAGGAGGCGAGTAGAATAAATTAGGAAGTAACCGGCTGGGAGAGCGCAGGGTCTGGTGAGTGGAGAGACTCACTTGATATGATGCCTCAGGATCATTGCGCCGCTGGGCCGGTAGAAACAAACGGTGACGGTGTGCGGAATGCGCACGTCCAGGTGAGGAACTGAAGAGATGTGAAATCAGCGGGAGGGGATTCCCTCAAGATGGCCGCTGCTGACGTTGACGGTGGTGCGCAACGTGTGCGCGTCACGGGATCAGCGTGAGGAGGTTCCTTGGAAACTAGACCGCTGAAGTGAGTCATAGATGGCTGCCGCTGACGTAGTCTACGTTGCGTGATGCGTTAAGAGCCGTTGATCAAAGCAGCTGATAACGGAGACAGTTGACTCCGTTGCAGCGGTTGACGGGTGGCCGTTGCAAAGCGGCAGTTGAAAGACAGTTGGAGTTGTTAGTCTATTGGCACAGGCAAGTTGAGCCTGAAGTAAAGTTTTGTGGCAGCGTACCCAGTATGCACACAACCGAGAGCGTGTGAAGCTTGACGCTTTTAGGTTGCGCAAAATTGTATACAGCTGAGAGCGTGCAAGGCTTAACACGCAACGGCTGCACAAGACTTGGCACAAGCACTGGCAGTCTCTGAGGCTGAGGGTGGGTGCTGCAGGAAATAAGTAGAAGAAACGGTGACCTTCTTAGTGGGAGAGCACAGGCGAGACCCGGTGTAAATTACAGGTTCTAGCAGTCCCAAAGTTGTATGAAGGTTCGGGCGAAAGCAAAGGATGAGCGCAGGTAGTGGAAAGCGTTCATAGATGTTGTAAAGTATATTCCATTGAATTCACTGACCTCCGGGAGAGTAGGAACAGGGTGGCACCAGCGTAGTGGAAGGCAGAAGGTGGCTGACAAGCGTAGTAATCTTGAATTAGCCGCACGCTGAGTTCGGATGTGTTGGAACTCGTCGCCAAATTGTAAAGATGAGTCCACACGTAGCAAGTGGAAGTTGTGAACTTTATTGTATAAAGTAATCCAACACATCAAAGAGGTCTGTGGGGAGATCCGGGTGGAGCGTCCGGTCTCAGGAGTCATCAGCTGTCGTCTGTCGTCTGTCAACATTCCAGAACGTACAGCTGATGACAGGGAGGGAAGAGGGTACAGGAGAGGGGAGGGGACAATGTAGTGAACAATGCAAAACACAACATGTACCCTCCGAGAATGTTTCATTCACTGATATTGGATTGGATACATTTACTAAATTTAAAAATGTTTTGTTTAAATTTAGAAGCGTTGCGATAACTTGAAAGGCATTCAATGCACATGATCTATTTTTTCACTATCTTGATGCAACTTGTTCTGTAGGCATGCTATTAAATTGATTAATGCGCCACCTGTTTTTGAGAAATCTAGAAAATACTCTTCATTGTGTTCACAACAGGATTGTGTGATCCTCTCATGAAGTCGACAAACTAAAGTTGTCAATTTTTCTACACAAAATGCACAAGCAATACAGTCTTGGTCCGTCCTTTGGCTCCTGATGGGATCTCTAAAGCTTATGCAAAATTTATGGCGGCAGTAAGACGTATCAGATTGTCAGATGATGACCCTACTGTATGGTGTTTATTGTCATCCTAATTCCTCCAGGTGAAAGGCAAGGTCTTACACATCTAATGCAGTAATCTTTTAAGTTGTGCTAGGGCTAGACTTGCTCGCCATCTCCAGTGGCTGTCAATGAATGATTGTATTGGTAGGGACACAATATCTCTCTAGGAATCCTAGCATGTCTCTTACTATGGAATAATGTAGTTCGTAATAAATGCAGTGCATTTGCACAAAGACTCATCATGCATGTTAGTGTTTTGATTTTCTTCTTACACAGTTTGCACTCAGATTGACCTCTTTTTAAGTAATGCCTGCATTTGTTTTTGTTGTACTTTTATTTTTTCCTATGTATGTTTTAAAAGAAACCTTACGACGTCTAAATGAAGCAGCACAGGCATGCTGCGCAATAAGTGGAAACGTGATGTAGAACACTGGTTTCGGGCACACCCATGGACAGATGTAGGTTGGGAAGGTCATGCATCTTCCTGTTCATAACATGATCAGCGTCTCACAGCAAGGTTCTGAATGCTGAGCTATGGCTCTAGAGTCTAGACGGACCTATACAAAAGGGCATTCCACGTCTTTGCAGCAGCAGAGTTTCTTCCTCATTTCTGGTGTTTAGTTGTTAGTCCTAAAGAGAGATTGCCCAGAATTCCTTATCTTTCTTTAAATGTGCATCTCCTTTAAGTAGAAGCTGAACGCTGGATAGTCTATCAGGCTTAAACTATATAAGTGTTGGAGTATTTAGCCCAATTCCGATTGTCCAGTTAAGTTCAAACTACCCCCCCTCGCACACACACGAAAGAGCCAACAGCTTGACGTTTCTTTTAGGGTGCCATAGCTCCCTAGCCACCAAATTTTGGGTGAAACTGTCACTCTCACTTTGTGTAGCTAGATAGAAGTTTTCTGAGTGCAACTGACTGCAAGGTTGATACTGCAGCCCATCTTCTCTGTATGCAGTACGGAATCTTTGCCACATATTTGAGCCATAACCTCATTCAGATGTTCCCCTGAACAGGTTACTGGCAAACTTGTTGGACCTGGCTTGATCCCGGCCTTCAGCAAAAAAGGTCCTTCCTTTTCCATTCTCTAGAATGATTTTTCATGCCGGATTGTTTCACTTGTTTTCATAACGACGTCTAGAGGGAAAAGGGATTCAAAGGAGCAGTGCATTAAGGCATACAAAGAGAAAGGGGGGCCAGCAATCCTGGCTGCCAATAAACCCTGTTGAGCGCCTTAATATATTTGGGGCTATTACCAAAGGTAGAAACCCTATCATGTCTACTCCACCTCAAGCACACTCATGAACACTCCACATAGATCCAGGAGGAATGAGGCTGCCCAGTCATGACATAAACACTGGCTTACCATGAAAAGCCGTCTCCCCACTGGGGTTTAGATAACACAGGCCTGTAACGCCCCATTATTTATTTTTTATTGTATTTATTTTATGCTGTTTTATATAGTGAATACAGGGCCCAAACACATTAGAGCGCTTTTCAATGTCAAATCTCCAAGAATACAAGATGCAATAAGTAGCAGGAGGAGAGAAAAAACTTGCAAAATAATACATATAAAAAACACACTGCTAGAAATATTTTTGCAAATAGGCAGTCCTGAAATCAATGAAGACTTGTGTCCGTTAATTAGGTAAGGGGTCTTGGTTGCAGATGGAAGGAGGATAAGCAGACAGAAGCTCTGGGAGAAAAAATGGCGAGAGAGAAGGAGGAACTAGGAAAGGGAGATCCTACTTGCAATTTGAGAGGTTCACTTGGCAAATAAGTGGTTTCAGCTCCTTCTTGAATGCGACACCCAAGACAGTGGTGCAAAGGCTTTGAGGGATGGAGTTCCAGATTCTGGCAGGTTGCCAGAAAAGGCTTGTGCCACAATAGTTTTTCTTGAAGCCATGGGGTTCTAGAATCAGGGGTTGCAGTGCTGCAAAGTGTTCTGTGCCCACCCGATACTTTAAATTTTGATGCAACACATCTAGGTAGTTGGTATGCAGGGCATGATGCAGGCAGTCTGACAAAGATCTAGCTTCTATGGGAAGTCACTGCATTGTTAACAGTACAGGAGAAAATGGTAACATCTTTTTGTTACGGAGACAAAGCGAGCCACTGCGTGTAGGACGGCATAAGTGGTCTTCCCCAGTGAAGCATCTTAATCTGTTGATCTGCTAGTGCAAATTAGGGAAGTGAGGACAGTAAAATAAGGAACAACTGCCTTTTGTTGGTTTTTGTACTTTTTTCCTCTCTACTCTACAGCCCCAGCCATGCCCTGAAACAGCACATGCTGTACTGCAACCATACTTGTTGGAAAAAAACAGGTTGAGCGGGGGCTGGGGGATTGGCGGTTGGTGGCTCCCTTATGGGCTAGCCTGCACAAAAGCACATGCAGGCATTCCACTACTTAGTGATCACATTTTTGTTGAAAAGCTTTTTCCAGTCCTGTCTACCCTTGCAATTGGTTCATGACCAGTTGTGATGGAGAGGGCACAGAGTAACATTGCCACAATCAGCATGTAGGTAATCTTCCTTCTTCCCCTATCTAGCTCTATTGGTGGTCCCATCCCACCCCCCCAAGATGTAACAAGATGACCCCTTTTTCTGTGCTTGTCGAATGGTGTCTCAATGATATAAAACTTTAGTTATAGGTGACCAACATGTTGTTTCCATTATTAATGCAGTATTTTCCAGGAAAGTACTGACGCATCTTTTTTGATGTAAAACCTACGAGAAGGGAAAATCTACAGCTTTGATTTTTGTTTCCGTGGGGATCTGTCACTGTGGAAATAGTGAGGGAGCGGAAGCTAAGGTGTAGAGTTAGTACACTATTGTTGGTGTGGGTACTGTAGTGGGTTGTAAACATTGCTTAATGACTGAACAGTTAAATATTTGTAAAATAAGCGAAACCTGCCATTAGTAAATTATTGATATTAAATGTTTGTGCTTAGACCAGCTCAGCTTCAAAGCGTTTGTCCTTCAGAAAACCGAGTATGAAAAAAGCAGTCCCTGCTCCTCTCTTCAGTCTTGACACCGAAGACACACCAAGGACGATCCTGAAGCATATCTCTCAGACTGGTAGGTGCTCTTTTTTTTTTTTTACTTCTTTGCATGTGTCTCCCAACCTCTGTAGTTTCCATCTAGCTTCAGTCTATGTGAGAAATCTTCCAAAGTGCTCGGCCCCTTTGGCACTCACATTCTCGCACAGTATGTGGGACTCCCTCAGAAAGAATGGACGGGTGATTCACTGATTGTGGTGAGTATCAATTGGTGACTGTAGGTGATTGTGAACTAATGAATGGGTGAGCTTCTGGGTGGCTGAGCAAAGTGGAGAATGCCCTCCTGTGAACTGCATGACTCAATGAGTGCTTCCCTCCAAATTAACGGAGGGAATCTACATGCTCATCATTTCATAGTGGTATAACTGAAAATGTCAGCTTACAGCATAGCAGCCTTCTCCTCTGCAGAGCGCTACACATTATGCCTTGGTGTACCAAAGAAGATGCAAAGTAAATGCTCATCTTGACACTTGCGGAGAGGGAGAAACCTAAATCAATCCATGAGCTAGTACAACACATTCTGTGAGCCTCCACTCTCTAATCGCTGAATTCAGAATTTAGCAGCTGAAATTTGATGTTTAGATTTTGTGAAGTGCTAGGAGCTGTAGCACTTTCATGCTAGTGTTCTTGGTAACCTTAGAACTTTTTTACTGAATTCTGCAGATTATGCATCAGTTGCTGCATTTTGTACACATATTGACAATGTATAAACAATGAAAAATACACAGGCTGTTGAGCTGTGTACATTCCAGTAGGCCAGTCTGTGACTTGAAACGTAAGCGTCACAGGTTTGAATAAGAGTAGAAATACTCTTGCATCAATCCAAGCATGTAACAATTTGCAATGTTCTATTGCCATTTAGTGCCAGTTTTGCCGTGACACAAGACTGTTGGCAGGAAGTGCTACAAAACAAGCAAGTTAATATAGCGGAAAGATCAAGAATAGTTGGACGAGAAAACTGATCTTTACTGAGAATATTAAATGTATAAACATGTTTATAATCTTTTTTTCAAAACTATACAATGTGTGTTCTATGGGGAAAATATAGAGAGACAAGTCTTTTTGTGAAGTTAGTATATAAAAAGGTTGCAAGTGTGCACTAAGGCAAGGAAGGTAGAGGAGGAAATGGTCATTCCCTATGGGGAGAGTATGGGAGGTTCCTCCTCAAGTGTATCCTCCAAAAACTGCAAACCACCCAAAAAGTCACTTGAGGGTACTAAAGCCAAAATGAGCCCATTAGGTTTCTGGACTTATCCCAGCTGAGGGTCCTCAAAAGATTTTTGAGAAGTTGTGTCCCCCTCACCTTATCGAAGCATGCTTCATCATTTGACGACCTCTCACACAGGGGTAGGAACAATGCCACCCCGGTGGACTCAACCAAGGTTACCTAATCTATCCCTGGGAGTTCTCATAAATTTATGTTCAGGAAAATGTAACTGGATCCTGTATTTTTGGGGACAAGAAAAAGTATAAAATATACCTAGGAGTATACTCAAAATATTCTTTACTCGGCGAGTACCCCTGGTAGGTTTAAAAATACTAAAAAGGTCTGTCATATAGTGAAATACAATGAATCACTGGACCTATAATCTAATATTACCAACTTCTTTCGACCACTGTACAAGCCTAAGAAGGTCTAGGGTGTTCTTCAGGGTAACAAAATTTAAGGCAACGGTGTACATTCAGACCATGCAGACGGGAAAATAATGAAACCTTATTAAGTCCATCTGTTAGATAAGTAAAACCTATAGAAAAAGAAGGCAGGTAAGGGACAAGTTTCAATTGACAAGACCCACTAATCTCCTGACACATGATTGGGGCCTGGTGGACATGTCACATTAAAAACATCTTAGTGCACCCACCCATGTAAAGACTTGTTGTAAATAGAGGCTGATATGTTAATTATCGTGAGAGTGCAATTCTTTATAGTGTCCATTATTGTCTGTGGTATAGCCACCTTTTTATCATACCATCTCTCACAGTAGCATTTTTTTTTTTTTTTAAAAAGGTAACAGTAGAAAACAGAAAGGTGTATATTTGAAATGAATGCTGATTCTCATTATGAACACAACTTGCACCCTATGGCTCCTACTTTGTGTGACTCCATAGAGGCGTAGTCACTTACTCTAGTCATACTAAACTACGAGCTCCATGGCGAAGTGTGGGGACGCCTCCTCCATTGTCACACACTGGTGGCACAAAATTGTTTTAAGGACATGACAGAACACATACAATAACATACCAATTACAATGTAGCATTCCTTTAAAACGGTATGTTGGTATTTTGTGTATTCCAACTTCATTAAACAGCTCACAAATCCGCCTTCATCGACGCACATTTAATTCCTTACCCAGTGTCGATGTTATCGTGAGATTCTTAGTAGACACATAGTATATCATGCACAATTGGTCACCCATGTCCTGATGCTCCTCACACTTTCATGCCATTAATATGCTGTTCTTGCAATATTATATTAAAAACACAAGACAATTGTCTAGAACTAATGAATATTTTGGCATGAGTATATTGATATTCAAAGGGTGCATGATAGCACGTGTCTCTGTGCGGCTGTCGTAACCCAGCATGGGATGTTAAAGCTGCTACTGTTTTTGTTCACCTTTTGATATTGTTCCCACTGATACTACACTAGTTATTTTCGTGCTCCCCCAGTGGATAAGGGGTAGGGTTAGAACATAGCAGTTTAACTGTGGTTAAAATTAAAAAATTTACTAGACCTGCAGGTCTAGTGATTTAAATAATCTACTCAACCTAATTATAATGCTCTTGACCCATAAACTTGTTTCAAATTATGTGATCCCGGGCAAGTATTGTAATTCCCTGAGACGCCATTTTCTTCTTTATCACATATGAGACCACCTTCAAATACACAAGTTGAGCATGTCTGCTGTACAGAAAACTCTTTTGTTTGATTTAATAGACTAAACACTAGCGCCATATATAATACAAATCTAGCCACAAATAGGATACACATGACTGCTGGCTTGCCACTTAGTTAATTAACCGCATTATCATCAGGGCGGGGGCAAGGATGTTTCTCAAATCATGTTTTTAAACTGTCACTTTTAATAAATACATAACTAAAGCATATAGTAGCAGCACACTGTCATTTGCAATCAGCAGATTTTACTTTGAAATGGCCACAGAATTTGCCACTGACATGTGGTTTTAAAACTATATGGTGTACAATGTTTGGAAATAAAGTTTCTGCAAATATATTTCATTTGTACATCACCAAGTAAAGTGTTCTGATTTGTTTTGCTCCAATTTAAATCTTTGTTTGCATCACACTTCTGAATTACAAAAAAAGTTCTTTAATCATTTTTGATATATTTTGAAATACTTGTATTCATTTACATGCTATTTAAATGTCGTGTTATAAAAACAGACATTTTACAGACTTTTGTTTTACAATTATTGTCAGATAGCTCACTTGACAAAAAGCACTAACTGTAATAAAAAGAAAAGTAAACACCATTTTCCAGCAACAGATAAGCAACAATTAATGAAAAGACCAACTGACATTTGACCTCTGTCCTTGAACAGACAGCAAATGTGTCAAGATAAAAAAAAGATTTAAAGGCGTCTTAATTGCTCATTCTCTTTCTGAATGAACAGAACACTTGTTTCTTCCAGTTTATGTTCACTTGCCAGCACGGACGAGTAAGTTCTAAAAATAGCTCAACCTGATAAAATCTCACTCTCCACTGCGAGTGGATTTTTCGAGGCCTGCTCTAATAGAAGGCATGGCGATTATCATCCTGCGCACCCCAAGAATGATATTAGAACAGCCGGCAGTGCCGGAAAACATATGTTGACATGTGCGCGCTGCAATTAGAATGCCGACGGGTGCACGGTGGTCAGAGCGGCATGTCCAAGCGCTCCAACCTCGCTATTTCATACACTTACTTCAGGTGGATTGCGCCTGTGTTATACCTATTGGGGGCCCCTCCACTGCCGTAATGTGAGACCATTTCATTACATTCATTACATTTGCTTTGAAGTAGAACATCAGGAGCTTGAGATGCTGGACACTTAAGTCAAGAAAATGTTTTCTTCCACCAGCCTGACACTGCAGTCCGTGAACACAGCATGCCTTTTGGACTGTTGCTACCATGCAATGTGTGATTCGGTTTTGCAGGTGCTGCCCATGGTCCCATAGGAGGCCCGTGCCATACTCTCCCAAGTTATGGCAGTCGAGAGAGATGCAGCCAAGTTTACGATCAGATGTGGGCAGGATACAACTGACTCGCTAGGCATAGTGGTTTCT
The DNA here is from genome assembly GCA_963921515.1 of Calotriton arnoldi. Classification (NCBI taxonomy): domain Eukaryota; kingdom Metazoa; phylum Chordata; class Amphibia; order Caudata; family Salamandridae; genus Calotriton; species Calotriton arnoldi. The sequence goes on from CAWUFW010003619.1 coordinate 1,319,779, forward strand.
TCATCTGTGACCTTACGGCACCTCGCCTGGCTGAGAACGGCTGGCTTTTCAGGGGATGTTCAAGCCTTGCTTATGGACATGCCCCTTGATGGCTCCTGTCTTTTCGGAGACAAGGCGGACGCAGTGCTGGAGCGATTCAAGAATAGCAGGGCTACGGCCAGGTCCTTGGGCCTTCCCATGGCCCCGTGCCAGCCCCGTCTGCCTTTTACGGCCAGGGAAGGGGCTTTTAGCCCCATCCTTACCTGTCCAACCACCAGGGCCTCTGCGTGGCCGAGGACGCAGTGCTCCCAGACCCTCTAGGTCGGGAAGCGAGAGGTCGGGCCAATCCACCCCCCAAGCCCATCCGATGCAGCCTCAAACTCTTTAGTTCGCCCTTCAACCAGCCTGGGCAGCCAGTGGGAGGCAGGATATGCCATCACCTGCTCCACTGAAGGTCAATAACATCAGATCGATGAGTTCTCTAGATTGTCCGAAGGGAATACTCCCTCCCTTTCATGGCCACTCCTCCACTTGTGCCACCCACTTGCGACAGGCTGACAGAGGAACATCTGTCCTTACTCCGCTAGTAAGTGGCGGCTCGCTTGGCCAAGGGAGCCATAGAGAGAGAGTGCCAATGCCAGAAGTAGGTTGTGGTTGTTATTCCCACTACTTTCTGGTGCCCAAAAAGGACTGAGGCCTTTGTCCTATTCTAGACCTACCCCTTTTCAATTTCTTCCTCAAAAAGGAGAAATGTAAGATGCTCATACTCTCTCAAGACCTGGGAGACTGGGATAGTGCTGTTGGATTTGCAGGACGCATATTTCCACATTCACCTCTTATCTGCCCATAGACATCACTGTGGTTCACCGTGGGCCAAGAGCACTTTCCTGTTTGCTGTGCTCCCCTTTAGCCTTACCAGTGCCCCATGGGTATTCACTAAGGTTATGGCAGTGGTTGAAGGTCATCTGCTGAGATCAGGGGTACCAGTCTTTACCTATATCGACCACTGGCTTTTGAACGCCGAGTCCAGGATATTCAGGCTATGATACTGATGTTTCAGCCTCTATCCTAGGTTTTGGTGAGACTGACTCTGAGGCTGCTGGGCCTCATGTCCTCCTGCATCCTCATTCAGATGCCGGAAGGAACTGCAAAAGATCTGCTGTGATGGTTAACAAACCATGATTGGGTCAGCAGCAGATCCCTCTCTTCCCCAACCAGATCTGATAGTGGTGACAGGTGCATCACTCCTGGGATAGGCAGGCCATCTGGGAGAGGTGAAGATCAGAGGTCTCTGGCAGAATCCGGACTCCTCATCAACTTGTTGGAACTTCGAGTAATCTGGTTGGCATTGAAAGTCTCTGTACCCTCCATTAAGGGACTAATGTAGGTGGTCACGGACAACACCACAGCCCTGTGGTACTGCAACAAACAGGGCGGAATGGGATCGTGGACCCTCTGTCAAGATTCGTTTAGTCTCTGGACATCGCTGAAACATCAGGGCATATCCTTAGTGGTTCAACACCTGGTGGGATCTCTGAATGCCAGGGGGCACAAAACTCAGCCGAAGATGCTTAGAGGATCACAAATGGCATTGCCATCCGGAGGTTGTGCAAGGTCTCTTTCAGCAGCGGGGAGACCCTTGGTTAGATCTGTTTGCCATTGCCTGGAATGCGCAATGTCAGCAGTTCTGCTTGCTGGAGTTTCCAAGGAGGCTCTCGCTTGGAGAAGCTTTTCGTTTCTAGTGAAGCTCATGCCTCAGTGCGCAGTTACACCTATACCACTCCTGCCCAGAGTTCTCAAGAAGATCAGGAACGACTGGACTCAAGTCATCCTTGTGGCTCCAGACTGGGCTCGGAGAGTTTGGTATCCCGAGCTGTTGATCATAGCCATCGGTCTTCTGATCAGGCTGCCCCTTTGAGAGGATCTGCTGTTGCAGCAGCAGGAGAGGGTTCTCCACTGGATCATTTCAACTCTCCGCCTTCATGCTTGGAGATTGAGCGGTGACAGTTCACAGCTTTCGACCTTCCACCTGAAGTCTGCAGTGTTATCTTGGCAGTTAGGCGTCCCTACACCAAGATGTTATACGCCTGACGCTGGAACAAGTTTATGGCATGGTGTGCAGAAAAACAATTTCACCCTCTTTCTGCCCCCCTTTCTCAGGTTCTTCATTTTCTTCTATCTCTTGCCCAGCATGGCTCTCCTTAAGGCACTTTAAAAGGTTCTTTCTGCCGACTCACCCTTCCTGTGGTTGCCAGATGAGCCATTTTTTTCAAATCCCGTTTTAAATAGATTTCCAACTTATGTTTCCACCATCACCCTTTACCACGCCTAAGCTGGACCTCAATATCGTACTTAGATTTCTGATTCGTGCTCCCATTCAGCCGCTACATAACTTTCCTCTCGGGCTCCTTACCATCAAGACTGCCTTCCTAGTGGTGATAACATCTGGCCAGAGGGGTCAGTAAGCTCCTGGCCTTGTCTTCTAAGCCTCCGTACCTAACCATCTTTCCAGATAAGCTGGTTCTTCGCACTAGAGCATCCTTTCTGCCGAAAGTTGTCACTCCCTTTAACGTAGGCATGTCCATCACCCTGCCTATCTTGTATGCTCCGCTGTACCCTTCTAAATAAGAGTAACGATTCCATCGACTGGACCCAAAAAGAGTGCTGTCATTCTACCATTACCCCAAGAAGGATTTCTGGGTTGCCGGGCAACTCTGTGGGGTGTGTCGGAGCCAATAAGGGAAAGGCTGTGCCAAAGTTGACCATCTCCCGATGAATAGTGCTCTGCATTAAAATCTGCTGCTACACTGGCCAAGATTCAACCCCCTGAGGGTTTGCATGCTTATTCTACCAGAGCTAAGGCTGCGACCACTGTGTTACCACGCAGAGTTCCGGTCCTGGACATCTGTCAGGCAGCGACATGGGCTTCTCTGCACACATTCCCCAAGCACTACTGCCTGGACAGTCAGGTCCGTTGGAATGGGCGCTTTGCCCTTTTGGTCCTGCAGGACTTTCTAGGGTGAATTTGTTCCTCACACCCACTTCTGGTGAGGTATTGCTTGGGCATCTATTCTAAGGTAAGGAGTCTGTGTCTAGAAGTCTCTATCAGATGAACAAGTTACTTACCTTCGGTAACGCCTAATCTTGGTCGAGACTTTATATAGCTGCAGATCCCTTACCAACCCACATAGCCTTCCCGCTCTGGGAACAGATTTCTAGGGTCAAAGCTGTTCCCCTTTTAGGGCCCTAGTTTTCCACACCAGTGGTCGGTGTTCTTTGTGGCTCCGCACTCGTGCCGTGGAAAGTCTCAAAAAGAAAACTGACGTCAGCGCGCTGGGGTGGTGCCTAAATAGGGACTGCACACATCACTTTCAGCGCCGACGATGCCACACGAGCAGAACAACGCCACCTACCGGCACACAGGGTTACTTCTCACAAAAATTTCCAGATCCATTCTGACACCTGGGGATAATTCTGTTGTAAGGAATCTACGGTTAGATAGTCTTCATAAGAAAAAGGCGTTACTGAAGTTAAATAATGTGTGTGACAAAGGTGTAGAAAACTTTATTGATTTAGTTGCCTGATGTGTAGACCGCAGTATATGCAAGCTTAACAGAACGAGTACCTAACAAGATCTCCCTATTTTAGCTAGGTGCAATTCTTAATGAAGTACAGATTTATACCCTAAGAGCTATTCATAAACCTTTTATAACATTTAAAAATACAACATTCTAGCTTTTCATTAGTTGGTGATAAATTAAAGCTAATATTTTCCCTTCATTTTGAACTTCCAAAAGTATAAATAATAGTCTAGGTCTAAGAGCTTAGCATGAAAATGTACGCTTTCCGGACACTTAAAGGTCTGATCCAAGTTCTCTGTTCTATTGTTACATAGGAGACAAATAAGAAGTTCGGCAGGATTCCCACTTCAAGCTCTTAGCACTGTTTAGTAAATAAAAATCTAATGACTCTTGCCAGAGGTTACTGTAAGTACATAGTGATATTTTAAAGATTATTTTAAAAATGTGTGACTTCTTTGAAAATTGGAGAAAGCAAAAAAAAGTTACTTGTTTATCATAAAAATAATATTCCACTGAAAGTTTCTTCCCTCTGTGTAAAAATGGTGAGTTTTGGAACACTTTATGAACACTTTCAACATGACTTGCACTAAGGTCAATCATATGTAAGATAAAAGGAGAGGTTAGTCCACATAATTGCTTATTTTTCATGATTTGGTGGTGGAGGAAGCTTGAGGGGATAGCCTTCTCATGCAAGCGAAAAAAAATCGACATTTCGCAGACATCTTGCCCCTGAAATTTCATTTTTTTTTACCATTCAAATTTGTTTATTAGTTTAAGAAGTTGTCTCATATGTCTTAGTGGAAAAATGTTTAACAAATTTGTAATAGAATTCCACTAAACCAAGTAATGCGCGTTACTCATCCAAATTCTTAGCCTCTGGTACATTTCTAATGGCATCCAATGGTTCTTTCTTGAGTTTAATGCCATCCCCTGTGAACAGATGTCCTAAATATGTAAACTCATTGCATGCAAATCTACATTCACTATGTTCTGCAGTTAACCCTCTGCTCTCGAAAATATTGAGCACTTGGAACAATTTTTGGCCGTGTTCTTCTTTCCTTTTACCTATTACTAAGATGTCATCCTGAAACATTAATAGGTTCTTAACATCTTTAAAAATCACATGCATGAGCCTCTGAAACATAGCAGCAGCAGAGGCCAGACCAAACAATACTCTCTTGAACCTGTAACACCCGAACGGTGTAATGAACGTGAGACTTCTGTATATGTGTCTAAAGGGATCTGATGATAAGCAGCCTTAAGGTCAATGGTAGAAAAACATTTAATTCCCTTGGTGAGGGCAAGCATTTCATTGATGCTTGGTAGTGTAAATTGGTTTTTAAGAATATTATTGAGATCACGAGGATCTATGCAAAGTCTCAACTTGCCATTGGCCCTTTTCGCAACTATAGAGGGGCCACCCACTCGTAGGACTCCACTTGCTCTATGACTTCGTCCTTTTCTAACTTTTCCAATTGCACCTTAACCTCATTTATTTTTTAATGAAAACAGAATGTTCCTAACCTTAGGTACTTTGGGTTTGGCATCATGTTTCACATAGGTCTTATGACTGAAACCTTCCAATTTCCCTATATTCCCTGAAAATACTTTAGGAAACTTCTTTAACCACTTAACCGCGGCGCGAATTCCGCAGCGGTGCGGCAGTTTAATTAAGTGGGCGGGGCCGCGTCGGCCAACGGACGTGCGCAGCACTACGGAGGTAGTGCTCGCGACGGCCGTTGGCCGACAGAAGCAGCAAAGGGGTTAACATGACTTTTTTTTTTTTGAGTTTTCAAAAACATTTATTAAACATTAAGGCATGTTACAAATTCCCAAAAAAGATCATGGCATCCATTTCAAGCACAAATATGGTTGACACAGCTAGAGATATATTAACCGGTGTGGCCCCCAGTCCGTCAAAGCAGAAGGGGGAGATGGAGCCAGTGTGGCAACGTTGTGTACAGGTAATCAGTCAGGCGTTTGGGGTCAGTCTTGTCGGGCAGTTCTCTGTGATCTGGAGGTCAGTGGTGGGAGAGCTGGCAGTGGGTTCATCAGGGTTAGCCAAACGATGAAGGTAAGAAATGAGAGGGCCCCATATATCTGGAGGTCTGTTCGCCGCAGGCATCAGGTCCCAGAATTCACCCAGGAGCAACTGGCAATGGGCAGCATCGGCCATCCAATGTTTGGCCCGCGGCGCCGGCTTGCGGCCCCAATGAGTTTACGGTTTGAGTCTGAAATGTCTTTGACGTGTCCCAGAAGGCACAGGAAGGGAACCGGGACTATGCGCTCCAGGGTAATGTCGCTAATTGCAGTGCACACCTCCACCCAAAAGCTGGAAACCTTTGGGCACAACCACTCCAGGTGCATGAAGGCGGCACCAGGGGACGAGCAGCGCGCACATCTTTCACTGTCCAGCAGCCCCATCTTGCGTAGTGTGGCGGGTGGGCAGTAAAGTTGGTGAAGGTATGTGAAATGTATGAGTCGTAGTCGATAATTGGGGGAGAGGCTGGTTGCAGCAGTATTGCCACTGCACGGGAGAGAGTCCACTAACTAGCTCCGCGTCCCATGCGTTACGGGCGTGCTCCGTGTCTCTGGGGGAGGCCGCCAGTGTGAGAGCATATAACCTTGTGACCAGCTTGCGCGGGGAAGTGGAGGAGTCGAGATATTCGAGCGCGGCATTAGGCTGGGGGGCGAGTGGAAAGGCTGGGTGGATACTTTTACATGTGGCACTGATCTGATAATAGAGCAATTTGTCAAGTGGTGCAGCGTCATCCGGAATAGTGAAAAAGTTGTTGTTGGGGTAGAGGTCAGCGTTGGTGCGGATACCAAAGTCTGTGGCTCGGCGAGCCATGCCAGCGGTTTGCAGCGGAGGGAATGAGGAATTGTTGGCGAGCTGCATTGAGGGTGCAAAAAGGTCTTTGGTGCTAGGGTACCGGCGGACTCCATCTCAGGCCCAGCTCACACATTCCACCGTGTCAACCTCGTCACGGTGGGTCTTGTGCAGCAAAAACAGCGCAGTCTGCAGTGGCCAAGGAGAGGCCAGGTCTGTCTCAACCGCCACGTGTGGCTGTAAGGGCGTTGGATGGATCCAAAAATGGAGAAAGCTGGCTTGGGCACACAGCGCGTAAAGCCTGAGATCGAGAGCTCCCATCCCGCCGCAGGCCAACGGCAATGTCAAGAGTTCATAGGCGATACAGGGCTGGCGTCTGGCCCAGTTCAGTGTGATAATGGCAGAACGTAGCCTTTTAAATAATCGTGATGAAAGTGGGATAGGAATGTTTAAAAATAAGTATATAAATTTCGGGAGCACGACCATCTTAGTGATTGCAATGCGCCCGGCGAGTGAGAGGGGGAGTTTTTGCCAAGTTTGTATTTTGGATTCAAGCCAGTCCATAGCTTTGCCGAAGTTGGACCTCCACAACTCATCCACATCTCTACTCAGCCAGACGCCCAAGTATCTGGTGGAACCCGACGCCCAAATGAACGGGTAGTCGGTTGGGAAAGGCTTGGTAGCGTCCGTGAGGGGGGAAGAGGACGGATTTGCTCCAGTTGACCTGTACCCTGGAGAGGCAGCCGAAGCGGATCACCTCCCTTGTCATGGGCGCCAGGTTCTCCTGTGGCTCGCGGATGTATATCGCGACATCGTCTGCGTACATCAAGGTCACTAGGGCGCGCGACGAAAAGCTGATGCACTGGTTAGTGTGGTGCTGGCGTAGGCGCGCCGCCAAAGGCTCCATCGCGATGGCGAATAACATAGGGGACAGGGGGCATCCCTGCCTGGTGCCCCTCGTAATCGCTATGGGGTCGGTAACTTGCCTGTTGATCCTGATGCGCGCTGTTGGGAGTGTGTAAAGAAGTTGAATCTTTTGAACAAAGCCAGGACTGAAGCCCAATCGGGGAGGAAGATGGAAAAGAAAAGGCCATTCTAGTGTGTCTAAGGTCTTAATGGCGTCCTGGAGGGCGGGCACTGCAGGCAAAGCAGGGTTAATTTGGTGAATAACAGAAAAAATAGTTCGCAAATTATGCGAGGTGGCACGCCCAGGGATGAATCCCGATTGATTGGGACGGGCTATTAGTGCCATGAGGGGGAGGAGGCGATTGGCTAAAAGTTTTGCGTACATTTTATTGTCTGTATTAATTAGTGATGGGGGGCGATGGGAGTCGCAGCTCTCGGCGGATTTGTCCGGCTTGAGGAGAAGGGAAATCATGGCATGCGAAGTGAAGGGGGGAATCTGCCCAAGGCAAGAGAATCGTTGTACATCTCAGCCAGGTGCGGAACGAGAAGAGACGCATACTCTTTATAAAACGTGGGGGTGAGCCCATCTGAACTGGGGGCTTTGTCGCCCGGGAGACCTGCTATGACCTTAGTAACTTCTTCAGGGGTGAATGGTTTGTCCATGTATTCACGGTGCCCGTTACCAAGCCATAAGAGCTCGATCAAATCAAAGTATTGATCCAGGATTTCCCGGGGCGCAGGCACACCCGCAGTATATAGTTGGGCGTAAAAGGCGGAAATTCTGGCAATGATGCCGCCCGGGGAGGTAGTCCTACCAGCAGCCTTGTCGCTAAGAGCGGTGATATAGGAGGATGCGTCTGGTTGTCGTAGCAGGTTTGCAAGGGTCTTTCCTGGACTTAAAACCCAAATCCTCCCACCTCCCACTCCAACCCCCCAAATGAAATGAAATGAAATTTGTACTTGTAAAGCGCACTTATACCCCCAAAGGGGTGTCCTGGAGCTGTACGCATACCGCTGTGGAACCCTTCCTGGCTTTTCCCTGTGAAATGTCCACTCCTGGGCACCCCCAGGGTGAAGCCAGGCATCCCAGCGCTGTTGGGGCCGTTGTGGAGATTAAGCAAGCTATTGCCCAGAGTTGCAGAGTGGGACCCATGATCAGAATAGGCACCGAGGCGAGAATTATCAGGTCCGAGGAAATTGAGCCCAAGACCCGCCGAGGCGGGAATTGAACCCTGGTCCCGGGCCAGATCTCTGCATCAGGGTCTGCCGCTCTAACCATTGAGCCACACTTCTCCACTATAGGTTGAGCATCTAAACCACCCCCACCCAGGGAACCCAAACTTGGGGAGTTTAATGCAGATGTGGGAATTATCCCTTCAGGGTGCAAGGGCTCAGCCAATTACCACTTGCCATTCAGGCAAGGTGGCCGGGCGTTGTAGGCCTCAGAGGGAGGCGAGTTGGGGACAATACATACAACCATGTGCAGGCATCCTTACAACGAGTAAGATGAGCGGGGCATATGTGGAATGTCTCGTAGTCCTGTAACATTAAATTGTGCATGCAGAAATTAAACCATAGTTGAAAGCTGCAGAGGAAAGCAACAGCCAGTAAGGACTGATAGTAACATGCATAAATCATTACAGTGAACAGGGCGCACGGGATGCGTGGCAGGTGTCCAGCATTACTGTGAGGCGAGGCCAAATATACAAAAGATCAATCATTGTCACTCAGGCGACTGTCCTCGGAGAGTGCGGCGATTCCGTGTGGGAGACTTTTGTAGCTACTTAGCAAAGGTGATGGCAGCCTTTGGATCAGTGAAAAATCTCGGCTTCTCCCCTGAGTCGATGCGTAGTCTTGAGGGGTACAGCATGGCATAAGTGATGTGGAGCTGTTGTAAAATACGCTTGACTGGAAGAAAATCTCTGCGAGCTGCCTGGACGGACAGGGTGAAGTCAGGATAGAAAGATAGGAGGTTGCCCTGATGTTTGATCTCCCCCATCTCCCGGGCCCTGCGGAGAATGGAGTTGCGGTCGCGGTAGTTCAGCAAGCAGGCGATGATGGGCTGTGCAGGGGCCCCAGGGGGCGGGGTTCGCAGGCTAGATTATAAAGTGTTGGGACAGGACAGAGCCAAAGAGGTCACGAAACAAAGATTCGAGGTAATCCTCCATTCTTCCGATCGCGGTGGACTCAGGCAGGCCAACGTCTCGAATATTGTTCCTTCGGGAGTGCGCCTCTAAGTCTTCGTTCTTGGCGCGTATGACTTAGAGAATTTTATCCATTTTGAGGAGCTTCTGCGCACCCTCTGCTCCAGCGTCCTCCGCGTCTGAGATTCTTGATTCGAGCTGGACTAAAGGGCATCATGGGAGTCCACCCTCTGCTTGACCTGATCCAGGCATGATGGTGGTCTATTTTGGCATCGATCGACTTTAGACTTGATTTTACCTCCAGAAGAAGGGCTCAGAGGCTGTCGTCCTGTTCATCTGGGAGGTCAGTCTGGGTGGATTGTTCACCCGCGTCGGGGGGCATCTCACCGGCCCCCGTCCCGAGAAGTTGATCTTGGGTTGTCTTGTGTCTGTTTTCCCCTTGTTGAGCCTGTGGGGCGATGGGGAGGGTGTGTCACCAGGTGTGCCTGCCGGTGATCAATATGGCCCGCGGCTGCGAGGTAGAGCAGGCCAGGTGTGGCTCCAGGAGATGTGGTATGGCAGCTCCGAACAAGGCTGGCGCAAAGCGTAGATGGACCACAGGGAAGGCGGGGCGGGGGACAGAGGCCAACGGCCGCAGCGTTGGTGGGGGCCCATGAAATACTAGAGGCGTGGGAGATATAGGGCAGGCTAGGCTGTCGCGGGTGTCCGTGTGCCAATCTGCAACAGGCCGCAGCTGGTGCCCCCCGCGAGGTGGAGCGGGGTAGGCCGCACCCAGATTGACAGAGCATCCAGCAGGTTAATGGAGGGCAGGCGGGCAGCACAGGGCAGGCTGAAGAAGGGGGGACGCCCCCGAAATTGTTCCTCCCAACTCGCAGGCAGTCGCAAGAGCAAGCCAGAGCGGCAACCGGGAGGGCAGCGAGGTCAACGCGCCCAGAGCTGGAGCCGCCGCCGCGTGGACTGAGATGGCCGCTGGTTCAGGTAACGCACTGCCCCCGGCCCCGAACACCATCCAGGGGGAGCAGGCCTCCGGGACAGGGCAGGAGAGTGGGCCAGGCGGTCAGCAGGGTGGCGTTAGGGTCGCGCTGCGGGCTCACCTGGGGCGTCCCAGGGCCCAGCGTTGTCGCGGCTCCGCAACCCGGGCCGTCCCCCGCAGGCGGTCCTCCCGTCGTCGCAGGCTGAGCGGGGTCCGAGCGTGAGGCAGGGCCAAGCCCCGAAGTAGTTAGGGCCTCTGCTTCGTTTTACAGTCACGGCGCCCGCACCACCAGCAGGCAGGGCAGGAGAGTGAGCCAGGCGGTCAGCAGGGAGGCGTCAGTCGTGCCGCAGCCTCACCCGGGGCACCCCCGGGCTCCGGACCCAGTGCCCCGCCGCAGCTCCACAACCCGGACCGTCCCCCGCAGGCGGTCTTCCTGTCGTTGCAGGCAGAATAGGGTCTGGGCGTGAGGCAGGGCCAGGCCCCGGAGTAGGTAGGGCCTCCGCTTCGCTCCATGGCTACGGCCCCCGCACCACCAGCAGGCCGGGGCCGTCAGGCGGGCACCGCCACAGCCGCAAAGGCAAGACAGCCTCCAGAGAGTCGCGGCACCAGGCAGGGCATGGGGACTCGGCCAGGACGTGCAACAGCAGCAGGAGAGGCCCCGCGGAACAGGCCCGATCGGCCCAGGTGTCCGGCCTCTGGCGAGGGTGCAGGCAGCCAGGCCCTTGCGCTGAAATACCTCAGCACAGTTTTTAGAGCCCCCGGGGGCCGCAGTGAGGGTGTACGATACCTGCTATCGTGGTTTGAGGCCAGGATCCTCCCTCTGATGGCGGATAATTACGGATTTCCCGGGCTCGGCCAGCAGAGCTCGCACAACGCGCAGGCATCTTGCCGCTGGCGAGACCTTGCCCCCTGAAATTTCATATTTGACACATTAAAGGTAATCTGCAGTTGTGTGGTAAGGTGACGTAGGTGGCCTGGGGATGTGTCCTAAACTTTGTTAAACAGGCTTGTTTCATAAATCTTCGGATGAGGAATAGTACGTGTCTTGGGACTGGAATTACCCCTGTATATTTCATTGGTGTATACCCCAGTCCTGATTGCCTGACCGTTTGCGAAACTGGTGTCCTGATTTTTTAAAATTTGTTCCTGACATTGCACTTATCTGGCATGTGTGCAGAGGCCCAGGAAACCATTCTGAGTACTGTCCATGCTTACATGAGACTTTCAAAGCTTTGATGGCAGGATACCGAGTTAAGAGTCGTTCGTCTGACCAGACATTTATCTGTGTCAGGGATAGGGTAGTCTGACACCTCTCATGTAAAATTCTGCTGTAATATGAATCTCTGATCCTTGCACTGACGCTTCTTATGCGTGTATGTGTAGGAAGTGTGCTGCACATGTATGGTAGTGTTAGCGGGTCGGAAATAATAGGCCGTGCTCCTTTAGAGGGTATAGAGGGTTTTATTGTGCGGAGTCCTCGTTTCAATCTGCCCGCCAGGATAGGGGCTAGTCAATATGCTGCGGCCGGTTGATAGATGGTCAGGTCTCCCGGGTTCTGTCCCTTTCTCTCTGCTCCTCACGGGGTCCCTCGGGTCTTCTTAGCCTCCTGGCTTGGCCGTCAGCACTGGATACTCGTGGCAGCAAATATAAGGGGGACACAGAAAAGGGAATGTGAGCAACGTGTACTACGCTGTGATTGAGGGAAGGGGTAGTGAGGGAGCACCTCCACACCAGTGACGAAAACAGTAGTTGAGGGGGGGGGTGACTCGTGGTTGTGAGGGAATAGGGTTTGCTCTCAATATTTAGGTACAGGGTGGTGGGTCTGCTACGGCCGGCTTCTCCCGCCTCCCTACCCAGCCCGCAAACTGTTTGCGTACCTGTATCAGCCACGCTCCTCCTGAAGCGTGGCTGGGCGAAGAGCGGTCCCCGCAGTCCCTCGATCCTCCTGACGCCTTCGGGTTCCGGTCTGTCTCTCCCCCGCCTGATGATGCTTGCGCCCTTCTTCGCTCTCCGTCCGCTTCCTCTCCTTCTCGACCTCTGCTCTCCACGATACTTCCTTTCTCCAGCTCCTCTCGACCTCCGGTGAACCAGCACACTTCCTTCCTGGATCCGTCGTCTCTTGTAGCGGCGCTGTAGGCTACGTCAGCAAGAGGGGCGGTGTCACGGCCCAGGCTGGGCCAGTTAAAGGTATAACAGCCCGCATCGTCCGCGTTCTCGTATTCCTCCGGAGCTGCTGTCATCCATTCATCACACTGCGTGGGAAGAGAAGGTGAGCAGTCAGGATGTACCTCCCACCAAGCCGTAGTCCGTGTCAGTGCTTCCCCCGGACCACCCGCCTTGCGACAGGTAGTAAGAGTCTGAGTACTCTAAACAGAAGGATCCATTTGAATTAGCCCCATATTTAGAATGGCTCAAGGCGGGCAATGAATGCTGATGTAGCAGACAATGGAAGTGGGTTGACTACATTCCTATGGCTGGAGGTGGAGATCAAGACACTGAATTGAAGGAGGATGGAGACAGGGTTCCTCTTAGAAATTCATGGAGGATCTTGTTGGCCAATGTGTGACTATTCATTCTTCCTGGGCACTGATATAAGGTAGTGGGAGATGTGGGAGCATTGTTCCTGTTTTTCAAGGTTTAAAAGTTTCTAGGAAGGGCCTGTCCTTTTTCTGTGCCCAGTTAGTGCTTCAGAAAGGCTGATGACCGCCACGTTCAGAGATCTCACACTCAATTGTACCCTTGTTTGGAATACTCCTACTTTGAGCCAGTTCATAGCTGCCTGCTGTAAGAATCTTCACTTAGCACAAAAGCTGTCTGAGGAACAACCAGAAAATGACATTTGAAAAGGGCCACTTACATTTTTTTCCAAAACCTTTGACTGTGGATTCATATCCCTTGTCTTGAAAATCTGTATAAAAGTGGGAGGCAAACCATCCCATTTTGTTCCATTTCTAGTTTCTTCTTGATCAGAGAAGGGAGTGATCCACAGAGAACTCAGGGAGCTGCTGTGTGAACAAGCCTGGTGTCTACATGATGGCCAGTCTCCCAGAGGTGAGAGGACATGACATGAAATCTGCACTTTCTGCTGGAGGAGCTGAAGGTATGCCTAGAAGCCCTCTGTCTGCTCAGAGGGAAGCAGTGTGCCTGGCCCTAAAGGAGGAGAGACTGTCCAGGAGGAGAACTCCAGCATTTTCCCAGTGTTGGGAAAAGCTAGAGACAGTGAGGGAATGCAAGGGAGCCAAGCCAGGAGTGACCAGTGTGATGGGGTTCTACAATCTCTCAAATCTAATTATGAATTTTACAGTACACAATTATAGAGAGAGATAGTCAATCTGCCATGACTGAGAGACTAGTGCTGCCAATCTCTTAGCCAAATGCACCATCAACTCAAAGGAACATTGATCGGTTCGGAGGTGGCACCTGTGTCCTGTTGACAGTTGACCTAGGGGAGGTCACAACGGTTGAAGACGAGCTGCCGGCTTGCCTAAACCTTTGAATTCTTTAAGTTCCCATAAGGGCTGCTGGCGTGGACCCAACAGTTCAGAAGCTGCTGCCACAAGAGGAGGATAGCTGCACACATCTGTCGTATCCTTGCCTGAATTGCAACTCCAAGACTCAGGTAACCGTTGGGTTTGAGAATTGAGAAGACGAGAGATGCACTTAGGGAGGCATTAATATTAAAGGAAGGTAGAGTGCAAATAGTTCAGTGAAGTGGAAGTGAAAAGCAAACTGATCTGTTTGGTGCATATATGCCTTGGTGGTGATCAAATGAACTGCATCTACCTGTGCCTGATCAGGACTGTATCATAGATTTGAAACCCAGAATCACAGATAATGGGGTACTCTATTAAAGCGGGCAGGATACCAAAGGGTTTGGTACTTTGAGTTTGCAAAGAAGAATTCAGTCTGGTGTCTCATTCCTCTGATTGTGCTGTGTAGTATTACGTTATGCTGTATGGCTAAAGTTCTTTCTTATTTTCCAGCCCAGTGCTTATTTTTTAATAAGGTTTTGTGTCTATTGATTGACTTTTCAGTTGTGAGTTCTTATACCCACATTTTCTCCCTGAGAAGCCTTTGGCTGCTTTCTCTTGCTATCCTGAGAGCTGAGTGTGGAAAGGGTATATCTGGCCTAGTTTGCAGAGCCAGAGTAGGACAGCTCCAAGGACACCAGTGCCAAACTACCTCAGCCACCACGATTGAGGCACAATAGCCTCTGTTTGCCTTCTGGTCCCCTAAATAGGGTCTGATAGCCTTGTTGTTGGGATGGGAATGTCCCCAGCATGGTACCCCTGCCCTGAGCGCTCAACTGCATGTGAAAATGGTATCCTGACTTTTTACATGGACCCTGTTGCCATGCTTAATCAGGGTGTGCACAGAGGCTTAGGTCTGTCTCTGTGAATGCGAGGTTCAGTACCTTCCATGTGAACTAGCGGGCGTACCCATATATTTGGCAATGGACTACTGTCTTTTACCAGGGTACATCAAGTAAAGCCATGGTGGCAACATATCTTGTTTTGTGCATTTATAGTGATACCAGACCACCTTCTCTGTATCAATGAGAGTGTGGTCTTCAGAGCCTTTTTATGTAAAATTCAGCTGTAATGTGAAACCCAGAACATTGGCTGACATTCTGTGTGTATGTTGAGTATGTTTCTATGTGCAGTGCATATGCCATACAGGTATGGTAGGTATTTGTAATCTGTGTGCTGTGTGAGTCTGAATACTGGCCAGGGTGATCTATTTTGAATTCCCCTGGTTTAGCATGGGACAAGATGGAGGGGTAGGATAGCATGATCTATAAAAGATTATTTCCAACATCTATCAGCGCAGTTTCCTTTTCGTTTTTGATCTGAAACCTTCATTGATTGATGGGTTTCAAGTTAACCAGTGACAGCCTTCTGAAGGACTTTACTGATAACTGGTAACATTGCAGTTGATCGCGAATGGTTTGGGTCAGTTTGATCTATAATGGGTTTCCTTTGTATTAATACTTGTGGATAGTGGACACTGTGCACTTAGGGAGGCATTAATATTAAAGGAAGGTAGAGTGCAATAGTTCAGTGAAGTGGAAATGTCTCCATTTTGGGGCAGTATCAGAATCCGTCATCTTAAAAGCTTGTGAAATTTGCTCTCGGTAGTAGCCTTAAAGTAAAATAGATTTTAGTTGAATTGTCATGGCGATCTTATTTAGCATTCGCTGGCAGCGTACGTCTATGACACATGATTTAATCTAGAAATGTGCAGTTAAGTTTCTGTGTATGTCCTACCCTTTCTGCTGTGGTCTGAACTATGAGATGTTTGACATAGTCAGAAATAGACTTGGTTGTGTTTTCTGCCCCATTATCTTCAGAATTCAGTATTTCTGTAACTGATGGTTTTATGATATATTCAATTTGTTCCTTGTTTAATCCTACCTTTTATATAGATACTGCTTCCCCCTCTCCGCCCTTCTGGTCTCTCCACCTTGCCCCCCTGTACCCCCTTTGATTGTTTTCCCATATTTCACCTTCTTCCACCTCCTCTCCCTCTCTTCTTCCTCTCCACTCTTTCCCCTCCCCTCTACTTTCATTGTTCCCCCTCTTTGATCCCATTTTTTCCCCTCATTTTGTTTCCTCCATTCTCTCCTTCCTGCCCGCTCTCCATTGTCCCCACTAGCCTGCCTTCCTCTTTAACACCTCCTTGTCCTGTGTTCTCCACTTTGCTTTCTCCTTTCTTTTGTCTCCTTCCTAGCTTTTCTCATTCCTCTTTTCCTGTCTTTCCCTTTGCTCTCATCTCCGCTCCTTCCTTCCCTCTTTCCACTTCTCTCTCCTTCCTTCCCTTCCTTTTTTCCTTTCCCTCTTCGCTTACTGTTCTTACATTTGATGCCCTCTTTATCACTATCCATCCTCCCACTCCCTCCTTATTCACATTTATCCTTCCCCTCTCTGCCTCTTCCTTCCTCTCTGCCTCTCCCTTCCTCTCTGCCTCTCCCTTCCTGCCCCTCTCCCTTCCTTCCTCCCTCCCTTCCTCCCTGCCTTTTCTTTTCCCCCATCTCTCCTCCTTCCCCACCCGCTTCCATTCCGCTTCATTCCACTGTCAGTGAGTCTCTCCGAAACAACGTTCTCACTCATCACGAATGCCTTCTGTGATACTTGTGATTTCCGTTTCCTCATAGCCTGATGTGGATCCCACCTTCTTAGTAGCGTGTTGTAAACTATCCTTTGCACTTGCCAGACGAAAGTCAGAAGTTGTCAATAACTGAATATTTGGGTTCTACACATTATCATTATACATTAGTTATAGTCTAGATCTTACTAAAAGTCAAATATAGTTCACCAAGCCAAGAATGTGATCAACCCCCCAACACACACACACACCCATTTGTCTGAGCATTTCCTCAGTCACCTTCAACAATGACTCTTTGGGTCCTCACTCCCGCTCCTTCCTTCCTCCTGTTGTTCCTCATTCCTTTACATCCTCCCCTCTTTCTCCTCCTCCCATCTCCCGACTCTCTCTTATATCTCCCAGTCTCCCTTTTGTCCCCTCGGTCCTTTCTCCCATCTTACCAACCTCCCCCTTTCACCTTCCTCCCTCGTTGTCATGGATATTCGGATGAATACTTTTAACCACGGGGTCCTTACAATTTAAATTTCCCAGGGTGAGTCCAGAAAACCTCAGTAATAGCGCCTGTAAACTGACAGGTGATGCCACCAGCTTTTGTCATGACTGTCCTGCCTCTGAACATGACGATACAGAGCAGCATGTAGGTTCCCACCTGTGGATGACTTCAGATGCTCTTTTACTGGTCCCTCCAGTGAAGGTCTGGAGCTCTGCTCCTACTGATTTTGGTACTTTAGTGAAGTCTTTTTGACCTTCTGTGAAACTTCTCAGCAGTTTGCAGGGATTTTGCCCCTGAAGTCAATAGGTTTAAAACTGTTCAAGCATGCTGGAAGCAAATGTCTGTTATGATCTGCACAATGTCTACCTGTAGTGATTCAGCACCAAGCATAGCTCCATGTCATGTGACATTCTCCATAACACACCCCAAAGCCTCCAAGAAGCGAGAAGCCAAACTCTACATCGTTGAGCACAACAAGCACAGTTCAGCCTGGTACACGTCACAAGGTCAGTCCTGGTCCTGATTTCCCTCATGAGGTAAGTTGAAGTCAAATTCGACCGACAGCCAAAAAATTGAAAAAGAAGCATAAGAAAAATAGGCAAGGTTGTAATACGTCCAGATGCTTCTGTCCTCTACAGGTGTATTACAGTCAGTGTTCCAGAAATTAGACTCCAGCTTTGCTTTTCCTCTCTGAGCCCAATGTTGAACCTAGTGCTGATGTTCCCCAAAATCCCTGGATCATTTTCAACTCTGCAGCAAGTTGTGAAGGCCTTCATAGAAGCCATGCTCTCAATATTCAAAATGTGACTAGCTCACTCTGTTGCTGGAGGTAGGTGCCTAATGCCTGGGAGTGTAATAATGTATTGCAGCAGTCAGGAGCTCAGCAACACAAAGCATTGCAGCATTGACAGGTGGCAGACAATATGCGAGCAAAGCTTGCAGTGTACACTAGACCTGCAAGTTTTGAACAGTCATGTACAGAAGAGGTAAAGATGTGCCTTAGATCTAGGGACTCTCTAGAGGACAGATGTGCCTGCTGGTTTAAAAAATCAAGACTGACAGTAGTACGGAAGTATCTGAGGATACATTTTACTCTTTCTAGGACAAAGATGGCGCATATGCAGCAGTAAGTGGGAGCTAAATAAGAGACTAGGAGGAGAGCTCAAGGGAGTCCGCTAAATCTGCTCTTGGGAGGACCAATCATCCTACATGTGGGGCGCGGAGTGAATTTAGGGTGAGAGATTATAGTTCACAAAGACCTTTTAATGGGAGAGATGGGGCTCAGGCGCAAGCGAATGAACCCCGTGGCCTGCGAAGTAACACCCCTAGCTGTCCTCAAGAGCCTTCGAAGCTCCAAATACTGTAACTCCCTCCACAAGCAACCCCTGTTGTGATGAGGTTGATGGGTGGTCTCCCGCCCGCGGCAGGACATGAGGGAGGACTGTGACCAACTGATAAAGTGGAGCATCATGGGTGGGCAACACTATGAAATCGGATAACAATTACTGCATTGTTGTAAATTTCTAGGATAAGGTGATGACAAAAGACATCCTGACTAGGCTTGAATTCTCTGGGCTACCGTCTAAGTCAATTGAAGCACTTCCGTTGGGCTTTTTTTATAGGTCGCCGAGGGGAATATTTTCAGCCCCTACAGTTCCCTCCCATCCTGTGTCCACTTCTAACAGAGTTTCTCCCAACGCACAGTTGGACCAACTGGATTGAATTCCTGATCGAACTTCCTCTCTTGGTCAACTTCCTCTCCCAGACCCCGGCCTCTAGGTGGAAGGGCCTAGTTCTGCCTTAGCAAACAATGGCTGTAAGATTACTATATCTCATGGAACATTGCTGATTTTGCTAACAAAACAAATCAAGAGGACTGGGCAAAATATGTTGAAAAAAAGCCCATATTATTTGCATTCAAGAAACTTGGTTGACAAATTCAATAGACTTCGATGGGTTTGTGTCATTTTGTACTGTAACTAATCCATCCAACAGGATAGGGCCTAGGGTGGCCTTGTTACACTAGCTTCTATTAACTTTGCACCACGAGTCACAAAACGTTTTTTAACATCTCCCTATTGTCAGTTTATTCTGTTCAGATCAGAAGGTAACCTGGACATATTAGTAATAAACGTATATAATAACGCCTTTGATCTCACAAGGGCTGATGCGGAGAAAGCCCTTGAATTAGACCTGGACCACTTCATTAACCAGTCCAGCATGGACTACTATGTAGTCTGGGCTGGGAACTTTAATGCCACATTATGCCCTTTTCCGGCCAATCGGGTCTGTGGCGTCACTGACGTTGGGTTAAACGATATGCCCATTCAAACATTGTCCCTACAGCTGATCACTAAATGACCATATGCTGAAACACAATCTGAAAATAGCAGAACCCTGTAGCCCTAACCGCCCTCTTCAGCTTTCAACTTTTATAGGGAGAGGTTGCAGTAGTGACATCGACCCCTTCCTTACCTCGGACAGTGACAGAATTATTCTGCTGGTATAACAGGTGGGAATAAATTGTACAAGTGACCATAATCCACTTATATTAAAACTATCAACTTGCATTAACTCCCGACGTAGGTAAAATTGATAACATCATTCCTACTGCCCTGAACTGTATACAAATAAAATGGGCAGGTGTTGACCCCTCCAGTTTTTTTAATGACCTACTAGATAGTAACCTGCAGCCTTTTATGACAGGCCTGGCTCCAGAAAATAACCACAGAGACACTGGAAGCCCACATTTCCATATCTGATTCAATCAGCAAAATATTTACAGTGAGGCCAAAGGGACAAAGGAGGGATAAAATAGGCTAGTTTAACCACCAATGTTCTCGTGCATGAAATAATCACATTAATACAATGCATCAGCGTCCTAGGGATCCCATGGCGACTTAATTATAAGATGGCAATAAGCAACAGAAAGAGAGAACTGCAAGCGGAAAAATGGGAGAACGCAGTACAAGCTCCAGAGATCAAGAATAGCATTTAGTTTTGGAGAACTATCAACGCCCCTTTGTGTTCTCCAAGGGGTAGAACCCAACCTGGAATTTCAATCACTCCTGCTCAATGGGTGGAAGATTTTGGCTCAGTTGTTTTGCACACTAGAGAAGCAGGAGCAGATATGCATATTTTATTCCATTAACCAATATGGTTCTCACCCTGGAAGAGGCAGTAAGGGCATTGATAAAAGTCGAAAGGGAAAGGCCCCTGGCCCGATGGGATTCCAGTGGACACTTAAAAATCTGAACTGGCCTTTTGATACCCGCTCATGACCAAGGTATTAAAAGCGGCAGGACATGTAGTCCCATCTTGGGCCAACTCACTAATTACACCAATTTTTAAGAAGGGGTCAAAGATTGACCCAAAATGTTATCGACCCTTATCTCCAATCAACTCTTCTGCCAAATTACTGGGGAGGGTCTTGTTAGAGAGAGATTGGAAGTTTGGGCCGAAGATAAAGACATTCTAACAAACACCCAATATGGGTTCAGGAAAGGCTTTGGGACGGTTGAGCAGTCGCTCAATCTGAACCTACTTATGGGGGAAATACATCCTGGCCAAAGAGGGCTCACTACACGTTTGTTATTGTTTTAAGTTGTGCATTTGACTTGGTTATCCATAATAGACTATGAATATGTATGGAACAAATGGGAGCTCCAGAGAAGATAAATTCGCTCCTAGATTACATGTACAGCAGCTTAACCACTAAAGTTCACTATGGGATGAAGGGAGAACTAATCACATGTTTTAACATAGGGAGAGTTGTTCAGCAGGGATGCTTGTTGGGGCCCTTCCTCTTCTCGCTATACATAAACTGGGTAGATGACAAACTCTAGGCAGTAGGTGCAGATACCCCTAGAGTCGGGAGGCAGCAATACCTATACTCTTATAGGCCGACGATGCAGCCGTCCTTGCGTTAACCCCGAAAAGCTTGCAAAGCCTGAGCAATTCCTTTACCGACTACATGGAAGAGAAAGATCTGGAAATATACAGCAAAAATGTTTACCAGGAGTTGCGGCCAAACAAGGGAAAAGGCTAATGCCTTTTATATTAAGGAGAGTAAATTACAAAGCACAAAATCCTTTAATTACCTAGGAATGCTCTTCAAAAGGGGACTGGAAGCATCATAGGGAAACATGCATATCTAACATGACCAGAAATAATGACGGCCTATTTAGGTTTGCATCCAAGCTGGGTTCCAAACCAATTAGAGAGTTGCTAACCCTATTCAATGCTAAATCGATCTCAGCAGCAACATATGGAGCTGGAATTTGGGGTATGGGGAATAATTAAACAAGACAAAAACAGGAAAATAAGTTCCTTAGACTCCTAGCTGTACCCCAATCAATACCGGACACCTTCATTCACAGTGAACTGGGAGTCTAATTCATAGCAGACACTTTAGAAACCAAACCCCTCTTATTATGGCACTCCGTTTGGTCCAAAGAATAGAGACACTTCACCAGATGAATCATCAAAGCTTGTATGGGACTTGACTGGACCACCAAAATCCCTTTACTACTGTATATTGAGCACACTCTGAGGGGTCTTAGACAGACCGAGGGGATCTCTGGGTACATCCGGAGGACAGTATTGGTCATTCCAAAAGGGACATTAAAGAGTACATACTTAAAACCTGTCAAGAGAATAGGGTCCAGTCAGATCTCCATAAGGCCTCTATGGGAATATATTTGGCATTGAATGACCAGTCCAAATGCAAACAGTACTTCAACTTCACTCCTAAAACTTACCACAGATACCTTTTAACCTGCTTACGTTTTCTTTTATCACATGGTTCCATTTCCAAGGAAGGAAGGGTGGGGCACTCTAACCTGAAAATGCCCCTGTGATGATCAATTTGAACAGTCAACCTAGCACATTGCACTTTTTTGCAAATTTTACCTAACTCCTAGAAAGCAATATCTTAAACCGCTCTTTTTAAAAGAAAGAATCTTTTAGCTTCAGGAGGCGTTACAGTATTTGGATGATCCAAAGGCTGCAACAGTCTGCTACCAAGTAGCCATGTTTCTTTCAAAGCTGGTCCGTACTAGGGATTTATTGACCAGCGTAGAAAGCGAAATGACCTACCAATGTTTTGTACTCAATATCGACATGTTATAGTGGTTGACTTGTTGTAGTGAATCGCGTCTAGTGATTTACAACCCACAAAACGGCCTATATTAACATTAAAATTAATAAATGAGATGGACAGATAACTGGTATACTCATATCTGCCTGTAAAAATGACATACCAGCATGTGTGCATGGAAAGCAACTAAAGAGGGGTGTTTTGCTTTTATTCTTAGTGGTGACTTGACATACACTATGGTGTGTAAAACATTTACCTCCTGCTCAACCACTGATTTGATCTGATGTGACTCAGCTGCTCTGTATATACTTGTTATTTTTGATGTGAACATTTTCTGTTGTAAAGCGCTCTGATACCTTCGGGTCTAGCTAGCGCTATATAAAACTCTTAAATAAATTGTCTAGTGTTAACATTTTTAAAATGGCCAGTTTTATTCAAAACATTCTCTGGGAAATTACTTATTTTAACAAGAAATGTGTATTGCCTAGTGTTTACAGTTTGAAAAATGGCTTATTTTATATGAAATGTTTACTTTTAAAAATTGAATATACTGATGTGATGACATTGTGGTTTGCTTTGGCATAGACCAAATAAAGTTTGTAAATCGAATCTGGTATTTAAGTTATCATAGTCATGTTGTCAACATTGGGGTAATGGATGTTTGGCACTGGGGTCATTAGTTAAATAGGTAGTGTATCTTCTTTTCTATATCCCACCAACCGTACTCCATATTAACCTGTTATTGATAATTCATTCACTGACATAGAGCCTCATACATAATTACTCGTTACACTCAGACCATGCATTCATCTCAGATGGAGTTCCAATAGACTGGGAACAGCTCCAATTTGGAAGGCTGACTTTTCCCTAGGTATCTTCTCCTAAGAGAATGATTTGTAACATAGTCTGTGTAGAAATTATACATAAAATATAATGAAGGCGCCACATTGTATATTGTCATGTAGGATTTATTAAAGGGTTATATGGTAACAGTGGTTCATAGGACTTAATCATATTTTCAGTTTTGTTGGCCACCTAATTTTCCAACCGTAGTACGTTACAAAATACCTTAGTAACTCGTCTTGCCCCTTCATAGTGGCTATTAATTCATACCATTTCATAAATTTGAACAAATACATGTCCTGAAAAAGTGATTATACATTGAAAATGTACAAAAGGTGAAAAAAATGAGGATACATACAAATTCAGTTAATAAAGAAGCGAGAAATGGGAACAAGCTATTAAAAATTAGCACGCACAGTTGTTGATGCCTCCACTGCATGCCACAAGATCCCCTCTGGACATGGTGAGACTACTGCGATCTTCAAGGGTACCTTCTGTAGTATATGGCAGAAGACACTCATCATTGCAATATAATTCTTTTCCAGAATTGTTATTCAAAATCTTTGACACCCCCAAGGCAGAATTTCTACTTTCTAATACAGCATTTTTCAAATGGTTGCAGTTTATAGACCGCATTAAAAAAAAAAAACGGGAAATGTTAACCTAGTCACCTTTGAGTGATTATTTTTTTCCAGAAGTTATCTTTAAGTATGATTGGTTTCTAAACTATAATGATAACGAAAGCTCAGTTGTTTGGGAAGGGAAATAGTCAAGCTAGACAGGAATTAAAAAATAAAATCCAATGATACTGAAAGCTCAGTTGATTGGGAAGGGAACTAGACAAGCTGGACAGGAATAAAAAAAAAAAAAAAAATTCAGATTCATGCAAAGAATCGTATCCAATATAATGCAGATTATTGCAATCTATTATAGAATTATATTGGACCTTTATGTTACTCCTGCAAGAATTGCTAAGTGGAAACCTGGGAATCCCGTATTATGTCCTAAATACTTGGAACCGTTCATAGACAGTCTTTAATATGTTTATTACAAGTTCTTGCCTCCAGAAATATTGGCAATGTGTATTCAAAGTTGTTCATTTTGTGATACATAAGCATCTTTGATAAGGCACCACCACAATAATTTTTGGGATAAAGAAACACTGATGTCTTTATATGTTATAGTCAAGAGTCAAATTGCAAAGAGCTTAAAGAACAAAGAACTCTGTTCGGATGTGGTAGAAAAAATTAGTAAAGCACAAGCCCTGGACTATCAAGTTTCACTGACCTGAGGATCCGTAAGGAAGCATAAGAAGGTCTTGGGGGTATTCATTATAGTATTGCCGACATTATTGTCTGAGTAGTCCTATATTCTACAAATTGCTCCTAATATCTGTTCGCTTGCATTACTCTAAGCACACTAGTAAGAAGGTAAATGTGATAATCTATATAAACCTTTTTAATCGTTTCAAACAAGAGAATCTTTTCCAGCTTTGATGGTTTTGAGGCTTTTAGGCCTGTTAGCATCTTGCATCCAGCTGGTACCCCCATTCTTAGTGGCACATGCAGGTGGGCCCAACATTAGGGAAACCAGTTGGAAAAGATCCTTATCTCTGATTAAGTGATTTAGTACTGCCAGCGATGGATGATGGACTCCACTCTGACTTGCCAAAGGCTGTATTCCCACCACAATTCACAATGGAAATGGATGTGATCTTTTGTTTGTATGGTCAGCTTGAAGAGATGGCAGTCAGAGTTCTCTGTTCTCCATTGGCGTAGCATTAACACATGTACTAGAGCTCTGTGCCACCCAACTGGCTCACAAGGCCTTTCTGCATTCCTTAAAGAATATGTGTATCCAGGTGCAGACAGACAGCACGGCTGACATGATGTACTTTAACAGGCGGGGAGATGCGGAGTCATGTGCCCTCTATTGAGGTTGTGGCATTGACTGGCACTTCATGGGATCTCACTGATACTGAGTCTTCTAGCCATATCCCTGAAGGTAGAAGCTGGTGAGCTCAGCAGGCGCCATCTTGCTCACCACGAGTGGTGTTTGCACTCTGTATTGGCGGCGGACATCTTTGCATAGTAAGGGTGTGTTCATGGTAGACGTTTTCTTTTTGCCACCTCCAAAAACACTGAGATGTGTTTCCCTTTGGCCTACCGTGTGCCCTTCTACCTCCGCCTCTGATCCTGTGGATGCTGAAGAACGTCAGGGAGACAGAGCACAACTCACTTTGATAGCCCCCTCACAGGGCTTGGAGCATCTGGTACTTTGTAAGCCTAACTCTAAGCTAATGTCTTCCTCTTTGGCTACCTCTGCTGAATAATCCGTTCATCAGGTGGAATGAAGTCACAATGGAAGCTGATTGTGCCACCTGTCAGTGTGCAGGAAGTATTGCAGACATTTTCTCAATACAGTCTGAGGCCTGGGGACTTTCTCAAACAGAGAAAACTGCAGTTTAGAGTATCGGTCAGAAAGAGCGTTACTGCAGGTAAGTAAATTGTTACTTCAGACAGAAGTCTTAATCTTTCCTTATAGCAAACACTGAGATCTAGCAATAGATAAGCGTGACTTCAGTCTTGGTCACAATCTCCTTTAGATGAGCCTTAGCCTTGCACCAGTCTGTTCCTTGATTTCAGTAAGTAGCCAGCCATTATTAGTCAAAATGTGAGCCATTCTTTCAATAAGGACTGTTTGAGGTAGTTCACTGCTGGCAGGCTTCCAGAGACCACACTGCTTGCTTACCTGAACAGTGCGACTTGTCATTTTGGTCAAATTATGCCATGCTTGATCACTCGTCAGTAACATGCCCCCGAAATATTTGTCTTCCAACTTGGCTATCTCGCTTGCAAAATGATCACTCAACTTCAATACCTAGCTGACATACTCCACAAATTCAACAGCACTCACTATAAATGGAGGCAGTGTGTCTCTCCAACTCTAAACAAGCCCTTTCCATAAACCAAAACATTCATGCCTTCAATGGCAATGACATACACATCCAAAACTCTTCTCTCATCAGAAATCCACATCTCCTGTCCATCTCTGTTGTCTCTGCTGATCACTGAAAACTGTTTTGCTGTTATTGATTTTTAGCAACAATATAGCTTTTGAAAAGGAAAAAAAAGTCTGTGATATCTCTAGTTTAATTCAAGTAGCATTCTAATAATCCTTGGAATGATTTAAGACAGGAAAAAAGGTTTACAGAAATTTGTATCCTAAAATAAATTAGGACTGATTTTCTCTTAACTCCAGAGCCTGAAGTACCTCTTGTCGTCCCTGGTAGAAGAGTGATAAAGGAGCCCCAGTTGGATTCAAGAGTTGAGACGACACAAAGCAGGTAGGTGATTTTTAAAGTTACAGTTAAAAATAGTTAGTTATATGCATTGCAATAATGTATGTACTTTATTGGGGTTATTAGTAAATTGTTAGTCCCTTGCAATAGGATACATAGCCAACTTGTGAGAGTAGTGAGACGTGCTGGCCCTTTTAAAATGAGACCTTTGGGCAATAAGTGTTCAGGAAAGAGGGCCTCATAATCCTAATATTGCACCGGGGTGAGACAGGAAGTGAATGCATACCTCTTGCATGGTAGAAGATTGTGAATAGAGGGGATTGGGAGCTTCTTTAAATTGCACTAATGAAGGAACAAGTTGGAGGTGCAGGGTGCATCCTTCAATCCTCATAGTTCATATGCCAGCTAAAGTATTTGAGAAACTGCTTAACAAACAGCTCACGGCATTTATCTCATCTAGGAACCTTTTGGACCAATCACAATATGGGTTCAGGGAGGGGCATGGAACAGAGGCCGCTCTGGTCATGGCGGCAGAGGGACTTAGAATTATACTAGATGCAGGAGGGAAGGCCGCCTTAATTTTATTGGATTTATCGGTGGCTTTCGACACTGTGAACCACAAAATACTTTCCAACCGTCTAGCAGAACTGGGGATCCAAGACTCTGCCCTCACTTTACTGTCATCATACCTGGGGGATAGAACTTTTTCGGTCAAACTGGGAGCTTTTGCCTCAAAGTCCTTTAATTTGGCTTGTGGGGTACCTCAAGGTTCCTCTTTGAGCCCCACACTTTTTAATATATATGTGGCTCCTCTGGCGTCGATCATTAGCCAGTTTGGGTTTTTCGGCTGTCTCATATGCCGACGACACCCAGGTAGTGGTGTCGGTCTCAAGCAACGTGGAGGAAACAGCCTACCGTTTTAATGATTGTATGACGCAGGTTAATCAATGGATGCAGCTTAACTGCTTGAAACTGAACGGTGACAAAACCGAAGTCATGCTGATAGGATCAGATGCAGCCTTCTGGTCACCTAGATGGTGGCCTGCCAGTCTGGGCGATTGCCCAAACCCAGTGTCCAAGGTTAAAAATCGGGGATTCATATTTGATGACAAAGTGGCATTTAACACTCAGATTAACAAGCTCTCCTCCACCATCTGGTACATTTTAAAAATGATCAGAAGAATTCGCCCATTTATTCCCCCTGACACATTAAAAACACTAGTTACAGCATTGGCCCTATCCAGATTGGATTATGGTAATGCTCTATATGCGGGGATCCAAGCCCAGCACTTATTAAAACTGCAGCGTCTGCAGAATGCAGCAGCCAGATTAGTACTGGATATTCCGAGGTTTGAGCCAGTCTCCCACAGATTGAGAGCCCTCCACTGGCTGTCGGTGGACAAAAGGATCATATTTAAATCACTATGTCTGGCCTTTAAGGCTCTTCATGGCATAGGACCTCAGTTTCTGAGAACGTACTTGAAATTATATGTGCCGGCAAGAAGCCTTGGATCAGCTCGCACAAAACTTTTACAAGTACCTAAGTTCAAGCAGGTTCGGTGGGGGGGGGAAGAAGTTTTCTGTTTCGGACAGTTAAAACCTGGAACCTTCTCCCTATCACGATAAAAAGCAGCACTTCGCTTATGTCTTTTAGAAAAGCCTTAAAAACCTGGCTTTTTGCTTGTTAATTCAGCGTAGTTACCATATCAGCAATCATTCTGCTCTACGGACTCCAGCGCCAAGACGCCCCCGGGCATTCGTGCGCTTTACAAATATACCATTCAAATCAATCAATCAATCAAATCCTATGCATAGAAACGCGTTGCAGAGTGCTTTCTTAGAGTATTTTACATTTCCATCCACATCAGTATGGAGTGCTGTGTAGTGTAGGTGCAACCAGGCAATGCATTCAGAAACAAGGCACCCGGTTTAGTTATATGGGGTGCTCGATAGATCACAGCAGGCTTAGAAGTCGGTTCTGGAACGGAAAGTGTGGCGATTAAGTTATTTCAAGGTAAGGGAGATGTGCTTGAACTTTTATTGGTTAGTGAGTAGTTGTGCTCCTGCTCCCTCTTTCCCTTGAGCGTGGTTCTAAATAGTTTTTGGCCTAGGTCGTTGTAAGGTTTTGCTTGTGGGTGGTGCATGTTGTGTGCAGATGGTGAGGCCAACTAGAAATCTACTTTTACACTCATTCTTTACAAGTTTGGATCTCAATTCCAGTTAATGAAATGTACACAGAGTATTAGAAGCTGAAGAGGGCACGTGTTTGATGTTTTTTAGGCATGTGTCTACACCAATGTATGGATGGTATTGTCAAGTGTGGAGGGAAATGTTTTGGAGTCAGAGGGTGTAGTCGTAGTGGTCAGAACAGTCTAAAGCAGAGGTCTTCAATCTGTGGGGCGCGACCCCCAGGGGGGCCCCGGAGTCCTGGGAAGGGGGTCGCGCATTTCCAGGCCTAATTCTGCCAGGAATACAAAACGTGCTCTTCCTTTTGGACAAAGTCAAACGCGATCCTTAAAATGCTTCAGCTGAAGTTAATTGAGTGTCATGTGCTGTAAAAGGAAGAGGCCCGGCAGACAAATAGAACAATCCTTCAAATCAGCCTTCCTGCCAGGGTGCCTGCTTGCCTGAATGAAATTTAAATGTATGCTAGGGGTTAATCTGCAAATGTAAAGGATGCTTGGGAGTGGTTCTGGCTTTAATTGCTCGAATCACTTCAAGCATTGTGATGGCAAAGATGTGTGTTTTTGTGTGGTGGTTAGCAACTGGGTTGTGAAGTGTGTGCTTTTAATGATAACTGTATTTACACAGCGCTTAGTCCCCCTTAGTAGGTGTTGAAGGGACAGTTATGCAAAAAAATGCATTACTTATGGTCTGACATTACACAAATCTACATTTTGGAAGCTCCATTTTATCCTAAAACTCTTTGCACATTTTGTAGCAGTCTATCTTATAATGTGTGTAATGCAAGTATAAAATAATGACTTACACATTCACAGTGCTTTCTGTCACAGGCTGTGACCTCATAGCACTAAAAATACACAAGTCACTATTTTCCACTGCAGCAACCAAATTTAATTCTGTGGCACTCTCGTTACACACAGACCTATGCAGTGCATTAAAAAATAGAGGTTTTATAATGTACTATATAGTAACAACTTTTAAAATGTATTTTTCATTTGAGCTACCCATTATTTTATATGTAGCTACCTGATGGTAAAAGACCTAAAAAAAGAACAAAATATTTTGGGGCTGATTTATTAGAGGCTTGCGCTGCTTCGTGGCCTCATAGATATGGAGTAAGACAAAATAGTGCAAGTCACTGCGTTTCCTTACTCTGTCAAGAAGGCGTTTCATAGGCGTTGCAGTGGGTGACACAACGCCCATGGATCTTGACGCTGCCCCAGATTTACAAAACCATGTAAAACTGGGGCAGTGCCAAAACCTCACGCTTCCCCACACCAGGTGTAACTCTCCTTGTTTTTTCCTCTTTCCATGTGTGCTGCATGATGCAGCACACATGGAACGAGGAAACCTCTCTCAGGATTGTTTTTAAGCAGGAAGGTGCCCTTCCTGCACAAAAACTCATCCTGCCTATGATGGCGCTAGGCAGCAATTTGTGTGCCAACATAGGGGAAAAGGACAAAAATGCACCATATTTCATAAATAAGGTGCATTCCTGCCCTTTCACATTGTCGTAGTGCAGCGCAGCAATAAGACTTGCGAAGCTGCCCTACGCCAATGCCTCATAAATGAGGCCCTTTGTTTTTAGCCACACCTTTGATCACGCCCCAACCACTGACCTTTGGTTTGCTAAGCACTGTTTAATTTATTTCCCCAATGTATAAATGATTTGCTGTGGGAATTGGGGGCGTTTATGGTTGTCGATATTTGGCAATGATGAAGAGGCCAAAGTTCTAGAAATTTTTGTCAGGGAGGGGTCCTTACGCCTAAAAGATTTTGACAGGGGGGTCTCGGCATCAAAAAGTTTGAAGACCTCTGATCTAAAGGGAGGTAGTATTGATGGGTTAGGCAAGGCTAATATTAAAATGTATTTTCTAATTACAAGAGTGGAATGCAGAAGCTTAGAAGTAAAAATATTAATTGATTTTTCCCATTGCAAATCTGTCTGGACCTTCAGATACAAAATCTCCATCACCATAGTCCAATAAAGTAATGGCTTGCTCTCTAACTTTAAATTCTGGTGCCTCAATTATAGCTAGGGTTACCTTATTCCGCCACTGAGGGATATGAGTGCTCTGTTTGGCATTCTTCCATGCACAACTATACACCTCTAACTTGCTCCTGCACAAGGAGAATTGCAGCATTTTTGCTGATTGATAGGGCAAGCTGAAAAACGTCTGTCCTTATTTCCCTCATACTTGTGCCACTATTTTCTTCAGGCCTTGTACAATGTAAGAAGGACTATCTGGTTACACAGGACTGCAGGTTGTATCTGAGGATTGGTCATAGTCACTTATAGCCTCAGAGTACAAATCAAGAATATGTCCTGGTAAGTCTGTGGGCACTCCCACAGTGATGCTCGAGTCTGTGTAAACGATAGCAGCATCTTAAGTGATGGCAGGATAAGAATATCCTGCAACTGGTTAAGCTATGACATCTCAGTGATATATGCTGGAGTTGTCATCCACCAGTTCTTTATATTGTTGACTGTTTTCTTGCTAGGATGGTATTTGACCAAACAGATTCTGACTAGGTCATCATTTGCAATTTGGTAGTCAATGGTGAAGCCTTCACTGTTCACTGGCTTGAAGACTGACAGACTGTCTGAGGGCCTTTTTTTCTTTTTGTTTTGTCCCTTTTTTTTGCACTGAGTGCTCTTCAGTTATTTTTGAGGCCTTATCAAATAAAGTAGAGTTTGTTTTTACTCCTGAAGGTTTGACTGCCAGCATCATCTGAGCTTCCAGTTCAGGAAGCTCTGAAAGTTTCCTTTTTCAGTGCCACCTTCATGGCTATGCTTGCGGGCAGCGCTATGTACGGAATCATCTTCTGACAAGCGGGCATCCGCTTTAAACAGGGAATCCCCTTTTCCCTCCTTAAGAAATAAGGCCAGTCTCCTTTCTCTAGCCTTGTTTGAGGGACTTTATTTGCAAACATCACAGTGAAATACCTTGTGCTTGTGGTACAAGTAGTAGAGGTACTGTTCATGAGAATCATCATCAAAGATCTTTCGCTATCCACAGGAGGAGGACTCTTTTGAAGTTAGATCTCTTCCCCTTGTCTGTCATGAAGACTGTAATACTTTTTTTCCTGTTCCAGAAGAAAGTCAAATAACCATTAAAACAACTGCCAGTGCAGTGTAACTGAAGCAAGAACTGTCAGAGTTCCTGGACAGCTGAAGAAAAGTTTGAAATCCTTAAAATGGGTATTCAGTCAAAATATTGAGTTGCAAATGTCGACTTACACCAATATCCAGTTTTAAATATCGTGACCCAAATATCGACAGCAAGAATATTGTGGTCAAGAATATCGACTTTAAGGAAAGAAATATTGATTTTAAAAATATAGAAGTCATTAATATCGTTAGCAAAAATATAGTTTAAAATATCGATTTTTTTTTTTTTTTTTTTTTTAGTGTTCTGTATTTTAGTATATATTTTAAATGTATGTGATGTATTTTTTTGTCTAAGTATTGTTTCTTTTTTAATGTGTTACATTTTTAGTATTTATTAATCTTATTTTAATTAAATTTTGTGTTTTTTAGTTCCGTAGCGGGTTGTGGGTTTATGAATAATACCATTCTCTGTGTTGAACACCTTCCTTTTCACGCTCCTTCTTCAATTGCACATCAATACCCATGTCAGTCCAATAGTACTAGTCCGTGAACGGCCACAGCAAATTCCAAGAGATTCCCCTGCATCGCGTCACACCCTACAAGCAGTAAGCCCTACCTAAGACAATAGCCAACCTGCTGTCTTGATTTACAGTTGTTTGTTCCCCAGAATATATACTTTCATAGGTTTGTTTCAAGATACCTACTCTTATTTGTAAGAGTTAACTGTGCAATATTTTGCTTTGTATGTCTGTTAATTTCACCACTTAAAATACAAACGTCCTCTTCTGACTCCTTTTCATAACATTCTGCGCTGATGGTGCAGCTTAATTCTGCTAATGCAGTCTTTCCACTAAGGAGCCCTACTCCCAGTTTCCATATTGTTTTAGTCTAAAAAGTTGTTGAATTATGGGATTTTCTTTCTTGAACATCAGGGGCAACACACAGTTATCCAACTATTACCACCCATCACCTTAATAAAAAGTCATACTCATTGCCTTTGCCAGTTCTTTTGATAGAAAGTTAGCTAGGCTCTTCTATCCAACTATAATACAGCAGATGCCACTCCCTCTCCTAACACTCTGCTGCGGGCCCTCACTGGATACTGTAGTGTATCAATCAGTCAATCATACTTTATTTCGATTATGCAATATAATCATAAAAGTGGAAAAAGCAAATGTAAAAACACCAAGTTACATTCATCATGAAATGTAACTAAAAACACACAAAAAGATTTACACAGACACAGTACAAATGGTGAATAAAAAACACATAATACTGCATTAATTTTTTTAAAATTGGTCTAAACAGCTTAACAGGACCTAGAAGGCAATAGAATTGCGCCAGTAAAGTGCATGTTTCAGAAAGGTGCCCACCGAATGTTTCGCATAGGGTTTCGGGAGCATCTGTAGGAAATATAAAGGTGGTCTATACTGACGGAAGCCAACGTTTTTGAGTATTGGCAGTGATAAGGATTTCAGTGCTTTATAAAATTTGCAGAACATAAAATGTGCTAGGGTTTGGGGCCAGAGTTGATGACAGGAGCAGAGCATGATATTCTTAGGGTCAAATTGACCAAGGAGAAAGCACAGGTGACATCTAATAGTGTCTAGACGGGACTTCGTCAGTAAGGCTCTCTCCCTTGTGGTGTTAACATATAGCAAATAGGGCTGTACCCCTGGTGTTGATTGTACACCCATCAGTTATCTCATGTTAGGTTGCATAATGTGCATCTTCCCCATTAAATACTGCCTTTGTTAGAAACAGGTCTTTAACTTTTGCGGATTCCCCCTTTAATATGGATTCCCGATTAGAAAACAGGTCAGGTCTACCAATGGCTTGCAAGGCTTTTGTAAATAATTCAGCCATGGAATTCTTAAACCATGATCGGGTAACAGGCAGTCCTCAATGATATTGTGATTAAGGGAGGCCTTCGGGTTGCTCCAGATTGATATCCCTAGGAGAAGAGGGGCAAGCCCCACCAGATCTGAAATATGGGGCAAACTTAGTTCATCGTGTAGGAATTGCCTTGAACTACCCAGACCAAGTAACCGCCTACAAAAGCGATTTTCCTCCCTGTGGAGGCTGCTGCAATCCCTATACCCCTGAATTCCCGCCCCTCAAGGGAGAACAGGTAAACATTTTAATTTGTAAATTTCCAGTAAGGGGGCAATGGGTTTGCTGCCTACTCTCGTAGATACACTAAATATAGCCCCAACTGCGCAGTTAACCCCTTCCGTGCTCATGACGAGCTGAGCTCGTCATGCTGCGCGATTGCGCTGTGCGCATGACGAGCTGAGCTCGTCACGACTCCACCCGCGATCGGAATGTCCCGCATACGAGCGGAATTCCGATCGCGGTCAAGGGGTTAAATCGTCAGACTTTGTCAGAAAGACTGGGCATAAAGTTGTTGTTAGAATCAAAGATCACACCCATATAGGGGAATTCACTGACCTTGGTAACATTAGCGCCTTTGATGCTAATTGGTCTCACCTTACTGTGCTAAGGGCCGCACACTATGTAATGTGACTTGGTAATGTTGGTGTCCAGGTCTAATTTATCCATAAATGATACAAAGTTATCAACAAGGGCCCGGATCCCATTTGGGGTGCGGGCAAGCAGCACCGCATCATCTGCGTAAAGCACCAGCAGAGAAGGAGGCCTTGATTCTGACTAGGTCGCTACAGTTGCTGATAAGAGAGGACTCTAGGTCAATTATATATGAAAGAGAATTGGAGCCCTAACGCACCCTTGGCGGACACCACGAGCTAGTTGAAACAGACGGGTACATTCTCCATCTGTGCTGTACCTCACCCTATCTGAGACTTTCAGTGCAGTGCAGGTCAGGCCAATCCGCTCAAGAATGGTCCACAGTTTGGAGCGTTTGACTCTGTCGAATGCAAGGTATAAGGGACATCTTTTGGCAGTTAGATATTTCTCCTCAAAATTAGTACAGGTTAAGGCATTGCTCCGTTGTCCCCTAGCCTTCCCGGAAACCATATTGGGCCCTACTCAGGACTCAAGTTGAGCCAACCCTCTATCCTATGAAGGATCACCCGACCTACAACCTTGACTACAGAGTCAAGGAGTGAGATGGGCCTATAGCACTGGGCATCCTGCCGAAGGCCCTTCTTGAATATTGGAGCAATAGTCGCTTGTTGCCAAGAAACGGGGATCTTACTAATGACTGCGACATTCAGGGCAATTGTAATAATGGGGCCCCAAAGATAGATATTCCCTTTATAGATATCCATGGGGACCCCGTCTGGACCCGGGGCTTTGTTTGAGGGGCTAATATTGATGGCCTTGCTAACCTCCTCAAGATCAAACTTCATTTTTAAGGGGAAAGAAGGTCCACTGAGCCAACAAGCGTTTGGTTCTCTTAGGGTAGATCTGTTCAAAGTGGTCGGTCCAGCTTTGAGGGGTAATATTTGAGCCCTGTAGTGTATGTTTTGGTGCAGTCACACACTTGTCATTCTTCAGCCTGGTGTTTGCTTCTGTGTGGCAAAGGCCATCTAGCAGAGTTTTTTAGGTTGTGGGGTTGGTTGTCTTTGTTTATAGTAACGAAAGTGTCCACATAACTTGAGGGGCCTTTTGCTTCTGATTATTTAACCTGCTTTATCCTTACCACTGTATATTTTCTGTTAAGGCTAGTCCCCCTTACATTGACTAATCTAGCCACTTGTCGCCTCTTGAGAAATCCTGACTTTTACATAATATTCATTCTGGTAGGGAATTGTCCCATGTATAGTCGCATCCAATGCTTAATGTGTAAAACAAGAGTGTTGATGCTCAAGGCTCTGCTCCGGTGGTGCTATTACAAATGGGTGCGCCAAATACCAAGGCTGCGTATTCTTGAATTCACCTCAGGCTTCTTTAAATATAGCGCTAAATGATGATGCCCCTTTACCTAACTCTTGCCATTCCCTGCTTTCTCCATTTTTGCCAGTTTTTCCTTCTTCCTCTGTCTTTTCTTTTTGTGTCCTTTTTCCTCTCATGCTTGCGGTCAAAATCTAATGATTAAAAATAAGTGCTGGTACCCAAAAATGAGTGCAGGTGGACCCTACCGGCAACCACTATCTCAAATTAAGCACTGGCCCCATCTTCGATTATCTTTCAGCAAAAAATGGTCATGCCCAGTCTCATAAAGAGCAACCCATGATCCACTCAAGCATCAGATAGGTTTGAAGTTTTGCTTGGTTTTTGTACAGTTTATAGTATATATATATATATATATGAAAAAACCATAGGTTTCAGACACGTTATAGTTAGAAATTAGCATTTAAAAAACCTTTGAAATTCACTGAAAAAACCATAGGTTTTAGGGACAGTTATAGTTAGTTGGACATTTCACTCGTACAAAACCATAGAAATTCCCCCGTTATAGTTAGTTCAGCTAACTATAACTCGCGCCCCGCAATGCACTGCTGATGACATCACATATTACATCACTCATGACATGGTCAGTGACATCACTGATGACATCACTGATGACATCACTGATGACATCTCAAATGACATCACTGATGACATCTCAAATGACATCACTGATGACATCACTGATGACATCATCCAGTGACTGTGTGTAACTGTAAAGTTTAAATATGTTTAATATATATAGGGAAAGGCGTATTGAAGAATGAGTGGGTGTATAAGTGTCTGAATGGATGATTTAGTACGTGAGTGACTGACTCTACAAGTGAGTGATTAAATGTATCTTACTGAATGCATGGGTTAGTGACTAAACTGTGTGAATGTCTGTATCCGTCTGTCTGTTGGTTTGTAAGCGGCTGCATGGCTTTCTGAATAGCTACATGAGTGTCTACATGGGTTATTGATTGATTGTCTGAGTATCTGTATGGGTGCCTGAGTGTTTGTGTGGGTGGGGTGTGTGTGACTCTGTGCATAGATGTGTGAGTTGGTGATTCACTGGGTGCATGGTTTCAAGAGTGCATCTGTGATGGACTGTATGGGTGGGTGAGTGTGTGTATGGGTGTTAGTGATTGAATGTATATCTCAGTGGTACATGTGTGAGTAACTACATATGTGAAAGGCAGTATATATGTGTGTTGGAGTATATAAATGGCTATAAGTGAGAGTGTGTGATTGTGAGAGTGGCTGTATGGATGAGTGTGTACTTGTATCAGTGATTGTATAAGAGCGTAAGAATGTGCTAGTATTTGTATGAGTAAGTGAGCTGGTGTGTGTATAACTGTATAGGTGAGTAAATGGGTGTGTGATTAAGTTTTTGCATGACTGACTAGGTGTGTGAGTACCTCTATGGATGAGTGGCGGTGTGTGAGTGTTTATATAGGTGTATGAGTGCATATGATAGTCCTGTACTGAGTGACTAAGTATGAGTGACTGTACGGGTGAGTGAGTGGATGTGTGTGTAGACCTAAGAATCAGTGAGTGGGTATGTAGTTTTTGGTGTTGGAGTGTCTATGGTTTTGAGAATGGCAGTCTGTAATTTAGAGTGGGTCTATCAAAAGTTATATTAGGGTGTGAGAAGATGCATGAAATTATCACATGGATGATGTCATCAGTGATGTCATTTGAGATGTCATCAGTGATGTCATCAGTGATGTCACTGACCATGTCATGAGTGATGTAATATGTGACGTCATCAGCAGTGCATTGCGGGGGCGCGAGTTATAGTTAGCTGAACTAACTATAACGGGGGAATTTCTATGGTTTTGTACGAGTGAAATGTCCAACTAACTATAACTGTCCCTAAAACCTATGGTTTTTTCAGTGAATTTCAAAGGTTTTTTAAATGCTAATTTGTAACTATAACGTCCCTGAAACCTATGGTTTTTTCAGTGAATTTCAAAGGTGTTTTTAAATGCTAGTTTCTAACTATGCCTACAGAGGTAGGACATGTGAAGAAAGAAGAAAAAACGCACAGAAAGAAGCAAAAGATGTGCAGAAAGAACCAACAGAGGAGCAGAAAGAGGCCTTGTTGCAAAATCATCCTGTGCCCACAACTTTTTCAGACGGGTACTGGTGGTAACTGACTCTGACTAACCAGAGCCAGTGCTATGCTAAAAGACACTTAGAATACAGTGAAAACACCTACATACACTAGGGAACACTATGCGTTGGGGTACCCCTGTGATTAGCATGACCTCCTCTGCAAGTCCCTAGTACATTATAGGGCAGGGGATTAAAACTACCTCTTAAAACGCGCTACAGGGCGCGTTTGCACAGTGGTGAAGGGAGGGGGCCTGAGGTGACATGTGTGCAAACGCACCCCGTGGCGCGTTTTAAGTTGCGGGATTAAGTCCCCTTGAATTCTGAGGGTCCCTGGGGCCCAACTAGCCCCCAGGTACCTACAGTTAGGACCACAGAGCTGAGTTGCAGAGAGGCGTTCCGAGGCCACGCACCTTTTTCACCTCTCTGCAACGCAACTCTGTTGTGCTTACTGAAGGTACCTGGTGGGCTAGTTGGCCCCCAGGGTCCCTCAGGATTCAAAGGGAATTAATTCCCCAACTTAAAACGCACCACAGGGCGTGTTTGCGCACATGTCACCCGAGGCCCCGCCCCTCCCTTCACCACTGTGCAAACGCGCCCCGTGGTGCGTTTTAAGTTGGGGGATTAGGTCACCTTGAATCCTGAGGGTCCCTGGGGCCCAACTAGCCCACTAGGTACTTCCAGTAAGCACCACAGGCCTGCGTTGCAACGCCTGTAACAAATTGTGCAGTTGTGTTTAGGTAGTGAAGAGGGTCGTGCTGGGGGTAGTGTTTTAGGGTTTAGGGTAGTGCAGTGGTGTTTGTGTAGTGTAGGGGGTCATGCTGGGGGTAGATTTAGGGTTTAGGGTAGTGCAGTGGTGTTTGGGTAGTGTAGGGAGTCGTGCTGGGGGAGTGTTTTAGGGTTTAGGGTAGTGCAGTGGTGTTTGGGTAGTGTAGGGGGTCGTGCTGGGGTAGTGTTTTAGGGTTTTGGGTAGTGCAGTGGTGTTTGGGTAGTGTAGGGGGTCGTGCTGGGGGTAGTGATTTAGGGTAGTGCAGTGGTGTTTGGGTAGTGTAGGGGGTACTGCTGGAGGTAGTGTTTTAGGGTTTAGGGTAGTGCAGTGGTGTTTGGGTAGTGTAGGGGTACTGCTGGGGGTAGTTTTTTAGGGTTTAGGGTAGTGCAGTGGTGTTTGTGCAGTGTAGGAGGTCGTGTTTTAGGGTTTAGGGTAGTGCAGTGGTCTTTGGGTAGTGTAGGGAGTCGTGCGGGGGTAGTGTTTTAGGGTTTAGGGTAGTGTAGGGGGTCATGCGGGGGTAGTGTTTTAGGGATTAGGGTAGTGCATTGGTGTTTGGGTAGTGTAGGGGGTCATGCGGGGGTAGTGTTTTAGGGTTTAGGGCAGTGCAGTGGTGTTTGGGTAGTGTAGGGGGTCGTGCTGGGGGAGTGTTTTAGGGTTTAGGGAGTGCAGTGGTGTTCGGGTAGTGTAGGGGGAGTGCTGGGGGAGTGTTTTAGGGTTTAGGGCAGTGCAGTGGTGTTCGGGTAGTGTAGGGGGTCGTGCTGGGGGAGTGTTTGAGGGTTTAGGGCAGTGCAGTCGTGTTCGGGTAGTGTAGGGGGTTGTGCTGGGGGTAGTATTTTAGGGTTTAGGGTAGTGCAGTGGTGTTTGGGTAGTGTAGGGGGTCGTGCTGGGGGTAGTGTTCTAGGGTTTAGGGCAGTGCAGTGGTGTTTGGGCAGTGTAGGGGGTAATGCTGGGGGTGGTGTTTTAGGGTTTAGGGCAGTGCAGTGGTGTTCGGGCAGTGTAGGGGGTAATGCTGGGGGTGGTGTTTCAGGGTTTAGGGCAGTGCAGTGGTGTTCGGGCAGTGTAGGGCGTGGTGTTTCAGGGTTTAGGGCAGTGCAGTGGTGTTCGGGCAGTGTAGGGGGTCGTGCAGGGGGTGGTGTTTCAAGGT
Source organism: Calotriton arnoldi (assembly GCA_963921515.1). Lineage (NCBI taxonomy): Eukaryota > Metazoa > Chordata > Amphibia > Caudata > Salamandridae > Calotriton > Calotriton arnoldi. The sequence continues at coordinate 1,359,211 of CAWUFW010003619.1, forward strand.
TTAGGGCAGTGGTGTTCGGGCAGTGTAGGGGGTCGTGCTGGGGGTGGTGTTACAGGGTTTAGGGCAGTGCAGTGGTGTTCGGGCAGTGTAGGGGGTGGTGCTGGGGGTGGTGTTTCAGGGTTTGGGGCAGTGCAGTGGTGTTCGAGCAGTAAAGGGGGTCGTGCTGGGGGTGGTGTTACAGGGTTTAGGGCAGTGCAGTGGTGTTCGGGCAGTGTAGGGGGTGGTGCTGGGGGTGGTGTTTCAGGGTTTAGGGCAGTGCAGTGGTGTTCGGGCAGTGTACGGGGTCGTGCTGGGGCTGGTGTTTCAGGGTTTAGGGCAGTACAGTGGTGTTCGGGCAGTGTAGGGGGTCGTGCTGGGGGTGGTGTTTCAGGGTTTAGGGCAGTGCAGTGGTGTTCGGGCAGTGTACGGGGTCGTGCTGGGGCTGGTGTTTCAGGGTTTAGGGCAGTGCAGTGGTGTTCGGGCAGTGTAGGTGGTCGTGCTGGGGCTGGTGTTTCAGGGTTTAGGGCAGTGCAGTGGTGTTCGGGCAGTGTAGGGGGTCATGCTGGGGCTGGTGTTTCAGGGTTTAGTGCAGTGGTATTTGGGCAGTGTAGGGGGTCTTGCTGGGGCTGGTGTCTCAGGGTTTAGGGCAGTGCAGTGGTGTTCGGGCAGTGTAGGGGGTCGTGCTGGGGCTGGTGTTTCAGGGTTTAGAGCAGTGCAGTGGTGTTTGGGCAGTGTAGGGGGTCGTGCTGGGGCTAGTGTTTCAGGATTTAGGGCAGAGCAATGGTGTTCAGGCAGTGTAGGGGTTTTGCTGGAGGTGGTGTTTCAGGGTTTAGGGCAGTGCAGTGGTGTTCGTGCAGTGTAGGGGGTGGTGTTTCAGGGTTTAGGGCAGTGGTGTTCAGGCAGTGTAGGGGGTCTTGCTGGGGTTGATGTTTCAGGGTTTAGGGCAGTGCAGTGGTGTTCGGGCAGTGTAGGGGGTCGTGCTGGGGGTGATGTTTCAGGGTTTAGGGCAGTGCAGTGGTGTTCGGGCAGTGTAGGAGGTCTTGCTGGGGGTAGTGTTTCAGGGTTTAGGGCAGTGCAGTGGTGTTCGGGCAGTGTAGGGGGTCGTGAAGGGGTGGTGTTTCAGGGTTTAGGGCAGTGCAGTGGTGTTCGGGCAGTGTAGGGGGTCATGCTAGGGTATGTGTTTCAGGGTTTAGGGCAGTGCAGTGGTGTTTGGGCAGTGTAGGGGGTCGTGCAGGGGCTGGTGTTTCAGGGTTTAGGGCAGTGCAGTGGTGTTCGGGCAGTGTAGGGGGTCGTGCTGGGGGTAGTGTTTTAGGGTTTAGGGTAGTGCAGTGGTGCTTGTGTAGTGTAGGGGGTCGTGCTGGGGTAGTGTTTTAGGGTTTAGGGTAGTGCAGTGGTGTTTGTGTAGTGTAGGGGTCATGTTTTAGGGTAGTGCAGTGGTGTTTGGGTAGTGTAGGGGGTCGTGCTGGGGGTAGTGTTTTAGGATTTAGGTTAGTGCAGTGGTGTTTGGGTAGTGTAGGGGGTCGTGCTGGGGTTAGTGTTTTAGGGTTTAAGGTAGTGCAGTGGTGTTTGTGTAGTGTAGGGGGTCGTGCTGGGGGTAGTGTTTTAGGGTTTAGGGTAGTGCAGTGGTGCTTGGGTAGTGTAGGGGGTCGTGCTGGGGGTAGTGTTTTAGGGTTTAGGGTAGTGCAGTGGTGTTTGTGTAGTGTAGGGGTCATGTTTTAGGGTAGTGCAGTGGTGTTTGGGTAGTGTAGGGGGTCATGCTGGGGGTAGTGTTTTAGGATTTAGGTTAGTGCAGTGGTGTTGGGGTAGTGTTTTAGGGTTTAGGGTAGTGCAGTGGTGTTTGTGTAGTGTAGGGGGTCATGCTGGGGGTAGTGTTTTAGGGTTTAGGATAGTGCAGTGGTGCTTGTGTAGTGTAGGGGGTCGTGCTGGGGTAGTGTTTTAGGGTTTAGGGTAGTGCAGTGGTGTTTTTGTAGTGTAGGGGGTCATGTTTTAAGATGCCACGCTCCAATACCTGACCAGTCTGCACTACATAAAACTGCAAAAAAACTAAAAATAAAAAGTGTTTTGCACACTTTTGTCATTGGGCTATATGTGGGCTACATCTGGGTAATATTTGTGCTACATTTGGGCTCTTTTTTCACTGGTGGCCATCTTGGAAGACTTCTTTGTTATGAAGTTTCCTAATTTCCTCATTTACTGCAGTCTCCTCAGTAGGAAATGCTTTCAGTTTTTTACTTTGATTCCATCACGAAGGCATTCAGATGTGTCACACATTTGCCATAAATTCAGAATGTTAGCACTCTAGTTGTTCATTAGATCACTGTAGTAAAGCTACTGCTCACCAAGGAGTTAACTGGAAGTCTACTGCTGGTATTGAAAGTGATTGTTTCAGTCTGCATGTCAGAATTTTCTAATGAAATAAAAGAGGATTTGAGATCTCACTTAAAACATGCACTAAATTTTCTTTTGCAGCACTAACCATAATTTCTATGACAAAATGAACCCCCTCATTTTGTTCCTTTTTAAATTAAATGTTTTAAGTGTTACCAGTTTATTCCAATCAAGATGGCTTCAGGTGTGCCATACTTTTGTCATAAGTAAGACTGTTAGCGCTCTAGTTGTTCTTTAGAACACTCTGGGAAGCTGCAGTAGAACACAAAGGCATCAACTGACAGGCTGCTCCTGTTGAAATATAACAGGAAGATATTTGAGATCACACTTGAAACATGTCCTAATTTTTCTTTCCAGAGCACTAACCATAATTTCTATGACAAGATGAACCCCATCATTTTGTTCCTTTTTAAATTAAATGTTTTAAGTGTTACCAGTTTATTCCAATCAAGATGGCTTCAGGTGTGCCATACTTTTGTCATAAGTAAGGCTGTTAGCACTCTAGTTGTTCTTTAGAACACTCTGGGAAGCTGCAGTAGAACACAAAGGAATCCACTGACAGTCTCTGCCCTTGTTGGATGTACATGTTTTACTGAGAATGTCAGACTTCATTCTCACATGACTGAGAAAGATAATGTGAATTTACAGAAAATATGCTCTCATTTTAGCTTCTGGAGCACCTTCCAAAACTCTATGGGACAAGCATGTGAAAATAGTTTTCTCTCAAACATGATTCATGATATCCCAGCAGAAGGTTTTTCACAGGGTAAAATCACCTTAGAACACACCACAATTCCTGAAATTAGTATGGTACCATCAACAAATGAATTCTAATGTAACTAAAGTCTGTTATCACCCTTTATAGTTCTCCTTTTGGTAACCCTCAAAATCTTCGATTCACTACAATGCATTTCAATGGGGTACTATCATTTATATTGGTCCCAAGATGGCTGCCAGCAATTCCAGGATGAAGTGCTGACAGCCAATCAGATCTCACGATGACATGTGTGGTTAGGCTCCGCCCAGATATATATGTGTTTTTACTTTTGATTTTCTCCGCAACTACTGAACGGATTTACACCATTTAACAAAAAGGGTTCTTTCTGAACCAAGAACTACCTCTTTGCCAAATTTGGTGTAATTCTGTTCAGCAGTTCGGGCTGTAGCCGTGTCTAAAGTTTCCTATGGGAAAATGAATGGGGAAAACATGTTTTGGGACCCCCCTTTTTTCTCGGCCCCCGCTTTACGAATCACCCTGAGACTTTCAGGGTAGGAGCGGACCGGTGCGGGCCATAAAGTTTGAAAATTTCGCGAAGATTCGTCAACCGACGCAAGAGTTATTTCAAATAGAATGTCGCGGATTTCCTATGGAAAATAGGTCCCAACTATAACTATCTACTGGCGACCGCCAGCAGATAATATATATATATATATGCACAATATTTTTATGTGGTCTGTGCTACCTCATTCCAGGAGCATTTAGGTTTCTACTTGTGGGGTCAGGCCAAGCCCTTGCAAAGATTTGCCTCCACAAGAGTTGTTATTCTTTATTCAGAATAGCCTCGACTGAGCTAATATATGTAAATTGAATATCTGTATTGTAGCATTTCTATTTCTACAGCACTTTATAAGCCTGTAGTACCACATTCTGTATTTTTATCTTGTTATATTTTTGTGAATGATGCCCTACCAGTCATCCAACCACCACTCTTCTAATTTGCAGCTGAGGATGAGTATATGAATTGCGTTCTGTTTTCTCCAGCATCATCAGTGTGCATGCTATAGTACATGCAGGTTCTTGCGTCACCCGATGCTATCTCCGAACTCTGGGATGGATCATATTCCCTGCTTGTGAAAGGTCTTGCATTGGTGTAAAATGTTATTCATAAAGATACAGTTCTGTGGAGTGTTTCACATTTTACAGAGGGAATTTGACATCTCAACGCAGGTCTGTCATGATTAATCTCAGCCAGATTTTCTTTGAATTAGAACACGAGCAACCCAAGATCGCTTTCAACCTGATTGAGCCTTTTCAGTAGGGTGCAACTTGGTTCCAGTGGCACAGTGAGCACAGGACCAATGCCTGGGCATACCCTTGCCATTAAGGGAGGTACATAAAGCAAACAAAAGGTAATTGGAGGAATGCTTGCAATAAGCCTAAGCACAAGCAAGCGCTCGTGTTTGCATTCCAACCCCTGTATTTTTGTCCACCATACCACCTCAGTTTGTGTGTTTAACATGTTGGGTGACCTGTGTTGTGAGATTCCTTCTACAATAACTAAACATTGGCTAACATCCTAAGTCCTTCCCTTCTCTTTTGAGACCCAGCCTTCTACATCTAGATCCCAATAGTTAACTTTGTGATGCACATATCAGTTATGTGGTTGTCCCCCTGTCCATAGCGTTGCTCACTTAAGGGGGGAATGTCTAGTGCTAGCTCCTTCCAACCCACTATACAAGCTGTAGGCTCTTCATATGCTTATTTCCCGTTCACAGCAATTCCTCCACATAATGGATATCAATATTGTCCCTATGTTCTACCATGATTATTGGTATTGTTCTTGTACTGCTCGGGTCAGCCTTTCTTTTGTGCAAAATAGCTGAGAAGGTATTCCATAACCCTAGCTCAACTGGCACATCCCTCTGCAGTGCTTAGAACAGTCTGCCTTGCATCAAGAAAAGGGTGATTCCTGCATTATATATGTCTCTTGCTGCTGTTCTGACTGGAGTCAATTTACAGATTCATGGATTTACCACTTGTACCTCGATGCACACTGTTTTCTCCCAATTGTAATTGTTGTTCTTTGGGCAGTGAATAGTTTTTTCTATATGGAGAGCCTCTTCTCTGCTTCAATACTAGTCTTAAACGTCTGCTGTGTAGGACATAAGGTGCATAGTGGGTACCTGCTGTTACTGACATGGGTTTGTGGTGTTGGCACTTGTGGAGCTGTAGAACATATCCTTCAACCTATGTGTGGTAGTAGCATTTGTCTGCATCAGCAAACGTCATAGATTCTGCACAGCATAGTGGTTGGACAAAATATAGATGTGAAGGCAGTGGCTTTTTCCAATCAGCTAGCCTGGCTGAGGGGTGATACCCCGAAACCGGTCCCAGGATGCTTGTTTCTGGTCCAGGGAGGACCTGGCCTGGTGGTTCGGGCTGGACTGTTGCCATGAAGACCAGGGACAAGACGGATTTGCATATGACTGGGTCCAAACTGGGTGGCGTGGTGAGCAAAAAGAAACAATGGAGTAAACCCAGATCTGTGATTGGGGGGGAATGTTTGCATTGTTCAGCATTCCGTCCATCTGTTCTTTTTTGCTTTTGTCGCCCTAAGTGTAAAGGGTATGTATGCTCAGATGTGGGTACCATGCTCACTGTGCCACTGGATTCAAGCTAGCCTGGCTGATGAGGGATGATACCCTGAAACCGGTCCCAGGATGCTTGTTTCCGGTCCAGGGAGGACCTGGGCTGGACTTTTCCCATGAGGAGCAGGGTCAAGACCGATTTGCATATGGCTAGGTCCAAACTGGGGTTGCATGGTGAGCAAAAAAATGGTGGATTAAACCCAGATCTGTGACTGGGGGTGAATGTTTGCATTGTTAAGCATTCCGTTTATCGGTTCTTTTTTACTTTCGTCCAATCAGCAGCACTTGTTCTCAGGAGTGTTCAAGGCACCAAAATAATGGTTTTGACTGGTTCCCAGGGGGTATGTGTCCCCATGTGTTCAAGCGATTTCAGGGCCAGTTTTAACTGTCAGTGTCCGCCCTGTGAGATACTCCTGAGATATTCCATGCAGTTGCAGTCTACACATAAAATTCCTTGGAAGGAACTATTAGTCCCCTTCTACCTAAAAGGCTCTCGGTTCAGAAGCTCCCTTAGCGACCTCACAAAGGTGAATCATCTGATAGCCCAACAAATCTTGGCAGCGAAAACCAAGCAAAGGAGTTTCAATGCCCATACTCCAGTGTCCGTGCTTGTTTGTGGACTCAGGGGCTCAATGATGCAAGTTTAGGCAAAATATTTTCCTTTTACTTTATGTAGAAATGACCACGATTTGTAAGGCATATAAGTGCATAAATTAATGTAGCAGAGATTTTGACTTTGTAAATGTAGATTTGGTGCTTAAAATATCTTCTGCCAAGCGAGTTACAAAAACAAGGCTCCTCCCAGGGGCCAATGTATGCTACCCTGCTGGATCAATTGATGATCACTACTTAAGTCGTAAGAGATGTTTCCTCCTAAGAAGGGGTAGGATTTTACGTTTTCTATTTTTCACAGACAGATCCATATATAAGGAAAAATTGACCTAGTCCAACTTCTAAAAGCCACCACCTTAACTTTTTGAGGCATTTATTTCTAGAAAACGAATAGTTGAATACAAGTGTATTTCATCTAACCTTCTTTGTTGGCTTTTTCGGGTGAGGTTAAAAAAAGAGAACTGAATTTGCGTATATTAAATTATGCAGGGGGCAAGAGCCTAAATTTAATGGTTAGTTTAGGTGAACACATTTTTCTGGCAGCCTATGGAAGTATAAGCAGACCCTCCAGGATTTCGCAATTTCGCGATTTGCAAAAAAATCGCGAACTCAGCACTTTTGTAAAAGGTCGCGCTTTTACAAAAGTGCCTGCAAAATTGGAGCTTTTGCCCTCCCCACTGAGCGCCACTAACTTCAGAGGAGGCCCAGCGTCTTCAGCAGCAGAGCAACTCGTTCTATCCTCTTCATGTTTAGCACGAATATCCAAAACCATTTGACATTGGTGTTGGAAGCACACGCAGATTCTTTGCTTCAACTCGTCGCCATAAATTTGTAGTAATCACTCCAAGCTGGTTGAGATGTTTCAGGAGTATTTATTGTAGCTCAATAGTACAGAAGTAATACAGCAGTAATTCAGCCCCACCAGGAGCAGCCAGCAAGGCGCTCAGCCCTTCTCCAACTGTGGTTTCCAGAGACCAACATTCCATATTACATCATCTCCACAGTGTTCCACTGGTGGAGCAGTCGATGACATGAAAAGTACTATAACCAAGATACTACAGAATCTCTGACTACCACTGGGTGGCGCCTTACCCCAGCTAATGCAGCAACCACCCCGGGTGAGTACACTTTGATGTACCTTAGCCTTATTCCATATCTGCAATCTTTTCTGAAGCTTTTTCTTTGCCTCACTTATTGTCTTGACTGTTTCCTGATTGAGCAAAGAAGTATTTAGGTGGTCAAGCGCACGCAGTCCCCGGGAACCAGAAGCTTCCTCCTCCATAAGTTATCGGTGCCGCCCCCTCCCTGGGGGAAGATCGCCTTCTCGTTTTAGGAAAGACCAGCTGCCTCTTTCCGATTTACACGGGCCTCCACACGAAGAAAGCACACATATATATATATATATATATATATATATATATATATATATATATATATATATATATATATATATATATATATATATATATATATTTATTTTTGAGACTCAACTTCCCTAAAGAGTATTTCCCATGGAAAAATGAAGGTTTCCAGATTCGGACACATAACTTATGATGCCGTTGAGACAATGGTTCCTGTATTGAAGTCTAAAAAAGCAAGTGAATTACCAGTTAGTGAAGTGGCGAGCATTCTTCAGGCTGATCCACAGAATGGTTTACCCGCCTCAGAGGTTTGTCATAGACGAGCTACAAGTCATACTGTGTCTTAATCCATGGAGATAACTCTCTATCTCTTCCGCGTAATTCATAGAAGGCAAAACACTGCCATCTCAAGAGCTTGGCCTGTTTCCAGTTTTATAACGGTGGGTCCAAGAAACTGACAGACGGATAAGGATTTTTTCATCATTGGTATTGGAATCCGATCGGATCCAATTGCACACTGCTATCTAGCACAGTGCTTAATTTGTAAAATATTAAGTGCCAGGGCTCTGACCAGGAGGCCACTGCAGCTTGCACCACCCATCGCCCTGGTCATCGCTACCAAAACAACTACTAACCATCTCTCTCGCATGTAAATGCGACAGTTCAGATTATTCCAGGTCCCCAAAGCTAAAGGAATGGCTGGGGAGGCAGGTATTAGCAAGTTTAATGTATATTGTATTCCTAAACTACCGTTGTTCTGCTCATCTCTAAATTAGATGAGCAGCGCCACCATGTGGTGGACTGTACTAAGTATAGTGTTGACAATTAGGTGCTGGTGCCGAGCTCCGGAAACCAATTAAGTGCCGGTGCTTAGCACCGGAAAGCCCCGGCTCAAATTAAGCACTGATCTAGCACCTCAAATGAAGATGGTTATTTCTTTTGCTGACAGCGACTTATATGGAGTGGAACCAGTGGGTGGGTCCTGTTCCTGTAAGAAGCAGAGTGATGTTTCAGGATTATCTGCAGCACAGAGTTTTTTGAAAATAGTTTATCCAGTCCTTTTGTGAGATCATTATTGCTGCAATATTTACTTTAGTCCCATAGGACTTGCCTCTGGTTATGTCCCACTACCACTGTATGTAAATCATTCCACAGTAGATTGGCATGTCTCATTCTGCCCTGCAGCCAACCTCTCGCCGCGGCAGGGGGTTGGCTTCACATATGGTAATAAAATATTAATGTAAAAAAAAAAAAAACACTGAAAAAGACAAAGATTAAAGTAACGCTATGGTTGGGTGTAATATTCAGTAACAACCTAACAAAACTCTAAATTTCACAGAAATTCACCAGTTATAGTTAAATCAAGTAACTATAACTTGTGCCCTAAGGTAACTATAACCTGCGCCCTCACCATGCACTGCTAATTAACCCACATATTACATCACTCATGACATAATCTATGGCATCATTGATAATATCACTGCAACATTTGCAATGAAATTATTAATTAGAAAACTGTGCATGGCGGGGGCGTGAGTTCTAGTTACCTTAGGGGGCGAGTTATAGTTACTTGAGATAACCATGATGAATTTTTGTGGTTTTTAGAGTTTAAGACATTGGGTTGTTACTGAACATTTCACCTAACTAGAACATTAGTTTAACTGACGGCGGGTTGAGCGGACTGGTGGTCGCCAGTACATAGTTATAGTTAGGGCCTACTTTCCATAGAAAAGGTGTTTTTTGTTTTGCTCATAACTTTGGCGCCATTTGACAAATCTTGATGACATTTTCAAAACTAGTTCGCCACTCACTTCAGCTGCTGTAAGGAAAGTTTTGGGTGATTCATCAAGCGGGCCGAGAACAAGTGGGAGTCCCAAAAAACGCTGGACGGAATTGCACCAAATTTGGCAGAAAGCTTGCTCTTTGTTCAGAAAGAGTCCATTTTGTAATTTGGTGTAAATCCCTTCAGTTGTTTTAGAGTTATTTAAGAAAAAAGACATTTGTATATCTAGGGACACGAATCCTCTGCAGATCTGACAGATCCCATGCTGGGATCTGATTGGCTGCCAACTCTTCAACCAGGAATTATTGGCAGCCATCTTGGGACTCGCACTCGTTCAAGTCCCAAGAAAAAGGCAAAAAACAAACCTAAGGGGGCAGGGTAGGAATACCCTGACCCCCTAGGACTGGTGGTGGGCAAAAAATGTGCCCTCCCCCAATTGTGCTGCAAAATCTTGGTAGATCAACTGATCTGCAGCAAAATTGAAAAGAAATATCGGGGGGGTTGTGTGTGTGTGTGTGTGTGTGTGTGTGTGTGTGTTTATTATTTTATTGGGGGAGGGGTCGTGCGTGGATCCCCCCACCAGCTGATTTTGGCCCAGGGGCCCATTACAACTGGCGTGGCTCGGTCAAATACCTTCTTTGCGGTGTTGGCGCTATATAGAACTGCAGAAAAAAAGTAACTGGTGCTAATGTAAAGCACTCCAGTACCTTCGGATGGTGTTGACGCTGTATAGAACTGCAGAAAAAAAATGTGAAAACCAGAGTCGAGGGAGGAGGGAATCTGTAGAACGGAGTTCATCGGGGCAAGTAGTGCCGGGCGGGAAGTGGGCATGCAACCCAGGGGAGATTAAATGATTTAGCCGAACTCACAAAATGTGGAATTGAGGCCGAGGCTAGTTGGACAATGTGGCGTCCTCTTGGGAGAGGATATGGCATAATGGCCACTGCTGCCGACCATGGAGCTGGGAAACAGGGTTCATGTTTCAGCATCGGCTTAGCATCCTTGATTCTGGGCAAATCTCTTAATCACCCTGTGATGACAAAAATGAATGTGTCCTTGTGTAATGGAACTGGTGGTAATGTAAAGTGCTCCAATACCTTCAGGTAGAGTTGGCACTATAAAAAAACTGCACAGAAAACAGAAAGAAACAGTGTTAGGCTGGTTTACAGTAGTGAACATGAGGAAATGCATTGCATCGGCAACCACATTAACAGGACTACTTTTGCCATGGACACTGAAAGGCAGTCAGACCTTGATGACATCAAGACTCAGCCTGGCTCCTTTGAAGAGAATTCAAGTTAAGCAACAATGGCGCGCGGAAACCCTTCACCGGTGAATGCAGAAAAAGAAAGTGTCCAGACAGGAATAATTTGAAGAAATAGAGGCCCACCCTATGAAATGAGAAGCAATAACGTGACACTAACAGTTCAATCATTTTGCACAGGAGAAACGTGGCTAAGCGATTACAGCAGGTACTTGAGCAGCTCTGACGTGCCCTGTGAAAATACATACCTGATTCACTTGAGGTCTGATTTTCCAGCTATAAACCCAATTGCCGAACGACTACATATGGGCTAAACAGGCACACACAACTAGTGCCCACATGCGTGGAAAATAAACAGACTACATGTGTGCCAAGCAATAGCGGGTCCAATCAGAACGTCAGCTATTCACTTACAGGACATTAAAAGGCAGAACACCACCACACACTAGAACAAAACAGACTACAATGGGGGGTTTAAAGCAGTGATGGGGTTTTGGTAGAGGTGATTTGTGGACGGGGCAAGCACCGGGAGGTGCGAGAGAGCAAGCAGAGGCGGGAGGCAGATGTGGGGGAAACGGAAAGCAGCAACGACGGGAAAAGCAGTGACTGGGGAGGGGGTGAGGGCTGGTGGGAGAAGATGGAGCTGGTAAAAGCACAAGCACTGTGTAGAATGCTGAAAAAGAAAGAAAAAGAGAGGTCCTAAAATGGTGGTAAAAATGGGAGCAGTGAATGTTTACGAGTACTTGCTCTTTTCTCTGGGGAGAGGGCTAAACACAAGAAGAGGCATGGCCATGGATGCCAGAGACAAATGGTAACAAAGAATATGAGACAGACGATGGAGAGAACAAATGGGAAGCCTATGGGCGGGATGAAGCCCACAGATTAAACACAACACATCTCTTCTAGACAGTGCATGTAACACTGGCGACGAGTTGATCTGCGTGTTGTAATATGGTTGTAATTATAGATAGTATGTTCCTCCTCCCCCCTTTAGTACGTTAGAACATTCCAACAGTTGGCTAGAGAGTTTGCCTTAGAATGTTGGTGAGTGAACTGTGAGATGTCAGGCTGAAGAAGAAGTGGAGACGTGTAATAAAGGCTGATCTTCTCGAACCCACATCATGTACTAATTGTAACACTGACGACGAGTTGGTCTATGTAAGAGGCACCTCCTGTCGCCTCCCCTTCTGCGTACTCAACTCTTTTTTTCTGAGATAGTGGCTCTGAATAAAAGGATATAATTTCTATGTTGTCATTACATGGAAAAAGGTGCTGTAATTTTAAATAATTTCCTCAAGCTGTGAAAGTGTGGTAAAGATTTTCTTAGCTTTTGTATGTGCTCAGAATTCCTACTGGTCTCTATGTGCACTACCTCCATTTTGCTGACAGACCGGGGTGATCGCCAGCCAGTCGCTCTCTGCACTGCTGTGGAAGTATTCCTATGTTTGTGCTGAAAGGCTGCAGCGCTTTTCTCCCTGCTGTCGAGAAGCCAGGGGGATAGTTCAGCAGTGGTGTAAACCATACGTTCGTACTGTGGCACAGCTGTGGAAAGATCCCTTTGTTGCGCTGACAAGCAAAGCTGGCAGTTGGTAGCCTGTCATGCTTAATTCATTTTTTTCTTCTCTCAGGAGGATCTACCAAGTAGTGCTGACGGGTACAGCTTATTAGCGCCGACAGGCACAGCTTGGTATTCCTACCTGAGGTACAGTCGTGTATGGGTGTTCGCTTAGCCGCAACTCTGACTGACACAGTTGAGGTTATTGAAGCCAGTCACACTTCCTTTCCACTGCAGCCTACTTTCCCAGATTTCCTTATGGGCGTGTCAGTGTGAGTCTTCTTGTCAATACTTCCGTGGTTGACTCCACCTCTAGGCGTCCTCATCTCTTTGTCAACGGCTTATAGTGCATCAGCATTTATAATTTCGTTGACACGCATACCAGCTTAAGTGGTTTCATTTCTTTAGCCTCTTCTTCTAGAGTGCGTCAATCTGCCTATTTCCGGTGACAAGCACACCAGCTTAAGCGGCTTCATTTCTTCTACCTTGAGGGCCAGAGCGTGTCAGCCTGCATATTTTCTGTGACAAGCACATCTAATTTATCAGCTTCATTTCTTCAGCCTCTTTGACTAGAGTGTGCCAGCTTGCATATTTTCGGTGACAAGCGCACCTGCTTTAACTGATTGAATTCTTCAGCCTCTTCGGCTAGAGCGCGAGGTGATTTCACATGCTTACTGGATGCTGTTGACTTTAGGTGACAATTCCCTTCAGTAATTAGTAAGTCAAACATGGTACATCCTATGTATGCAGAAGTGAAATTATAATAATTCTTATCTACATGAAAGGAAAAATGTTTTGAATTGTGGGTAGTTATGGTGCATAAGATCTCTTTTTATTCATCCTGGTGTTCCTAGGCTAGGTAAATGGACTTTTATGAGAGTATATTAACTTCTAGTATTCACATTTGAGTTCCATGGTTATGTAAAAAGCCATTTTAGATAAGCTGAGGGTGTATGTTTTATATATGTACATGTATCCAGTCTTACAGATAGCTCAGATCTATAGTGTTTAGGTTAAGGTCAATCCTGTGAACTTACATTCAGTCTCAGTTAGCTTCTGTTGTAAAGAGCTAATAAGTTAAAGTCGCAGGTTTTCTAAATTATCTTCACCCCTTGTTACCCTCTATTCATTATGGCAGCAGCAAGTATGTCACAACCTATCCCATTTTTAAATGAGATAGGGGAACCTAACATTAAGTGCAAAGAATGGATGTAGAAGTTTGAATCTTACCTTATAACTATAGGAGGTGAGAAGTTTAGCCCAGTAAGAAAGCAATATATTTTAGTTAATAATTTAGACACTCATGGCAGGAAACTTTATGAATCGCTTCCTGAATCAGAATTATCTCAAGACGAGGATGATGATGATTGAGCCTGATGAATGTAAAATTACCTACTTGAAATTAGAAAAGCAATTTGGGGACAAAATCAGTATTGTTCTGGAGCGTCATAAAGTTTTTTGTCATACTCAAGCAAGTGAGTGTAACAAACTATGTAGCTGCTCTCAGCGGGTTGAGTACTTTGTGTAATTTTGGGGCATTGACTGATTCTCATTCGAGATCAGCTGGTACAATGTACCAATAATATTAGAAATCAGGAGAAGATATAGCAAAAAACAATTAGAGTTGCAATAAACTTTAGAAATTGCTATGTCTATTGAGCATACAGTTATATGCTTGAAAGAGATCAGATCCCAACCCACTTCTGAACAGGTTTCAGAGATTACTGAGGAGAAATCAGATGTTGAGGTATTCAAGATAAAAAAAACCTAATACTCCCTGCCTAAGAACTGATTTTGAGAATTTCAAACTAACATGCTACAGTTGTGGTAGTAGCAACCACCTGGCAAATTCTACTAATTGCCAAGCCAGAACAGCTACTTGTAGGAGGTGCAACAAGAAAGGTCATTTGGCAACGGGATGCAGAGACTTTTCTAGAAATTACAAACATTATGATAGCAAAACTCTGGAGGAGAATATTCAAGTAGTTAAGAAAATTATTTTATAAGTAAAGGATGAAGAATTGATCCAGCCAATCAACTACACTGAATGCAATATTCAAATTGATGGTAACCCAATCAAATTATTTGCCGACTCAAGCTCCCCTTTTACCCTCATAAATATTTCAGAATTCAATAGAATGGCAAACAAGAAAGTTGAAAATCTGCTTAATCAATCAATCAATCATGTCACTTATAAAGCGCACTACATACCCGCGAGGGTCTCAAGGCGCTGGGGGAAGAGGGGGGTGGTGCTGCTACTGATCGAAGAGCCAGGTCTTGAGGAGTCTTCTGAAGGCCAGTAGGTCTTGGGTCTGTCGGAGGTTGGTGGGGAGGGTGTTCCAGGTCTTGGCGGCGAGGTGGGAGAAGGATCTGCCGCCGGCGGTCGTTTTCCGGATGCGGGGGACTGTGGCGAGGGCGAGGCTGGTCGAGCGGAGCTGGCGGGTGGGGGTGTAGAAGCTGAGTCGTCTGTTGAGGTAGGCTGGTCCGGAGTTGTGGAGTGCTTTGTGTGCGTGGGTGAGGAGCTTGAAGGTTATCCTCTTGTTGACAGGGAGCCAGTGCAGGTCTCTCAGGTGGGGTGTGATGTGGCTGCGTCGGGGGATGTTGAGGATAAGACGTGCAGAGGCGTTCTGGATGCGTTGCAGCCGTCTCAGGAGCTTAGCCGTCGTTCCTGCGTAGAGGGCGTTTCCGTAGTCCAGCCTGCTGGTGACGAGGGCCTGGGTGACTGTTTTTCTTGTTTCGGTGGGGATCCACTTGAAGATCCTGCGGAGCATATGTCTTAGTGGATAGAATAAAGATCCTATTTCTCTTAAGGGTATGTTTAAATCTCACATTACTTTCAAGGATCGTTCCACTGGGGCAAGGTGTATGTTGATGAGGAAAAATCCAATTTGTTGGGTTGGCAGCACCTTAAAGAACTGGGAATTAAATTGGATCCCAAAAACCCAGAGGAGGTAATGGTTGTTAACCAGTCCATTACTGGTGACCATATTTGTAACAAATTTTCAGAATTTTTTAATGATGAATTAGGTTTGCTGAAGAATTTTCAACATTAAATTAAAGTCAGATTCCAAACCAGCTTTACATAAAACCAGACCTTTTCCTCTCCTGATGAAAGAGCCATTAGAAAAAGAGCACAGCAGATTAAAATCTCTTGGTAAAATAAAGCTCATTGAGGGTTCCGATTGACTAACTCCCATTGTGATTGAAAAGAAAAATCAGAGTAATGACATTAGATTATGTGTAGATTTACGAGACCTGAATAGAAGCATTTTGATTGAAAGACACCCTCTTCCTCGCATCCACAAAATGTTAAGAACCATGGGAGAAGCTGTGTGTTTATCCGTCCTCGATCTTTCCAAAGCCTACCATCAAGTGGAGTTACGTCCAGAGTCTTGATGGTTAACTGCATTCACCACCCCCATGGGTTCTTTCATGTTTCGCAGGATGGGGCCATGGTGGAAGAACATGATAAATATTGAGTCGTTCTTGACAAACTCAAGGAAGCAGGGCTCAAATTAAGGAAAGAAAAGTGCCAGATTGGCGTGAGCGTGGTTGAGTACTTACGGCATACCATTTCCAAAGATGGATTCAAGCCCAACATTTGCTTACTGGAGGCTGTCAAGAAAGCTAATGCTCCAAGAAATAAGAACAAACTCAAATCTTTTTTAGGTCTAGATGAGTTCATGGCAAAGTATGTTAAAAAAAAGGTTTGGCTCTTTCTTACAGCCTAACAGAGTTATTGAAGAACCGTGCTCTCTGCAAATTGTCTGAAGACCAGCAGCTATCTTTTGATAATATAAAAAAACACCATTTTGTCACCCGCCTACCTGTGTTATTTTGAACACAATAGGAAAACAATACTTACGACGGATGCCAACAATAATGGCTTAGGCCCTACGCTGTCTCAAATCAGACGGCAAGGAAAGAATGTAGCATTCGTATCTCGGGTCCTAAGCAAGTCAGAGCCCAACTACTCAGTTGTGGAAAGAGAGGCCCTGGCATGCTTCTGGGCCATTAAGCACTTCAAGCTTTGTCTGTGGGGCACACAATTTGACATCTGCATGGATCACAAACCCCTTATCTATATGTTCTCGACCAAAGGGTCATACAACAGCACTCTCCAAATAGCCAGATGGGTCCTGGGTTTAGAAAGCTTCTGTTACAAACGCGAATATGTACCTGGCAGTCAAAATACTGCTGCTGACTTCTTATTGAGAGCCCCTTTGGATTTTAGGGAGGAGTTTGAAACATCTGAGTTTCCTGTTCTGGTAATCAACTTTCCAGCTATTACCATTGATGAATGGATTGCAGCTAATTCGGAGGATGGTGCATTGGTCAAACTTAAGTCTTATACTCTGCATGGTTGGCCTAATAATAAAAGTGAGGTGGATGATGACATCAAATGTTATTGGGAAGTAAGAAATCAATGAGAATAATAACTTCATCCTCAAGAAATGATAGATTCATACCTCCCACAAATTTTAAGGTCATCTGGGTAGGAGCCTTACCAAGTCACTCATTAGGGATCTTTATTGGTTCCCTAATATGGATTCCATGGTCAAAGTCAAGGATTGCTCCATATGTGCAAACAGCGATAAATCTAAAATTGTTCACAAAATTCCCATATCTCCGGTAGCCATTCCTGACAAACCATGGGGTAAAACTGGCTCTAGATATAATTGGTCTAATTAATCATTCTGGAGTGTTGAAACGTTTTGCATTCATTTTGGTGGGTTACCACTCTCATTGGGTGGTCACCAGGCTGGTCAATCAAATTACAACAGAGTCTCTTATTACATTTTTAAAAAACCCATTTCCCACAGAGGGTAAACCAGCAGCCCTAGTTATCGATAATGAGGTACAGTTGACGTCATTGGTGATGGCAGATTTCCTCTCACTTCTCAACATTATCACAAAACAGCTCTGTACTTTCCTTGTGCCAATGGCCTGGTAGCAAGAGTTAATCAAATGGTCAAAGACTGTATCCAACTGGCTAGCATAAATCACTTGAATGTGGAGAATGCTATTCAGGATATGATACTCCCAATTCTATTACTAATGTATCTCCGCTCTCTGCATTGAAAGGCAGGAAACCCAGCACCAAGCTATTTCTCACTTGGTTGGGAGGAGGGGACAGAGTTGGGCACAACGCCACGTTAGTTAAGAGCAAAGTTACCCAACACAAAGCAAAATATAAGAACTGTTATGAAATCCAACAGGGCACAAAATTTCACCTCCCTGGAAAGTGGGTGATTGGGTGTTTTGGCAAAAAACCTGCCCGAAGAGGTGGGATGGATTCTAAATATTGTGAACCCTTGCGTATTGCTAAGATCAAACAGAATGTGGCCATAA
Organism: Calotriton arnoldi; assembly: GCA_963921515.1. Lineage (NCBI taxonomy): Eukaryota > Metazoa > Chordata > Amphibia > Caudata > Salamandridae > Calotriton > Calotriton arnoldi. Next base: position 1,376,874 of record CAWUFW010003619.1, read on the forward strand.
TGGACAGACTGGTTAAACAAAAACCTTAATCTAATCCCATTAGTGAGGACACCTTGGGACAAATTGATAGTGGTGCCTAATTTACACTGTGAGCATGTGAACATGATGTTTTATGTAAATACTCATTGAGCAATTTCCTGTGTTTTCTGCTATAGATTGCTTTAGGTATGTTTCGATCTCAGTTTTCTGACCACCTCTTGTATGGTCTGTAGATGCATTTATTTTCACCTATGCCATTTTCTCAAATAAAGGTAGGAAGATATGTTGTAATATGGTAGTAATTATAGATAGCATGTTCCTTCCCCGGAGAGCTTGCCTTAGAATGTTGGTAGGTAAACTGAGATGTCAGACAGGAGAAGAGGTGGAGCCATAGAGACGTGTAATAAAGGCAGAACTTGAACCCGCGTCCTGTACTAATTGTAACAGGTCTCCTTTTAAATTACTAAGAGTATGCAAATGTGCAAAATCACCTAGAAGCTCCACCTGTTTGGCCCCGCCCATTCACCTTAGTAGTAGACAAAGGTCTTCCCGCCGTTTCCCAAGCTGATTGACAGATTACCAAAAGGCCTCGGGAGCAATTTCTGCCAATTTTGGTGACGCATTTTTGATGCAAAGGAATATGAACATCTCCACCAAACAAAGAAGCACTTCATATAGTTAATAGGAAGTACCCTTATTTGGTGGAGATTCACCTCTTTGTAGTCTGTGCACAAGGATTCATGTTATCACAGATTTCTGGAAGAAGACGTTCGAGGAACATTTATATTGCTGAAATTATACGCACACTAGGTTACTGGAGACATTTCCTCGTGGTCTATTACGCAGCTCTAGTGAAGATTATGGAATAGACATTTACCCAGCGAGGTAGCACTTACTAATTGACCAACAGAAAGTACTGCAGTTGGGTAGACATTTTGTGCAAAACTGTGGAATCGTGTTGGATAAATTGGCAGGTAAGGTTCTGTTCTGGCCCTGATGGTCATTTCACAGAAATTAAACCTCAGCAGGAAACACAAATATAAACATAGCAGGCGCCCCAGTTGAAGCTCCACTTCTGTAAAGGATAAATGATCCTAACTTCTTTGGCTTGGCGAGGGCAAAGCAAGTGTGGTTTTTTTTCTCAGCAATTCCACACTGAAAAACTATCAGTAATCTTTGATGGTGGTGAATGCATTGTTGATCTATCGGAATGCAATCAATAGTGACTGTGACAAGTGGGTTCTTTCTTGTCATCTCCTGGTGAGAGCAGAGTGCATGGTTCTCGCTTTAAATTACTACAAATATGCAAATGCAGAAAATCACTTGCAAGCTCCGCCCATTTGGCTCCGCACCATCCTCCTTAGTAGTAGGCAAAGGTCTTCCCGCCTTTTCCCATGTTGATGGACAGCTTACCAAAAGGCCCCTTAAGCGTTTCCTGCCAATTTTGGTGACGCGTTTTCTATGCAGAGGAATATAAGGACATCTCTACCAAAGAAAGAAGCACTTACTTCATATAGCTAAGAGAAAGTACCCTTATTTGGTGAAAATTCACCTCTTGGTAGTCTCGTCGTCTTCTCTATAGGAAGATGCATGTTATCACAGAATTCTGAAAGATGATGTTTGAGGAACAATCACATTGCCGAAATTAAACGCACACAAGGTCACTGGAGACATTTCCTCCTGGTCCATTACGCGGCTGTAGTGTAAAATATGCACTAGACATTTACCCAACGATTTAGCACTTATTAGTTAACCCGTAGAAAGTACTCTAGTTGGGTAGACATTTTGTGGAAAACAGTGGACTCTTGTTGGATAAAGGGGCAGGTGAGGTTCTGTTCTGGCCCAGTCACTCACACAGCTGCTGACACACCCACACAGCCACTCAGACACCCTCTCACATCCTCTCAAACACCCACAAAACCACTCACAGATCCATACAGCCACTCGTAAACACCCACTCACAGCCACATAACTACTTACAGACCCATACAGCCACTCACACGCCCACAAAATTACTCACACACCTACTCACCAACGCATACAGCCAGTCACATACCGCTCACAGACCAATACAGCCACTCATAGACCCATACAGCCACTCACAGACCCACTCACAGACCCATAATGCCAATCACACACCCACACAGCTACTGACACCCACTCAGACAGCCACACACACCCACTCACTGACCCACAAACCAATCACACACCCACTCGCACATCCTCAAAACTACTCACACACCCACTCATACACCCATACAGCCACTCCCACCCATTCATATACAGCCACACATCCACTCACCGACCCATACACCCACTCACACACCCACTTACAGACCCATACAGCCACTCAAACACACCCATACACACACAAACACTCACCAACCTATACAACCACTTACAACCCACTCTCAAAGGTTACAGTTATTAAGTTCAATAAAAAAATGTAAAAATTAACTAAAAAACACCAAAGGTTTTAGGGATGTCATCATAATACCTGTATTTGGCAATTGCTATAAAAGCAATTCAGGGATGTTATAGTAATGAAATGACATTAAAAAATGTAGAAATCCACTGAAAAAAACAAAGGTTATGGAGACGTTATAGTTAGGAAATAGAATTTTAAAAACCTTAGAGTGGGTGTGAGTGGTTCTGTGGATGATGTCATCAGTGATGTCATTTTAAATGTCACCAGTGATGCCCTGACCATGTCATGAGTGATATAATATGTGAGGTCATAAGCAGTGCGTTGCGGGGCCTTACATTCTAGTTGGCTCATGTAACTATAACTGCTGAATTTCTGTGGTTTTGTGAGTGTAAAATCTGAGCCTAACCAGAACGTCCCTGTATCCTTTGTTTTTTCAGATATATATATATATATATATATCACATCATGTCCATGACTAAAATTCCAATCCGGAATAGCTTTGAAAAGAAGGGACAACTTTATACTTAGAATGTAGTGGTCACTGAGAGCATGGTTTGTGACTTGTGCATCTGAGAGAAGTAAGAAAATGTCATGGGTAGAGATAATGTAATTTACTTTAATACATTTGTGGGTTGGTTTAACAGGAAGATCATCTTCCAGTTGACCATAATTAGCACACATCCGAAGTCCCTCAGTTTCCCCCAGTATGACGAACCCTAGTTTGACTGCTTTGAATTTCTGTGGATATATTTCATGCCTCCGGTTCAGTATTAATGTGTTTATGTAATACATAGTTTGACAACTTTGCTTTAAAACCTCCAACAATAAAGACCCAGTCAGCTTGCTCCCTCTGCTCTACTACACCAATAAAGTCAAAGATTGACTTTCGAGATATATTAGGTGCCTGGGGCACGTATTAATTAAATAGTAACAGAGAACAACTCTGTTTTGCGAAAGACCTTGTAAAATCGAACTGTAGACACTGTACTGCATTATGGGTGCGTTAAAAGTCGCATGATATGAGGAATCATTTCCATAAAGTAGGAGAACAATACCACAGCTTGAGTGTCCTCCATTTGGACTTCTGTCTTGGCCACTGATCACATAAATCTCAATATGAAAAATGACAGTTGCCTTTATATCTTGTAGGGGGATTATGACTACATTGGAAGACTTTAATGAATCAACTTTCTTATCATCCACAGCAGCCCATCCAGATTCAAAGAACTGATCAGAAAGTTTTTCCTAAATTGGAGGTGAAGTATCCTCAAAAGGCATACTCCTGTTCAGCACACCAGCTAACCAAAACAATGTGTTTGTCTTCATTGCACCGGTCACAAGACCCAAGAAGTTGATGGATGTACACTAACTTAGCACCCGAGACTGAGTGAATCTCTATGGAACGAGCCTCCCTAACTGGTTTACAAGATGAAAACAAATCCACCTGCAGAAGATGTGTGTGTCTTGTTACTAGAGTTAAATCATTGCTGTCTAAGGGATTTCTCCTGGCAGGGTGGTGAATGAGAGCACGCCTGTTCCTCTGCTAGGAAAAGAGCACAGTAAATCGGGATCATAGCAGAAAAAGAATTTGATCTTGTGTAGAGAAAGTCATCCTGAATTGTAAGCTGCTAAATATCGGCTGAGTATGATTGTATGTACACCAGGATTTTCCTAGGCTTCTTCCGGCCAGGATTAAGCCTTTTAGGCTTAATCCTGGCCGGAAGAAGCCCAGGAAAATCCTGGTGTACATGCAATCATTCTCCCTTAAGGAAAAGCTACTGGGGGCGGCTCTTAAACAGAAGACCATCCAGGTTCAGGACCTATCATTCAAAATTAGGTCTGATATTTCACGGGTGACAGAAGACAGAAGGTGGGAGATGGGCAAGCGGATTGATCCTTTGAAAGAAATGGGCGCTCAAGTGCAGTTAAGGTTTCCTGCCTTTCTCAAAGTGATGTGGGCAAACAAAATGTATAATTTTCTAACCTTAGAGGAGGTAGACAGTTTTCTGGCACTTAATAAGCCAGCAGATAGTTAAAATACTTTTTGTTTTGCGGTGAGAGTTTATTGTTGTCTGTGTGAGATTAGTCTTTGGGGTCGGTGGACAGCAGCTCAAATTGGCATTCGCCAATTGGTAGTCAGGGAGGGTTCCCTGGGGAGGGTGTGGGGAGTGCACGTGTGGTGGTGGGGAGCATTGCAGTAAAAAGAAAAAAAATGAAAAATTGTCCTCATTTCATATAACATAGATTATTGGATGCAGCTGGATTTGGAATAGTGATGATAGGGGATAAGGCGGGCCCTTTGGGAGGAGAATGCCTGGAGATATTATGTTGGAATGTGAATGGCTTAAGAGTCAAAAGGAGACAGCGATTGGTCCTTCAATATTTGAAGGACAGTCCAGCTAAGATTCTCATGCTCCAGGAGACATACCTATTACGATCTGAATGTGTAGCACTATTTAATAGGCAAAGATGGGTAGGCAAGGTTATAGCCACTGACCAACAATGCTGCTCTAAAAGAGTCGCCATAATAATCAAAGCAAACTCCGGAATAGAGCTAAGCAAATCTCAAGCAGATGAGAAAGAGCGATGGGTGGGTGTGGAAATTAAGAGCTGTGCTACTTTCTACACATTGACCAGTTATTACGGCCCAAATGAAGATGACACCACACCCCTGAATAACCTCTGTTCTTCCATGCTCGATTTTGAAGCCCCTTTGATAATTGGCGGGGACTTCAGTATCCTTCTGAATAATAGGCTAGATAGATCCTCTCCCCGCACCCAAATTGCTGCACCGCGAGTCAAAGCTTATCTTCTCGCAATGCTAGACAATTTAAATTTATGTGATGTATGGCGGAAGAAAAAGGGTGATGCTAGGGACTATTCCTTTTTCAGTAAGAAGAATGGCCACTACTCAAGGATCGATTACTTTTTTATGGAACTCCCCGAAGTGGGAAAGGTTAGGAAAATAGAGTATTTACCTATACATCTATCCGACCACAGAGCAATAGGATTAAAAATTGAGCTCCCCTCAAGACCTCCGCCTAGAAGGTGGACCTTGAATAGAAGGCTACTCCTGCAATCAGATATTATGGATAAGGTAAAGATGGAGACAGCTGTTTTTGTAAATCAAAATTTAGACTCTGCACCAGTACACGTCGTGTGGGATTCTTTTAAGGCTTGGCTGAGAGGGGTCTTGAAGGGTGCTGCGGCGGCCTGGGTCAGATCAGAAAAAAGAGAGATTGCTTTGTTAGAGGAGCGGATAATAGCAGCTGAAGCAACCTTAAAGGCCGGGCATTTTTTGGCGGCAGAAAAAAAAAGCTTAGTGGGGAGAGTTGAAGACTTACAGTGGGAATTTAGACTCACAACGTAGGGGATCTTGCTTCAGAAGTGGGAAGTTAGCAAAATGAGGGACTTCGATCAGGGGGAGAATTGCGGGAAATTAGTGGCAATGAAGAGCAGAATGGGATAGGTCCCACAACTACATCAGTAAGATTAAACTGTGAAATGGTCAGTATGTAGAGGACAAAGAAGACATTGAGTGGGTTTTACTAAATTCTTCCAGGATCTATACCAGGAGGATTTAGTAGTAGACGAGCCCGCCCTGGGTCAGTGGCTTGCTAGGAAACAACTCCAGAGGCTAAGTTCGGACAGCCTAATGCTACTTAACCAGGACATATCGGGGACTGAGATCCTGACCGCTCTTAATAAAACTAAGAAAGGGAAAGCTGCAGGTCCGGATTCCATTCCTAATGAGATCTATATGTTATTGGCTGAGGCGGTCATCCCTGTTTGGATAAGGCTGTTCAATGAAATACTGAGAGGTACCTCCCCTTTACCAGGCTCATGGAGTGAGACTGTTACCACGCTAATCTTAAAGCCTGGGAAGGAGCCAACGCAATGCCAATCTTACCGGCCAATATCACTATTGAACTGGGATTATAAGATCTTCACTGGGGTATTAAATGCTCGATTATGTAAAATTGTGGGGTCAATAATCCATGAAGACCAGAAGGGCTTCCTTCCTGGTAGGCAGATGAAAGATCTGGGCCTGACTCTAATTGGCTCAACAGACTTGGCAACGACGCACAATGCCCCGCTATCGATCATCACCCTAGACGCTGCGAAAGCCTTCGACCGGGTTAACTGGCACTACTTGAGTAGAGCATTGAAGGCTTTTGGTTTTGACAAGACTTTGAGAGAGGTTCTAAAGAAAATCTATAAATCCCCTCGGGCGCAGATTGTAGTTAATGGCAACCTCTCAGCCCCTGTACCAATAGGGCGTGGCACAAGACAAGGGTGCCCACTGTCACCTATTCTTTTTGATTTATATATCGAGCCCCTTGCCCAAAGTTTAAGGCAAAATAAAGAAATACTCTTTTACCGTGAACGGCTTTGTAAGGAAGTTAGCCTTATATGCTGATGATTTGATTGTGTTTTCATCTAATGTCAACTAAGCTCTACCTGAACTATTTACTGAAGTACAGGCTTTTGGGAAAATGTCTGGCTACGAGGTTAACAATGACAAGACCGAAGTTATGGCCTGGAACTTGATAGTGCAGGGGGTAAGGCTATCAAAGGAGATAAGGTGCCTAGGAGTAACCATCACACAGGAGCTAAAAGAAATGCCCTAAATAAATATTTCTAGAGTCTTTACGGAAGTCCATATACTTATGAAAAGATGGCAGAGCCTCCCTCTTACACACTATGGGCGGACAAATTTGGTTAAAATGTGCGTCTTGCCTAAGTTTGCCTATCTATTTAATAATATTCCGTTGGTGTTTGACAAAAGCCTTCTAGTTAAAATTCAGGGTAGGATCTCTGCTTTCATATGGGCTGGCAAGGGAATCAGGTTATCTTGGAAAAAGTTAAGGCACAAGCTTTCGCAAGGTGGCCTGGGCCTACCAGACTTGCAACTATATTGTTGGGCATACCAATTAAAGAACTGCAGGATGCTTCTTCTCAGGCCATATGATACCCTGACTGGTAGTATGTTCAAGGCTTTGCTGTTGGCCAGCCCAGATGAGGGTTTTATGTACAAATTTGGTGCCCCCAATCTTTTTTAAAAAGTTCGCCTGAAGGTCTTACATGCCGCTGCCAAACTATGGTTCGACTGCCGTTCAAGTCTAGGTATACCCTATTACAGCGAATGGGCCCCCGTGTGGGACTCCCCGGGAACACCTGAGTGCCTCTTGGATGCCCTAGCTCAGCCACTGAAAACAGCAGGCGTTACATGGTGGCGGGATATTGTGGAAGGAAACACCTGCCTGCCCTGGGACACGTGGAGAAATTTGATGAACAGCATGCTGTCTAGATTTAAATACTACCAAATTTCAACGTGGTGTAAGAACCAACAGTGGCATTTTCCGTTAGATAACTCAATGGAGGACGACCTGCAAGACCAAAATCCAAAGAAAAAGGAAGTAGCGTATAATTATCTCCTCACTGTAGCAGACAGGAGGTTGGACCATCCTCATCTGGTCTGGGAGAAGTGCTTGCCTGACGAGGAGCTGGAAAACCTATGGCAAGTATCTTTAGACATGCTTTACCCATTGATTAAATCTGCTGCACTGAGGAGAAACCACTTTTTCACACTCCACAGGATTTTTTGGTCCCCACTCAAGCTATCCAAAATAAGAGGTGATGGAGAAGCCAGATGCACAAGATGTGGTTCCCAGGAAGCGGACGACATACATATGTTTGCCACCTGTCCGCTGCTGAAGGAGTTCTGGGACAATGTGTTTACAATGTGGGTAAGACCTTGTCAGACGCATTGGGCAAAGAAGTGGAGGTAAGCCCCTCTGTAATCCTGTTTGGTGTTGTGCTGTCGCCTGAGGGGGTGGATGGACTCTCGGGGTTGCAGAGCAAACCCGTATTCTACTTGATCCTTTTAGCTAGAAGGGAAATTTGTTAGAACTGGTGCCAGGTGGCACCTCCTACATGGAGAGGCTGGTGGGATTCAGTAAGATACTTCAGAGACTTAGACCAAAAGGTCAACCGTTACAGGAAAAGAATCGAGCTTGGATTATTTTGGGAGTTGTTAATTTCTGCTTAGTGGGATGTTCCTGGAATACTGCGTCCAATGATTACACCTCTTGGTCAGCTCACGATGTACAGTGCGGGCTGGGTCTCGTAAGATCATCAGCTGAGATCAGACCCCAAGATATAAGCAGTCGGGATGGTTAGGACCGAGAGGATGCTTATTTCATGGAGGTTATATGAGGACTTTAAACATTTTTTATTTTTTTATTTTTATAAATAGCTGAGCTCAGTAATCTCAGCTGTGCATACATAGGAAGTAGACTTGGGATTCTTTATCTGTTTAGCAAGGCCCTTCCAATACCATTAAGATCAATAAAATCAATCAATAATGTAGAATTCTCCTTAACAAACATTTGAGATGGGTTCTCCGACTGGACAACAGCCCTGAGATAGGAGAAGGAGGGGGGGGGGGGTTGCATTTTTCCCAATTAAGTCTCCTTGATGTGCCTTCTCTCTTAGCATCAGTTGCTTTGCTTGGGACGCTTTGTTCTTTGTATCCCTACTCCATCTTTTCTCTATCTTAAAACAAGAGGCTGTGGTGGGGGTTCATGTTATTGCGGGCCTGCAGGCATTTTCCTACAATGCTTACTGGGGCTTCAGAAAGCTGAGCATAATCCGCAGGCAAATTGAAATTACCCTGAAGTGGTAGGTCTGGTGTGACAGAAGTATTGTGTTCTAGAACATGTCATTTAGAATGCCAATAGCTCAAACTCGCGTAAATGCGAGACCTGTTGCATTGCAATGCTTGTTAATATATACGACACTAGTCCGGATGACCTCATTCCTGGTTTTAGCTTTTGTCTCATGTCATATGCAGATTACACACAGACTGTAATCTCTTTTGCCGCTTAGTGTTCTGCTTCCGCCAGTAGTTTCCACGCATGCTTATTGGGTGTGACTTCTTGAATTAAAAATAACTCACTTAAATTGAAGGTAGACAAAACCAAGCTGCTTCTTTCTGGTTGGGCCTCTCTAATCTGGCCCCCCTCAAAGTGGCCGTCTGACCTGGGCGATGACTCGTCTCTTAAAGATTTCGCAGATGATTTAGGAGACATTCTGGATGTCTATTTGCCATCATTAAGCAAATCAATGTGCTTATTTCGTCTTGCTACTACTATCTATGCATGTTATGCAAGACACTTCAGTTACTCCCACTGCGCTCCTGTCGTTCAGTGGTTCAAGCTTCAGATGCACTCTGATTTATTTGATAGTATGATAATGATAAATTTATACTAGAACCCTGAATCCCTGGACCAACTTCTATGTCCAGTGGAGAAAACTCCAGCGGAATAAGGTTTAAAGATGTGGAAGTTGACAAACCAAAACATCCTTCTAATTCACTTTTTTCCCCACCTTGTTAGCCTCGAAACATATTTTCTGCTAAGGTGACTCCAAGTGACTGGAAACTATTCATTCGCTGGAGTTAAGGCTTCAATTTGGGCCTCCATCCTTGGAAAAAGTGCTGAATTTGGTAAGATGTGGTCTCAGAACCTTTCTGAGTGCTTTTGGGCTCAGTGACTGCATTGTCCTTTTTTGTATTTTTCCAGAGCTCAGTTTTCTAATGATCATTGCTTCCTACTTGGAGACGAATAGCCAAGTTGCCACTGACATCCAAAGTTATTTGAATATTAAGCCATTCTAAAGATTTCCAGGAGATAAGTAATTGCTCCAGTAACAAGATACAGGTTACCTTTTAATACGACCTGGAAGAAGGGGCTAAACAGAGCGTGGTAATAGTAAGGGTCAATGGGTCTAGTTGAAAAGTACTATTGTGCATGTAGATGTATTCCACACTGCTCCTTAGGTCTGCCAGTCAGCTGCTTGGGTCTAAACCAAAGTTCAGAACCCTGCGGCAATCTTTGTGGCAATCAGGAGACCGCAGCATTGGATACCAGGGACGCAGTTAACAGGTAGAGTTCCACTATCTTAAAAAGGAAAGATATGTGGTCCAACTCCTCAACTCGCCCCCTCCCTCGTGCCGTCTAGCCATGCCCTCTTCTTGAAAAAGCAGTTGGAAGTCTGGGCCGTCACCTTTCCTCATCAATAAATGGATTAGGCTGTCTGATGCCAGCCGCACATACTTTAACCTCAAGCCATGTGCGTCAACAAAAGGAAACAATAAGAAGAAAAAGATTTAGAGTAACCTGCCCCGCCTTCAGTGGCCAGCCACCTCGCTATCCCACTTAGGGCTAAGGATTACGAGGGGCTTACAGTAAAGAATAGTTAATGTAGGTTCACCCGGTGAGTGTTCCTGTACCCTGACAAGTCAGATAATTACTGCTGGTTACCTCCTAATGTCTCAGCTCCGGCCTGGCACCAGTGCACGGTTCTTGCGCTTCTTCTGGTACTGATCCCTGTATCTGGCTGCTGGCACTGAAGTGTGAGACTCGCTAAAGCTCACGAATGGAACAAGGAGAGCAGATTATTTTAATGGATGTGCATGGTGGAGGAACGTCTGGTTTAGAATCAGAGCTGTCTTCACATCCCACCCAGTGATTCTAACATTCCCACATATTGTCCAACTCTCTCCATTGAAGCACATAACATTGTCAGTTTTAAAGTGAGAGAATTTATCTTTCACTTTCAGAAACCAACATTGCTTTTAGATTCATCAACTTTTCAAGTGCCTTGGAGAACACTCTTTTTAACTGGGCCGGCTCACAACTCCTAGAGATCCAGTCCCTCATCTTTTTTTTTGCATGTTTTCTTCAGTCAATGTCTGGGTTCTCACATATCTAGTACACACCATACAGTTAAGCAAAATAAATATTGGTTGAAGAAAATTAATTAAAAAAGAATTAAAAATCATAATTGGATAACTTTTCATTGCCAGGAAGTTAATACTTGGTGGAAGCGCTGTTGCCACTCCTGTATAGCTTTAACTGCATACTTCAGATCATTGTCATTGCTTTTTAAGTTTAAAGAAGAAGTTTGTTAAATAAGCGTGCAACAAGTCTTACATAATTGTAGTAGCTGTTATGATTATAAGGATACAACAAGGGTGATATGAAGAAATAGAATAACTTATTGACATAAAGTAATTTGCAAATGAAATAATGAATGGATATGAGCAAGAGAAGAAAGAGATAAGAGTAAGAAGTATGATAGATGTAAAACAATATTTGATATGAGCAAAAGGGAGGTGAGTGGGAGGATAAGTGTAGAAATAATCAATATCAACAAATTATCAGCAAAAACCTTAAGTATGTCACAATTGAGGGAGAACAACAATATAGTTTATGGAGGTTTAAGTACTTCTTCCAGTAGAGGCTGATGGGTAATAGAATTTCGAGCTGAAGCGTCCGAAAAGATGGTCATTGGAGAACAAATAATGTCTCTTTTGATTACAAGTGAAATGGGGTTGACGTATGCTCTGTCAAGTCTAGGATTATAACAAACGCTGTGCCACCAGGCTTGAAAAGAAAGTTCTGAGGAGTTTTTCCAGTATTTAGTAATTTTCAGAAAAGCAACTACAATTAATAAATCAAGTATAATAATTTTACAAGTACTATTTTGCCAAATATTTGAACATTCGAAAAAGAAAATGAAATGTTTATGTGAAAAATAGAATTCATTTGAGTCCACACTTTCAGCCAGAATTGATGTGTGGATGGGCTGGAGAAGAGAATATGGTATAAATCTGCAAAGGGCGCATTACATGTCCAGCAGTGTGTTAAGGATTTATTTTGTGTAAAGTAACTGGAGTAATCGTAAGTAGATTATAAATAAAAAATAGAGTTTGAGTGGTGTTAGCAGATCGTGGTGTTTTCCGCAGTGTCAACTATATTTTATTCTAAAGATTGATAGACCATTAGACTTGGAAATCTGTTTCCTATTGTACTTCAACCTCCAACTTATTTCTGTTGCCTGGGGCCTTAGTAAGTAGTTTGTATGTGGACGAAGCAGTGGGGGAAGTGGAAAGTAAAGGGGTAAGGTGAGTATCATAAATTGAGGTCGAAATATGTGATGTCAGTGTTAAAGTTTGAGGGATTGCATGAATTAAAGTATTACATTTGTTACAATTATTTGTTATTGAGAGATTGTATAGTAGTTGTGCTTGTGGAAATGTAAGAAGAGTCATTTAATAGAAGTTGGTGGATCCAAAGGAAACCTTTGTCTCTGCAGGATTTTCAAAAAATAGGTTTATTTTCAATTCTTAGGAATTTGTTATGCGGGTTAGAGGATTGAATTAATTGCTCTTTATCTGAGAGATGGGAGAAGAGTATTTATTAGTCTGAGTAACTTGGATGTAGTTTTGTGAATAGGGAATGACATGCAATGTGTCTTTTGGGTTAAGGATAGGAACTCTTTAAAAGAGAAAGGGAAGAGAAATCCGCAGCAGTAACTGATGAGCTTTTAGTAGATTGTTTACCTGAGAGAACAGTATGGTAGGATTGAAAGTCTGGAAAATTTACACTGCCTTGATATTTACTATGTTTAAGCTTAAGAAGAGACATTCAAGGTTTTTTTCTTATTCCATAAAAAGGAGGAATGTATAGTTATTATTATTATTTTTTTTTAAGTGAGCAGGACTGAAAAGAGGAATTGCTGACATGGTAAAAAGAATAATGGGTAGAAACATCATCTTGATAGTATCAAGTCTTCCCACCAAGATAAATATAAAGGGTGCCATCTCTTAGTTCAACTGCTTAAGTTGGTTATAAGTTAAGTTAGATTTAAAGATATTGTTTTTTAATCGTACATGTAAACCAGTGACCCGGATATTTAGTTTTATGAGGATTCCAAGCAAAATTGAGTTGGATAAAATCTTGTTTGAAGCATAATATGTTAATAGATTCAATTTATGACCAGGGTGCGCTGCATAAGAGGTGACTTCTGCAAGGAAAGCTGGAAGCGAAGAATCGGGTTTGGATAAAAATAATAGGATGTTATCAGCGTAAACACAGATTTTAGTGTGTGTATCTCCACTTTGAGGGCTTAGAGGCATAGAGAACCGTTGTATCAACTAAAAAAGCTTAAGGGAATCTCTGCCAGCCAAAAGAAAATTGTTAATAGTATGTTGAGTAACATGAAGAGGCAGGTATAGACTTAACTAGCAGGGATACTAGTCACTCACAGTAAGTGATATATATTTCAGCATGAGGAGAGAAATAAATATGACAGTTCATTTGCATGATAGGCAATGTTGGGAAGAGCAATGATGCTGCGACGAGTTTAACAAAGTGCTCACCTCTCTATGCAAAGCTTCTGACAGGACTGCACAGATCAGGTGCACTATCAAGGCAAGACAGTCTACTCCCCCCATAAATAGTATATTGGGCAATTATAGATTAAATAATTAAGTGTAACAAAGGCAGCTGCTGACAAGTAGTCTCAGTCACATGTGAGGAAGAAGGTGAAAACGTGTTGGTTCACTAATAGGCACTGTATTAGAAGGCTGTGGTGATGTAAATCCCTTTAGGTAATTATTAAAGCTGTAATTATGGAAAGGCTACAGCATTGAAGCAACACAAATCTTGCTTTCGTTGCTGGTGCTTCAGTTAATATGCAGGCAAAAATTACAAAAATGAACAGGCGTTAGGCAAAACCGCTATGAAAAATGACTGGAATAGTAGCGACACAGAAGAAATGAAAAACAAAATGGTGGGCACAATTCCTGTCGGGTACTATGTCCATCACAAACTAAGCGGATATGCGGTTGAAAACTGCTTACCGTGCCGAAAGAAAGAAGGCGCTGAGGTCTGGAGATGTTCCCATGACTGAAGCACTGTCAAGCGTGAGCTGAGTGCAGCAAAGTCGCTCAGGAGGCGAACACCTCTCCCACAATGCCTCGGAGCCGCGCTAGCAGGCGGCCATCTTCATTCGCGTCAAACCTCGTCCTCCATTGTCATTCTTAAAGAGGAACCTCTATCCTAGTTTCAGATTTCTTGTGGATGACTGCTAATTGTTTCTCAGTGATTTCACTGTACCGTGCTCCTTATACCCTGGCATGGGTCCCAGGCTGGGATGGGATGTGTGAAGCACCGCCTGCAACATTATGCTGTCACCTCAATGCTTCGTCGTAGGAATGATGTTCTGTGGGTGATGTATGTATGGGCAATAAAAATTTGTTACATTTAGACCAAAAAGTTCCATTTAATTTCATCAACAAACTCTTTGCCATATGGGTACAGAATCACTGGAGTGTTTTTGCACATTTCAACCCAGATTTAAGGCCAGTGTTTTGATTTGTGGCTACCTTCTTGCAACCTCAGAGGCCAAGTTAGTGAAGATTTGTTTCTTTTAGTTAATTGTTGTGACATGCTCGCTTTGACCTGGCTTCTCCAAAAAAAAGGCCTTTAGCTCTTTCTCTTGTAACTTTTATGATCCGTTTCATATTTCTTTGTCATCAATTTGGACACACTGACTAAGTAGGGTGTTGGTAGCACCATACTCCCTCTTCTTAATGATGCTATTGATGTGATCAAAATGCCTTTAAATGTTTCTTATGTCATCCTCTGATCTGTGCCTTTCCACAATTTTGTGATGGATTTCATTTGAAAACCTTTTGGTACACAGGTTTGAGATATTGTCTTGAATGCGCTTACAAATGGAGGCAACATATAGCAATTGTTGAATTTATCCAGAAAGTGTGAATAACCGATAGATAACCATTATCTTGATACCTTACTTTGAAGTCTGTTGGTTACTCCTGAAATATTATTATTTTGGGGGATGTCACCTTTCCAGTCAAGCTACTCAAATTGAAAAAAAAATTGTAAAAAAAAATTTCACTTGCCAGTTTGGGAGTAGAATGTGTAGATAAATGTTGATAAATTGTTTATTGTATTTCTTTTGTTTTTTTTAATTGTGTTTTTTTATTTTTGCATGCCCTTATGGAATGATTCAAAGTAAGAGCATTGATTTGAAGGGCCAATGAAGACCACTTTTTGATGGGGTGGAATGGTCTTGTCAGGATTCTCTGTCCAATTCCTCGGGGTCGTGCTGATGCTCAAAGGGGGCCCACCTCTGAACCACCCCAAGTCTGGAATAGCGTTATACACTCCGACTGTTGGGGTAATTGAGCGGGGGAAGGAAAGGGTAGGAACTGCGGGGAGGGAGATCTGTGAAGGAGACAAGAAAACAACGTAAGACTTCTTCAGTCTGCTTTCCCTTACCCCCGTCAATTATCACTTTACCACCTATTCCTTTACACTACAACCCCTACCTGAAACAAAAAAAAAGTGAAACGATGACATCAGGAGAGAGCAGAGGGTGATGACATTTTGCAGAACACCTTGCTAAATGAAAACATAAAACGAAAGAGAGCACGTTATAAAGAAAGGTTTCTATTCTCCTCTAAGCCCTCACTGCATTTTTCTTCTTACGGGAGTGAAAACACACCTACCAAGGTCATGTGTCTCGTACACTGTGATGCCAATATGTGACCCCTCTATCCGATCTCTTTTCTGAAGGGAAAAAAATATAAAGAAAGAACAACCAAATCACACAAATCAGAGGGTGTACTTTGGACCGTGGACAAAAGAAGCTTGACTTCTTAAACCATTAGAGTGGAGCGCCCAGGAATGATAGCAGTCGCATGATCCTAGCATCTCACCAGCAAGTACAGGCTTCAAAGAAGAAATGTCAAACAATAAGTAAACACGGCTTGATTTTAGCCCCTGCAATGTCTCGGAGCGTCTTTAACAAACAATGTCCACAAATCGGGGCTTTCCATAAGTTCCTAGTATATTGAAATGTCAATACCTGGATTATCGCGGGTGCTTACTTTCCCTGCATGAAACCGGAATGTAATTCTCGGTTTCTCCAACCGGGAACAAGCATCCCAAGCGCCTCGTCAGGCCCCTAAACTCCCCTGCAAGAGACCGCGGTGAAACAGCGTGTCTCGTCCAACAGGGGAGTCCGTGGAGATGAACGGAGAACTAACCTCCGTTCGGATTGTTACAATGGCGGCTCGGAGATGTGTGCGCTAGCACTCTTACCGCCTGGCTTGGCCTGCAGGTACGTAGAAGGAATCCCAAATATGCATCCCGGGTAGAGAATAATCGGCGGCGCTTTCAGGCTTCCGCCGTATTTATTCTTTTTCCGGCGAGGCGTCCGAGTCACGTGATGCGCGACTCGCTTTGCATGCGGGTAGGTGTAGTTTTGTGACGCGGGTGTCGCACACGGTCCGCGCAAGGAGGGCAGGCAGTGTACCGGCGTTTGTGATCCTGACAGCACATCCCCCCCTCCCCGGAACACTAACTGCCCGAGGGTTTCTCAGGGTGTAAACGATGGAACCTGGCCACTAATCTAGGCGCATGCACCGCCCTAACCGGTTCCCAGGAATTTTCCTCAGGACCATAGCCTTTCCAGGCCACCAAGTACCACAGCTTCCCCCATATTCTTTTGGCATCAAGAATACTCCGGACCTCATACTCTTGTTCTCCTTGAATCCAAACTGGATCAGGCTTTTTTTTCACCGGGCCATGTGAGGGTTTCAAGAGGGACACGTGAAACACCGGATGTATCCGGAAATGGGTTGGCAGCTTCACTTTCACTGCCACTGGATTTATAAGCTTAACCACTTTGTAAGGGCCAATGAACTTGGGGTTAAATACGCTGTACCTTTTGAATCTTATGTGTCGTGTTGACAACCAAACCCAATCCCCTCTTTTGTACAAAGGACCAGGTCTCAGATGTTTATCGGCTTGAGCTTTATATCTTTCTTTAGCCTTGAGCAGGTTGTTACGCGTGGTCAGCAGTGTTTTACGCATAAGCTGTAATCTTTTGCGTAAGTCTGGGTGACTGGTGTTAGTGCTAGGGACAATTAAGGGAGTGAACCGAGGGTGAAACCCATATGTGCTGTAGAATGGGGTGAGCTGTGTGGAGGAGTGTTTGGCACTGTTGTATGCAATCTCCGCCACCCACAACCAGTCCACCCACGCATCAGTATTAGTATCAACGTAACACCTAAGGAACTGTTTGATGGTTTGTTTAGCCTTTCGGTTTGACCATCGGTCTGCGGGTGGAAGCTCGTAGAAAGTGAAGACGTTATCTGTAGTTCAGAGCACCACGTTCTCCAGAAACCCGCAGTGAATTGGGCCCCTCTGTCCGAAACGATGACTTTAGGAAGGCCATGAAGCCGAACGATGTTGACTAGCAGCAGCTTGGCCAACTGGCTTGCTGAGGGTGCTTGTTTGCATGCTATGAAATGGCCCATTTTGGACAAATAGTCAATGACCATAATAATGGCAGTGTTCCCTTGAACCTTGGGTAGTCCCACGATGAAATCCACCGAGAACCTTTCTCACAGTGTTTCAGGTGTGGGCATGATTTGCAGGAGCCCCCGAGACTGTTGATGGTCGGATTTCATTTGGGCACACATTGGGCATTCCCGACCCATGTCAATATGTCCGGACGGACTGTTGGCCACCAGAACTGGCGTAACACTTTCTCCAGGGTTTTTGTGCCTCCCAGGTGTCCTGCACATGGGAGATCGTGACACCATGAAAACACGGTTCTGCGTAGGTTACTGGTGGGGACCAGTACTTGTTGGCCTTTTATGGGGAGACCTTGCCGCATCTGCCAATCCGGTCGTCTCTGGAGCCAGCTTCTCCACGCAAACATGCGTATCCCTTTTCGCACCTTTTGTAGGAAGTCATCGGTTTGTACGGCACACACCACTTTACCAGGTTCAATGATGGAACCCTCTGGTGTGACGGTATGAAGCGGGAAGGAATCTTGCCTTGTGAGGGCGTCTGCCTTCTTGTTGTCCACGCCAGGGTGGAAAGTCACCACAAAATGGTATTCCGCGAAGAATAACATCCACCGGAACTGACGGGGTGTGAGATGGCGAGCGGCCCGCATGAACTGGAGATTACGGTGGTCTGAGTAGACTGTTACCCGATGCACCACCCCCATCAACCAATGCCTCCACTCCAGGAATGCGTCCCTGATCGCTAAGAGTTCTTTTTCTGCGATCGTGTAGTTCAGTTCTGCAGCGTTCAACTTCCGGGACATGAATGCAATGGGGTGAAGGCACCCGGTGGTTTCATGCCGTTGAGAGCACTGCTCCCACTGCTACATCGGAAGCGTCGGCCTCCACGATAAATGGTAGATCCGGGTTGGCATGAGTAAGAATCGGAGCCGACGTGAATGACTGTTTTAGAAGATCGAACGCCTTTTGTGTTTCTTCAGTCCACAGGAACGGGATTTTTTTCCGGGTCAAACTGGTGAGGGGCGCAACCATGTCTGAGAATCGTCGCATAAATCTTCGGTAGAAGTTTGCGAACCCCAGCAGACTCTGGATTTCCTTTACGTTGCGAGGACAGGGCCAGTCAACGATGGCCTTCACCTTTCTCTCTGCCATGACCTGCCCAGAGGGAGTGAGCATAACCCCTAAGAATTCCACTGTGGTCACGTGAAACTCACATTTTGTGATTTTGCAGAACACGGTGGTGCCGCAGTGCTTGCAATACCAGGCGTACATGTACCACATGTTCTTCCTCTGTCGTGGAATATATGAGGATGTCATCTATATAGACCAAGACAAAGAGGTCTAGGTTTTTTCTGAGGACCTCATTTAGAAAGAATTGAAACGCCGCAAGGGCATTACAGAGCCCAAAAGGCGTAACCAGGTATTTGAACAGTCCATACCTCGTTTTGAATGCGGTCTTCCATTCATCGCCCTGATGCATTCGGACCAAATGATATGCCCCTCTCAAGTCTAGCTTCGTGTAGATGACCGCAGCCCGCACTTGTTCCCGGAGCACAGGGATCAACGGAAGCGGGTTTTGGTCCCTTATGGTTATGGCGTTCAATGCTCTATAATCGATGCAGCATCTAGATCTCCGTTTGCCTTCGGAATGAATAAGAGGGGAGAGGCTGCTGGAGATCTGGATGGACGTATGAATCCCAGTTCTAGGTGTTTGTCCAAATATTCCCGTAGATACTTATTCTCTGGTACCGTAAGAGCATAGATCCTCCCACACGGGATCACTGACCCTGGGACCAGGTCAATACGACAGTCGTAGTCTCTGTGAGGAGGCAATACATCTGCATCGCTGAAAACGTCATCGTATTCCGCATAACACTTAGGCAAGACCACGTTCTTTTCGGCAGCTGTTGCGATGTGGTGTCTGGTTGCTAAGATTTTCGATGGTCGCATCACCCCTTGGTTGCAGTGGTACTGGCAATAGGCGGAATCCATTTGTAACGTCTTGTTGGTCCATTGAATGGTAGGTTCGTGTCTCTGTAACCAGTGAAGACCCAGTATAACTCTGTACTGTGGAGCCCGTATGATGTTGAAAGACAACCACTCCTTATGGTATTCATCGTAAATAAGCTCATACTCAGGGGTGCTATGCCGGATGGGTCCAGACTCTAGTACCTTCCCGTCCACGGCGTACACCAGTTCTGGGGTAGGCTTATGGATCAGTTGTATGCCTAGACGTAGCGCCTCTTCGTGGTCCATAAAACATCCCGTGGCTCCCGAATCGACCATAGCTCGAATGTGTTTGGGTTCTTGGTTAATTACTATGACTAGTATTCTATAGAAATGATCCGCTTCCATAACGGCGGATGAGCTCACCGAAGGGATCGCACAACCGCTTGAAGACATCCCTTCCTGAGTCTTCAAGCGTGGCAGTTTTCCTCCTTCTTTTCAGTTGTCACTGCGGCTGCTTGCCCCAATCGAGGTCGACCGTATTTCGGCTTGACCGGACATTCACGCAGGAAATGTCCCTTTTTTCCACAATACAAGCATAGACCTTGTTTGCGACGATGGTCTCTTTCGCTGAGAGTTAAGGATGCTCTCACTGTTCCAATCTCCATGGGTTCGGGTTTTGGGGTGGTTTTCTCGATGCCAGAAGCGCGCTCACCGTAGGGTACGTATTTCTCTTTCCTTTTGTGATCTCCTCTGCTTTCTCACATCCTGTGATCTAATCGGAGGGTGAGGTCTATGAGAGCCGCACAGGAGCGAGGTTGGGTATCAATCTGGGCTAGAACATCTTTTAGCTCACCCGTGAGCCCTTGGTAGAATATAGCTGACTGCTTAGCTTCCGGCCAGTCGGTTTCTGCCACCAGCCTCCGAAAGCTGTTCAGGTAGCTAACCAAATCGGAGTTTCCCTGACGTAGCTCCAGTAGGTCCCTATCCGCAGAGAAGGTTTCGGCTCGTCGATCAAAGGTTTTTTCAAAGCTCTCCTTGAATTCGTCCCAGTCGTAGAGTAGGGGATCGTCTCTCCGCACAATGGGAACAGCCCACTGTGTGGCCTCCCCACCCAGATAAGAAATCATGAAAGCCACTCTGGCTTGGTTAGTGGCGAACCTCTTTGGTTTGCAGGTAAAGTGGAGTAACACTTGGGTAATGAAAACTTGTACTTTCTTATTGTCCCCATAAAACCTCTCCGGAGGAGCCAACAGTATCTGGGCAGGCATCTCCACAACTACCGACGTTGGGTGGGGGGCTTCCCCTGCATTAAATGGGTTACGTTGTAGCCTATCTACTCTGACCTGTAGGGCCGCTGTTTCCTGACGTGAGGCAGCTAGTTCTGCTTGAACAAGCACCAGCGCCGCCATCACATCCTCTAAGGTGGCCATCAATGAACCCAGCACGACCAGGAGGAAGCCAATTCTTGGGCCGATTATTCTGTCAGGATTCTCTGTCCAATTCCTCGGGTCGTGCTGATGCTCAAAGGGGGCCCACCTCTGAACCACCCCAAGTCTGGAATAGCGTTATACACTCCGACTGTTGGGGTAATTGAGCGGGGGAAGGAAAGGGTAGGAACTGCGGGGAGGGAGATCTGTGAAGGAGACAAGAAAACGTAAGTCTTCTTCAGTCTGCTTTCCCTTACCCCCCGTCAATTATCACTTTACCACCTATTCCTTTACACTACAACCCCTACCTGAAACAAAAAAAAGTGAAACGATGACATCAGAAGAGAGCAGAGGGTGATGACATATTGCA
Source organism: Calotriton arnoldi (assembly GCA_963921515.1). Taxonomy (NCBI): domain Eukaryota; kingdom Metazoa; phylum Chordata; class Amphibia; order Caudata; family Salamandridae; genus Calotriton; species Calotriton arnoldi. The sequence goes on from CAWUFW010003619.1 coordinate 1,398,227, forward strand.
GAACACCTTTCTAAATGAAAACATAAAACGAAAGAGCACGTTATAAAGAAAGGTTTCTATTCTCCTCTAAGCCCTCACTGCATTTTTCTTCTTACGGGATTGAAAACACACCTACCAAGGTCATGTGTCTCGTACACTGTGATGCCAAGATGTGACCCCTCTATCCGATCTCTTTTCTGAAGGGAAAAAAATATAAAGAAAGAACAACCAAATCACACAAATCAGAGGGTGTACTTTGGACCCTGGACAAACGAAGCTTGACTTCTTAAACCATTAGAGTGGAGCGCCCAGGAATGATAGCAGTCGCATGATCCTAGCATCTCACCAGCAAGTACAGGCTTCAAAGAAGAAATGTCAAGCAATAAGTAAACACGGCTTGATTTTAGCCCCTGCAATGTCTCGGAGCGTCTTTAGCAAACAATGTCCACAAATCAGGGCTTTCCATAAGTAGATAGTATATTGAAATGTCAATGCCTGAATTATCGCGGGTGCTTACTTTCCCTCCATGAAACCGGAATGTAATTCTCGGTTTCTCCAACAGGTAACGAGCATCCCAAGCGCCTCTTCCGGCACCTAAACTCCCCTGCAAGAGACCGCGGTGAAACAGCGTGTCTCGTCCAACAGGGGAGTCCGTGGAGATGAACGGAGAACTAACCTCCGTTCGGATTGTTACAATGGCGGCTCGGAGATGTGTGCACTAGCACTCTTACCGCCTGGCTTGGCCTGCAGGTACGTAGAAGGAATCCCAAATATGCATCCCGGGTAGAGAATAATCGGTGGCGCTTTCAGGCTTCCGCCATATTTATTCTTTTTCCGGCGAGGCGTCCGAGTCACGTGATGCGCGACTTGCATTGCATGCCGGTAGATGTAGTTTTGTGACGCGGGTGTCGCACACGGTCCGCGCAAGGAGGGCAGGCAGTGTACCGGCGTTTGTGATCCTGACAGGCCTGACTTGGAATGAAACATATCCTATCTTCTTCGAATTGACAGTTGAAGTCGCCCCCAACAACCTTAAAGGTGCTCCCTGAGAGAGAGAGAGAGAGAGAGAGAGGACAAAAAACTGGAAAGTTGCTCAACTAGTGGAGCTTCAGGCCCTGTGCTCATGGGTCTCGAAAAAACATTGGCCAGGGCTATGGCCACTTAAGGCGTAAAATTCAGCACAACACACAGTGTGTCGTCCGACCCTGTTTCGACCTCCTTGGCCTTACAGCCCAGAAGGGTAGCAACCCATATGGATAACCCCACTGATGGTCTGCTCCTCCAACCTGAAGTGGCCAACTTTGAAAATGCCGCAAAACTTGTGCGTCGTGCTTCTTCCCTGTTCCAAGTTTCCTGGAATAGCACTACATCGTATTGGTCTATAAAAAAACCCCAATCACTGCAGTCCAACATGCTTTTCAGGCCTGTGGCGTTTCAGGAAGCCACCTTGATTACCTTTGAAATATCTGTAGCATCTAGGGTGACCTTACAAAAGTCCTCTTCCTCTATATGCTCGCGGGCCTGCCCCTCTGGGTCCATACATGTTGCAAAACACCCACTTTCCTCTGCTCCATATTCCACTCCCCCTCCTTATTAATGGCTTTTTCCCTCCAGTAGGCCGGGACAAAAAGATTTTAGAAGTGGATGATGGGGATCTGGGTCTGCTTGGCAGCTGTTTGTATTCCCTACCCTCTAGTAAATCCCACTGGACTCCCTCCACTGCTCGTTTCAGCTCAACACCAACGCAAAATGATGGCCTCTTAGTGCATGTCGGATTCGATTCGAGAGTAGAAGGTAGGGTGCTATTATTGCCATTCTCCCTTGTCCCAACAGTCTGTCATCCTTTTGTCTCCGTGGGCCCTGTGAGTCAATCCACTCCCTCAAGCCGCTCGAATGTATTAGCTACTGGAATTACATAAGAATGGTGACCATGCAACTGGTGGAAATATAGAGGGTAGCACTGCTGTTCGCGCAAAGGTGGTTTATAAAAGTAACCAAGTGGAAGTGACACTATGGCCGAACTCTGATGCTGGTGTGATAAGTCACCCATTATAATGTCATGGACCAATTTTTGATTCTTAAAATTAATGACAATGCAGTCCCCAGGCTTGTCTTTGGGGCCCTTCCCTGTCAAGCTAACCCTCCGCGTTAAGAGTATGTCATCTGCTCTGTCCTGTGGAAAGTTTCTATGTCTAGAGAGCCAGTACAAAGTTTTATTTTTTAGGTCCTCTTGGGCTTCTCTCTGATTAAATTGTATCTCTGGGATCCCTGCAAGGGTTACAACATAGGGGCAATAGGCTAAAGATCGATTGATTGTTGGGGATTTCACAACTTTCGCCTTATAACCTCTGACCAAGTGTCCCCTCCCTTGCCCCCCCTTGATACACTACCTGCTGATGGGTGATCTCTTTCACACATGCCCGTTATCCCCTTCAGAGCCCTTTCGGCGAATCCTTTTTGTCCCTTTTATTACTATTAACTGGGGTAGCCCTTGCAGGGTTGTCTACAACAGCCTGGTCTGTTTGGCATTGCACATCTACTCTACCATTCAATCCCACATACACCTTTTTGTTGCTCTCCATACACCAGTTGCTCAATCTGTCAAGGTGGCAGTGAGTGGACTCAATTCTTCTTGAATCATGATTTTAATTTTTTTATAATATCCCTCATAAGACTGTCTATCCATAAAGGTTGAGCAGCAGTTCCACTGTCATTATTTACATTAACTTGGATCATATCGCCCGAGGTGCAATGAAAATTGCCGCATTGTTTGTTAGAACTTTTGGTGGACTTTGGAATGCTACTTAAGGAAGCCTTTTTTTTGGTGGCCACAGCAGATTTAGTAGTGGATTTGGCAGGCTTTTCCTCAATTTGGGGGCCGTCACTAATAAAATCCCCTCTCAGGTCATCTTGGTCTTCTTGGTTGGCCTGCATTGTATGGGACCTCAGACAGGCTGATTTGGGCTTCGTAGTGATGCACGCTATGGGCCTATCAAAGCACCTTGAGATTACAAGGACAGTGACAGCAGCCTCTTGTTGTATTCCGCTTTAGGTGTCAGTACATAGGTTTTCCTGATACATGTCCTTATATAGGCACAATTCGCATTGCCCTTATATAGGCATAAGATCCCAGTCCTTATTTAGGCATTAGCCATGCTATCCAAATACAGGCATGGTCACCTACATCCGTCCACCCCAACGTCACAACGAGTTCTTAGAAACCGGACCCTTAAGCTCTTGGGAGTTCCCCTAGCACAGGATTATTGATTTCTCTAAGAACTCATTTATTATGCATGAACCGCTATTCCTTAAGGGTTCATTCCTGACGTCTTCCTCTGCCCGACTTTACGTCAATGCTAACATTCCAAGGCACCTACCAGGTATAAATATACCTTCCCTTGCCCAAGCAAGTAGGAGGAGACCTCGACTTTAGAGGAGCCCGTGTCCCGGCCTGACACACTGACAAGAGACGCTGTCATCCCTGCTCGCAGAGAATCCAGCTTCCAGTGTTCCGACTCCCTTCACGGGGTGTTAGAGTTCGAGACCCGGAAAGAGATTCCCACCTCTCTCATTCTCAAGGTATGGAGCTGACTAGAACCTAGAGGGGCTCTTGGCATACCAGACTTGGCATACTATAGCATACCATACTATAGAATACATCACCTACTTCTTACCTTGCACTACACTTAGGTACACTGGGGTAGAACTAGTTAGAGAAGCATCTTATGAGTACTCGCATTTTTAGCTTATGTTATTTATGTATATGAATATGTGTCATAGCTAAAAGATAATGCTAGCGCAGTATTATTTCTTTCTACTGCTTACGCTGTACATAATATATCTCGCATACTGTCTTATGATTGTAACAGCTCATATCTCTTACACGAGAAACAAGACTGTTCAATAAATCCTTTTATTGAAACGCCCGTCTATTCTTTCTGTGTAACTCTGAAGAAACTAAGCATGCACGATTAGCTGAGTGAAACTGTTATCTGTTGTTTCCACGATTCTGAGAGTGTTCCGATTCTAAAGGGAAACAAAGTTGTCATGTTTATGCGGTTGCGAGAAACTACTCCCTTCTTGTTTACAAGGAGTTTCTAGTGGCCTCTGAGTTAGCTGGTACAAAGTAATTACGTTTAATATACTCGATAGGGGCATACTGACCTCAGTCCTATGTCAAACCTATAGGGTATATTATTCCAATGCGCAGAGCCTATTAGGGAAATAGGAACTACACTACATGGCGCCCAACATTTGGTAAGGCACTAATTTAACGCTAGATACTGAGTAACTCAGTCGTGCTTTTCTCAGAGACCCCTACTCACATACTCCATAAGACGTCTGGAGTGGGTAGGGTTAAGTATCCGCCAAAGCTGAATCGGACAAAAATCCTATGTATTAGCTGTATGGTTTGTTCAACGTTGAAGGATACAGTGTTCCAAAATATTGTGCAACTTATCTTTGTTTCCTTGAAACTTGTTCTGCATTTTTTTTTTAAATGTCCCTGAACGGGGATACTAACACCGAGAGCGGTGTAGCTGCGGCTGACCCAGTCGTAACAGCTTTTAATTTTACAGGTTTAAATGAAACCGATGAGGGTGTTATACACATCCCTCCATACTTAAGGAGAGCCATCACTCTAAAACTTATAAAACACGGCCTAACACCAAGAGGTGGTAGAGCAGTTTTCGTGATAGAGGCACACAAATCCTTTCAGACAGAGGTATTCTATTCATGGATTGTATTCCCAGAATCAAATCCAATAACAAAAGTATTTCACTTCTTTAAAGAAGATGAACCACCAGAGGAATATATTCCTTTCGAGGATATTGAAATTCCACTCACATACCAGGAGCATAATCTCTGGTTTAAAGGCGCCCTAAAACATCACAAAAACATTACCAGGCTCGGTCCACTAGGTAGACCAGGAGCAACATGGCCGATTTTAGCCGGCTACACTCCTCATCCTGACATTGAAGAGATGTCAGACGAAGAATTACTCGCTCAACTACAAGAGTTAATAAAAATTTACAGACAATTAGTCCAATATGTCATGCGGACTTTCACAGTCCAACCACCTATAACAATTCCAAATCAAACACCCCAACAGGGGTATACACTAAAAATTACTCCACAGACTTTACACGCAGTAATGGGTAAAATGCCCACAAAACGTGAACAAATTCCATTCTGGATAGCTCAAAAAATTACTCAAATCGAAGCAGTATTTCCAAATACTAGCCCTTATGAGAAACACAGAATCCTAACAATCTGTTTACCAATGGGGATCACATCACAACTGGAAGACTGCACCATTTGGGGCACAGTCTTTGCTGCTATCTATACTAAAACACATGGTGTTCCGTCAATTGCAGTAATACCAGATGTCCTGAAACAAATTCAAAACGAATACGGGGCAGAACCTGCTCTGAATTTAGGTATGAAATTACTGAAAAACTTCGACCAGGTCTCAACAATAATATTATCTAATATTAAAGGGGAGGCAGCATCAGTGGCGATCCGCCAACGCTTAAGGGAATTTGATGTAACAGAACATCAACATGAACTACCCAGAATAATAGAAAAATCTTATGCAGAATTAGGCAGAGATAGTTTGGGTGGAAAACCTTTGAAGCCAAAACTATCTGAAAGTCCTGAGAAGGACTCTATTAAACAAAATCCTACATCTTCTAAAAAGAAGTGGGAAACTAATAAACAAAATTCAAACGAGACACGTTCTCAATCCCGAGGTAGGTCTCCTCAAAAGGAGCCCTCTGAAAGGAGGTATAACCTCAGGAATAGGGATAATTTAAGAAAACCTGACAGGTATCAAGATACTGATACACGTTCCTCTCGTACCTTTCAGATATCGTCACAGATATCAGAAAGAAGAGGACGGTCAGATCACAAAGAAGAACGCGTGAAATCCAAAGACGATAAACACGTTCAGAAAAATAAATCAAAACCTCAATTCACAAAAAAGAAGGTAGCAGGTCTGAAGATCAGACATGCCGAGGATACTGAGAACACAGCTCAAGAACGGAGAATGGGCTCAGACAATGCTGGACAGTGCAGCAGAAGTAACAATAGCTCGCCAGAACCTGAAGGATCTTCTGGAGATAGTGGACTTGAATGAGTACATCACAGTAGAGACTGTAGACACCAGGGTTGGTACTCCACAAACGTTATATGGAATAACACTCCGAATGGAGGGAGACATACCAAGAAAAGTGAAAGCACTCTTTTGGGAGAAACTTTCAAGGGGTTATGATATACTTCTAGCAGAAAAGGACTGGCCACAAAACTTTGTCATGGAGTGCCCACATGGCGAGGACATCATTATGCCAGCCTTCTCCAACCATATTCCAATTCACCTAAAATATACTTATGCCAGCAAATGGGCAGTTGCCCAGGCCCCAGCATTATACAAAAATCATGTAGGATTGGATGAGGACTCACCTCAACACAAAATACAGCTAAAAAATCAACCTACTGCAAAAAAGCAGTACCCAATAAAGCAAGAAGCTAAAAAACAGGTCAGGGAGATCTTAGATCAACTTGAATACCAAGGGGTGATTGAAACATGCACCTCCTCAATGAACAATCCTTTGTTGCCTGTATCCAAACCAGACAATGTAAATAATAAGGACCCCCTGTAGGTACTTCCAATTCCTAGGACAGGGCAATAATACTTTTGAAGTTAAATCCCTAGGCAATCAAAAAGGTCAAACTCTAATCACTGACTCAAACAAAACCAAACATGATATAAAATACTCAGTGTCACTAACGAATATGTTAAAATCTCGTCATTTTATTCTTATCTTTTATTTAAAAGCATTGTTAGAAGTGCATATGACATTTACATACGAAACATAATAAACATATATATCAAAAGTAAACAACATCTAAATTACCAATCGACAATATACACAAAACATCACAATTAAAAGAATAATTAATAATGACAAAGGACCAAAAACAATGAAAGAACAAAGACAATGGCTATGCGATGGTTCTTTGACGCGCGTTTCGGCGCAAACTGCGCCTTCATCAGGAGAGCCACAAATAAATTCCTACAAATAAAATTAAAGCTATATCAATAAATATATTAAATTGAAAACTAGGACACTAAGTTAAATAATACGAACAATTCGCGAAATTTGATAGATGCAATCAGTTACATGCCTTCACCATAAATTTAGAAAATCAGCTTGTATATATCATAAATTGTTATATACCCTGACATTTAATACACAAAGAATTACAGAGAAGAAGATCAAGTAGTATAGATAGCAATGACAAGTCAAAGCAACTTTGAAAGGTAATTTGTGCCTCCGTGATAGAAAACAGCCCATAAGAACCTAATGTTAAAATAATAAAAAGAAAAAAGAAAGAAAAAGGAAGAAAAGAGTAAACAAGAAAATACATAAACTAAGGATATGAGATAATAAATCAGCCATAGCTTCTCAGGGTAACCAGACAATACATATCGTCTAGTTTTGGATTACAGACACTTGAACACTTGTTCCAAAACATTTGCAGTGCAAAATGCACATAGTACAGCATTAATGAATAACATTGTGCGTAAAAAATATAAAACCACATTGGACATTTCAAATGGTTTCTTTTGTCAAAACATAGCACCTGAAAGCAGGTACTTAACAGCTTTCTCAATAATGGGGACCCAGAGTCAATTTTGTAGACTCCCACAAGGGTTCAAAAACAGCCCGGGGTTATTCTCAGCAAGAGTAACAGAGTTACTACAAATTTATGATAATGAGGCATTGTCATATGTCGATGACATCTATCTGACAGACGATGACCTAGATAGGCACTTGAATAGGGTGAGTACCATTATATTGGGCTTCGCCTCTGGAGGTTATAAATTCAACTTTAAAAAATCCAGAATTGCCCATCTCAATGTCCTTTTCCTAGGATATGAGCTTTCAAGTGAAGGCAAGAGCCTGGCAGCTAACTTTTTAGAAAAGTGCGCGCTGCTCCAACCTCCAAAAACGCTGAAAAATTTACAATCCATCTTGGGTTTCCTAAATTTTGGAAGAACTTACATTCTAAATAACGCAGAAAGGGTTAAACCTCTCTACGAATTAATCAAACCTGATTTTTCAACAAAACATTGGACACAAGAACACACAGAAATCCTGCGTTCACTCCAAGCTAACATGTTAGCAACAAATCACTTACAAACACGCGTAAATACACGCAATTTAGTGATCCGAATAATTTCGGGTCAATGCATATTCACCTATTTAACATTTAATGAGGGTGAAAAAGTACCAATAGCATACAAATCACATTTGTATACACAAGCAGAAATGCGCTTCACTTCAACAGAAAAAATACTGCCAGCAGTTCAAACCGCTGTAGCAAAAGAAAGAGCTCAAGGGAAACGCATTATTGTCGTAACTCCAGTACCAGCCTTAGAGGCGGTCACAAAAGTGAGCATTCCAAATGCAAAAGCTTTACATCCTAGATGGATACAATGGGTTAATTCTCTTGCTGCAACAGATGTTGAATATGTTTTTGATCCTGATTTAAAAACACAAGCGTTCCTGCAATATGAACATGAATGTCCTCTTCCCACTGAAATTCTGCCTCTCGATCAGTATGAATTTATAATTTATACTGACGGATCAGCACAACCCGCTACAGGGAGTAAGCAAGCTTACAGTGCAGCGTGCGCAATCGTTAAAGGTCGCATGCGCGATGGTAACTTCAGACCAATGGTCACTAAAACTCAATCTCTAGGAGATTGTACAGCTGAGCGAGCTGAACTACAAGCATTCAAACTGGCACTTGAAAATACAGATCGCGAATTCCCCACACTTATAGTGTGCGATTCCTTTACTGTGTTCAGTCATATAATGAATATATACAGAATTGGCTTCAAAACGGATTCAAAGATGCAAAGGTGGCACAATAAAGCATAAAACGCTTTGGGAACAAGTAGTTCACTTCAGAAACGAACTACCAAAAGCTCACGTGATACACACGATGAGTCATCAACGTGATGGCGTTCACGTTACAGGGAATTCATTGGCTGATGAAGCCGCAAAGGGGGCTGTTCAGACTGCTTCCGTAGCTGCGATCACTCGTTCAAAAACGAGAATAGACAGTGAGATATTGTTGGCTGTCAATGCTTCAAGCAAAGGCAGTGGTGCATCGTTACCACAGAAATTTCCACTCAAGTACTCTTATGTAATTGATGCGAACAACGTTCCTTTTGCTCGAATCCCTGGAGTGGGGGATAGGGTAATTCCAAACATGGAACGTAGATTAGGACTGATCCTAGCAGCATATGAAGGGATAGCCTCTGCCCATGCAGGTGTTTCTGCAACAGTATCTTTACTAAAACAAAGATATTGGTGGCCTGGCATTAGGAAACAGACCAAAAACTATGTTTTGGAATGTGAAATATGCCAACAGATGAGTCTCCACAGTGAAACGTCCTGCGCAGACACCCCTGTTGATTTCAGACAAACCATTAGCTTGTGTTTACCTGGACCACTGCGGTCCCTTGCAAAGGGACGGTAACTATAAATATATAATGCTCGCAGTGGATTCGTGCTCAAGGTTCCTATGGATGTGGCCTCAGCGCTCGGCTGACGCTCGAACTGTTATAAAAGATTTGCGAGTCTTTATCGGCACATACGCAATTGGCACACTACATTCTGACCAGGGCCCTGCGTTTAGCTCTCGGGCTTACAAAGAAGCCATGGCCCGTTTGGGCGTAGCATTGCGGTACTCCTCTCCGTTTCATCCTGAGGGAAATTCTGTTGTGGAAAGGAAAAACCGGGACATAAAGCAGTCTATAACAGCTAGAGTATTAGGTTCGGGTGGGTCAAACATCTTTATGGGGTCCAACGCTCATTAAATAATTTGCCAAGAAGTTCTCTGGGGGGGTCACTCCATATGAGGTCCTATTTGGGACAAGAATGTGGGTTCCTGATCTCAAATGTAAAGGCACAGTGGTGGAAAATAAACCCTTTGATATCAAAGATAGTTTGGCTGTTTTACACGATCTAAATGAACTAAGGTCGAAACAAAGCAACGTGTTCCTGAAGCCAACCACCAGTGGGGAAAAACCGGCAGTCCCAGCAAGGCCTGTCTGGATCCCAAAAGTTGGGGATCTAGTCAGAGACAAGATTGCGGACAAGAAGGAATTTGGACCTTCTTACAGACAAACCAGTAACTGTCCTAGCCGTCCACGGAACAAGAACAGTACTTCTGCCGCCCCTTGCTAGAAAAAAGGAGAAAAGATTTGTGTCAATCGACCTCATCAAACCACACTATGTGGCCAATACTAAATAGTAGGCCTCGTGGACTCCGACCTAGTAGCAGACGCACTCCTCTCGCTACTATCCAAGAGGTTCAGACTGAAAGACTCATAACCATCGAGAATTCAGCAGTAAGAGATGAAGGACTAAGCAACAATGCTATGGAACTCATCCCTCTTGAAACTCAAGTAACAGTTCGTCCAGATACACCTGTCTACACCAACGTAACACGTGAACAACTGGTTCCAGCGATTTCAACAAATCCTGATGCAATTCCAATAATTGACCGAACTGCTTCTGGCTATTTCATTAACTTTGATACGTTTTCTGAGGATCCAAGTGAGCCTGAAACGACGCCAGCCCTAAAAACTTTCAAACAACAAGTACAAGACTTTTTTCATTTTCTGAAAGAGACTTATCTGGTTTCACCATGGATTGAACTATGGATAATTTCTGGAATATTTTTCTTTTTGCTTTGGCTAGCTTTAGTAATGACTCTTAGCGTGCTTATAAACGGCAGATACATTCGTATGGACACTGAAAGTAAAAATTTGAACTTACTTTTAAAACCACACAAATCATCCCATCGTGAAGCAAGAGTCTTGTCATCAGTGAACATCACAGCCGTTCCTATACAGGATGGTATAGTTTGGGACAAAACCGATTTTGACATATTCGACCCTACAGAACTTTTGAAGATTCCACATTTATTTAAAATTTCATTAAGTGACTTTATTACCTCCAGTACCTATTCTGATGATTGGGACTTTGAGACTGTTAATAACATGATGTCTGATCTAGAAAGGTCTGCTGCGTTCTCTAACAATGAATACTTAGAGGGTTCATCAGACTACGAACAGCTTTATTGTTACAACCACTATGGTCATCATTTTTTGCATAAATCTGCAACACCTAGAAATGTGTTTGTTTAACCAATGGGAACATTGTCCTACACCACCAAGGGGTAGTTCAAAAACGTTTGCAAAGAAGTTTCCATATTTTTCAGGGTACAATACATCTGATCCAGAAACATTTTACTATAAGAATGTAAACAAAACCGGACAGAAAATTATGTTAACTAATACAAAACAGATTTATTCTGCAGCCTTTATTACCCAACTGTCTAGACAAGGATTTGACTTTTGGAAAGACACAATTGACACAAAATCTGTCTGGGGTTCTAAAGATTGGCAAGTGCAGGGGATAGAAGCTTTGTTTAGAGCCTGTATCATCCCACAGCAAATAATGTTTTTGAATGACACTGTGCAACAAACGTCTTGCCTTGGTTTAGCCAAGATCAAAGACATGAACACACCTTCTGTACCAACACCTGCAAGTAATAGCACTACACAGGGAGCGGTCACAGTAGACACAATACTACAAAACAACAGATCAGATCCTGATTGGGAAAAATGGTTGCTCTGGCCCACAGACACAAACATCTGTCAAGAAAGATTCCTGAATAGAATACAGGGCTTTACTATCCATAGGCCAGACCCACGTTATGTTCAACGACAACATCCGGGGGTAGTAACAACATACAGTGTAGGAAAATTGTGCCTCGACTGGTTACAAAAATCTACACTCGAGGATGTGAAACAACACTTATCTTTACTTAAAGAAGACGCAGACCGTAGGGATTTCTTGCTAGGACCAAGAAAACCGCGTCAAAAACGTTTCATATATGTCGGCATTTATGCTGCTTGTAATGAAATATGGAAGGTTTCACAGGCAGAGGCCGCAGAAAGAATACGTGAGCTTGATCGTATTAACTTAGAGAAATCTCTCACTGTGGTCGACAATGGGTTAACAACTTTGTCATCCAGAATTTATTCACTGGACAACATTGTATCCTCTGCTATTGACATACTGCAACAAGATTTAGCCATGTTACAACAAGGCCAATCTCAGTTACGTTCTATTAGGTTATTAGGCTGGACGCTGCAATCCCTGCGTGCAGGCTATGTGCCTTAGCGTTTTATCAACATGTCGTCTCTGTTTTCAGAATACAATCTCACGGATAAACAGGTCGAACTGGAACAAAGGGGAGCAAAGTATACAGTGCTGAGCATTGAAAAACTGGAAAAATTTCCATTTACGGTAGCAGAAAAACCAGCTACAGAATGGCTTATCCATGGCAAAATAACTCTGCCTGTCACTACTTTTTAGTTTCAGTAATGTCTCAAACAAATGCAACAGGCAAATATGAAAGGTTGGGTAAAGAATACATTAAGACATCCTGGGATTTACCTTACGAAAACAGGTGTTGGAGTGGGGATCGTGAAGTGTTTCTAAGCGGTACACACTGTGAAAATGCACTGAGCGGATCTCTCATATGTCAGGACATTTCTTTACACGGGGCTTGTAATGGTTCTGTGGCAAACTTGTCCCGCCACTTGTAGGGTACACCGGCTGCTTTGATTAATCCAACGTTTGGCCAACTTTCTAACGGGAGTTACCTCATGTTGAATGATCAGAGTTGCTGTGGCATGTTGCCAGGAATCCCATATCTGGTAACGGTTAGCTCCAGGGTTACTTGTTGTATGCAAGTATTGTTCCCCCAAATAGACACAGTCAGGGAGTCGCCTCTATGGCCTTCATTGAATGTTTCTTTTATAGGTTTTGATACTTTAAGCAGAATGAAAGCCATGCTTTTACAACAAACAGTGCCTTTGACCTCGGACAAAGAAATCTATGATCTACAAATTGCAAGGACTTCGGCTGAGATACAGGCTCTAATTCGTACAAACTGCCCTATACATTTCGTAGAAATGATGGGACGTATCTTAAACATGTCTGATACGGGCGGGATTGTACATGTATTTAAGACCATCTGTTTAGGACTGTTAACACCTTTTCAGGCAGTCCTCTGAATCATTCCAAACTTCGCTCATTCGGTGTTTGGTGGTGTGCCATTAATTCTAGCACTCGTTGCAGGAATCCTGTTTTTATTCCTACTACTACGCTATGGCAAGCCTATCAACCTGCGTCACTCCCAGCACTTTGGAGAAAGCTCTCCTAGAACGGAAGTGCCGTGAGCGCACAGTGCAACTTTTGGGCATTCCTCGTCTACGGGAACTTAATACAACATGGTTTCTGTCATTTAGACCAATCTGGCAAGATTGCATATTACCTGTTCTACGCTGCCTGCTTTGCGGTGAAGAATGCGTGCTAGACATCTGTCTAACACTCCCATCGGTCATGCCAACGGATATCGATACTCTGCTGGACCCGATAACGGCCCATGCTCGGTGTTGTCCCCAGAGGCTACCAATCCTGATGACGGCATTCGTTGAGATCTCACAGACGCTTCCTGCTGCTGCTGAGGTACGAGATGGATCAACAGGCACACAGGTAACGACGGACGCGAACATTGCTGCAGCATCCTATGCTGAAGGCAATGCTTCACATCTCTGTGCAGTTAACCTTCTAAACGAGGTGTTCCAACTGTCACCGACATCGGTAGACGATCTTTTGTCTACAGGAATAGATGATTTCGTGTTTACACCAGACCCATACACTGACTTTGATTCGGCTCAGTGTACCGGGGATGCAATGAATTTGGCCTCCATATTTTCAAAACAGAACAAAACTTGGAACTCTTCCTAAAAATTGAATATTTTTTTTCCATTTGAAAATACTTGGCAATTCAATCTGCTTACAGTAGAACTATTCATATAGAACGGACTAATTTGAATACTTCCAGGGACACATTGTCACCTTATTTACCACAATTTCATTTAGTACCATGATATGAAATGGCTTTGATTTTTTTGAATACTTATCAACCATTTCGTCATATGTATATATTTCTGTTTTATCATTCATGTTGCATTTATTTCCAATATATGCTTAGAATGAAAAAATGCTTTAAAATGTACAGTACCTATTGCATTACATGTTTAGCAACAGTTTAAAAAAAACAAAAAACTTTTTAGTATGCTTTTAGAAATGTTTTTAGCAACATGTGGTACTCAGTTCAATGTTTAGCATTTAATGTTTAAGCATTTAGTATTATCGTTCATTCGAAAGTGAAGTGGGTGTTGTATTCCGCTTTAGGTGTCTGTATATAGGTCTTCCTGATACATGTCCTTATATAGGCACAATTTGCATTGCCCTTATATAGGCATAAGATCCCAGTCCTTATTTAGGCATTTGCCATGCTATCCAAATACAGGCATGGTCACCTACATCCGTCCACCCCAACGTCACAACGAGTTCTTAGAAACCGGACCCTTAAGCTCTTGGGAGTTCCCCTAGCACAGGATTATTGATTTCTCCAAGAACTCATTTATTATGCATGAACCGCTATTCCTTAAGGGTTCATTCCTGACGTCTTCCTCTGCCCGACTTTACGTCATTGCTAACATTCCAAGGCACCTACCAGGTATAAATATACCTTCCCTTACCCAAGCAAGTAGGAGGAGACCTCGACTTTAGAGGAGCCCGTGTCCCGGCCTGACGCACTGACAAGAGACGCTGTCATCCCTGCTCGCAGAGAATCCAGCTTCCAGTGTTCTGACTCCCTTCACGGGGTGTTAGAGTTCGAGACCCGGAAAGAGATTCCCACCTCTCTCATTCTCAAGGTATGGAGCTGACTAGAACCTAGAGGGGCTCTTGGCATACCAGACTTGGCATACTATAGCATACCATACTATAGAATACATCACCTACTTCTTACCTTGCACTACACTTAGGTTAGGTACACTGGGGTAGAACTAGTTGGAGAAGTATCTTATGAGTACTCGCATTTTTAGCTTATGTTATTTATGTATATGAATATCTGAAGGAGACACGTTGGTGATAGATTCCTTACCATAGAATATCCCCAGGCGTCAGACTGGATCCGGAAAGTTTTTCGTCAGCAGTACCCCTGCGCGTCGGTAGGTGGCGTCGTGCGACTCCGTGTTCGTCGCTGGCGTCGTAAGCGCCGCGATGACGTCACAGAGACTACTTAGGCGCCACCCATGCACGCTGACGTCAGTTCTTTATTTTTCCGCGCCAGCAAGCGCAGATCCGGTTAGAGCACGTACCTTAGTCACTTTTTGACTAGTTGTTTTTGGGACTTTTGTCTCTACTTTTCTAAATCTTGCCTCCTGGTGCCACGTAGGGATGCCTCGGTTTAAATCCTGCGGGGCCTGCCGCCGTACGATGTCGGTGGCTGACCCCCATGGCGTCTGTTTCTACTGTCTGGAGCGCGGTCATGTTCCGACTGTCTGGCCATGGCTCCGAAGGCTTTGCGGGAGTGGTCCCGAAAGCTGCTGGAGGCCGACAGTCGTCTCCGCGCCGTTCCAGGTCCAGGGGTCGCTCGAGGGACCGACCGCTAAGCCATCATCATCGCTCCTCGGGGTCCACGTCTTCACCCTCGGAATAGGGTAAGAGACGTCACAAGTAACAGTCGAAGAAGCGCGTACGCTCTCCAACCTCCCTGCGTCGGTCTCCGGACGCGGGGGCCAGGGGTCCTTCCCCCACGGCTCCGTTGGAGCCTGTGAGTCCCGCGGCCTACCCGCCCTACCCGGGTCCGTTGGAGGCTCCGGCCCAGGTGCAAGAGTTTCTTGCCGCCATGGGCTGCCTTTTCGGGCCTAGGGCTCCCGCCGGCGCGCCTTCGGGCCCCGCGGTCCCTATTGAGGGCTCTTGCTTGCCACCGGCTCCGCCGCTGGCGTCGTCGGCGGCTCCGGCGCGGCAAGGTCCTCCGCCGGCGGCTCCGGCTCCACAAGGTCCTCCGCCGGCGGCTCCGTCCCCTGCGCCGCAAAGTCCTCCGCCGGCGGCTCCGGCGCCACAAGGTCCTCCGCCGGCGGCTCTGGCCCCGGCGCCGCTAGGTCCTCCGCCGGCGGCTCCGGCGCCCCCTGCGGCTCCGTTCCCGGCGCCGCACTGGGTTCCGTCGTCCCACCTCCTACTTGGGACATGGAGCCGGATCGGCGCCGTTCCTGGCGCCGTTGGAGCGGAGGACTCGGAGGATGCAGGTGGCCTTGACCTCTCCTTTGAGCCTAGGTTTGTGTCTCCTCCCACTGTCATGGAGGAAGGCGCCACATACACTGTGGTGCTCTGTAGAGCAGCTGAGGCTCTTTACCTTGAACTGCCTACTGTTACCCTCAAAACTAGCCTCCTTACTGAAGTGCTTCAGCCGGCGGCAAGTTCCATAGAACCTCTGCTTCCGTTGAATGAGGCCTTGACGGATGTTTTGATGGGCACCTGGTCTAGGCCAGCCACAGGGGTTCCTGTGGATAAAAACGTGGCCAGGCGTCACCGCCCGCCCCGGGTGACCCTGCCCTTTTGACAACTTATCCGACACCGGAGAGCCTGGTCATTCAGGCCTCCACTTCCCAAACTGCATTCCCTGCCGCTCCGCCAACTACGGAATCGAAAATGCTGGAGCAGGTTGGCAAAAAGTTGTTTCCCTCTGCCGGCCTGAAGCTGCGGTTAGTAAACACCGCATGCCTCTTGGGCCGCTATTCTCACGCTGTGTGGGACACGGTGGCGCAAACTCTGCCCCACTGCCCGGAGAAGCTTCGGGCTGTACTTTCCCAAGCTGTTGCGGAGGGGAAGGATGCCGCGAAGTTCGCCTTTCGGTGTGGGTTGGACACTGCGGACTCTTTGGGGATAGCCATCTCCACGACGGTGGCCTTGCGGCGACACGCCTGGCTGCAGTCCACGGGGTTTTCGGGGGCTGTCTAGAGTTCCCTCTCTCCACCACACACCCGGCCACATCTACCTTTCGTTCTTTTCGTGCCACGGAAGGGGCGCCCCTACACGTCCGTTCAGCCAGAGGCCTGCGCACAACAAATCCTCAGCGCAGGCATGGTGGCCGCCGTGGCGGCACAGGGGGCCAGCGTGCGGGTCAGTCCGCCTCCACTCCCACAGCATCCGCCTCAAAGCCTTCCTAGTCCGAGCTTTCAGGTGCACCCCACGCCGGTGGGCAGCAGGATTCAACATCACCTCCCCCACTGGCGCTCTGTCACTTCGGACAGGTGGGTGCTGCAAATCGTCCGAAGGGGTTACTCCCTCCCCTTCCAGTCTGTCCCCCCGGCCATGCCACCTCAGTTCCACCGCATGTCGGCGGATCACTTGGCACTTCTCCG
Organism: Calotriton arnoldi; assembly: GCA_963921515.1. Lineage (NCBI taxonomy): Eukaryota > Metazoa > Chordata > Amphibia > Caudata > Salamandridae > Calotriton > Calotriton arnoldi. The sequence continues at coordinate 1,415,580 of CAWUFW010003619.1, forward strand.
ACAGGACGTCACAGCCCTCTTGGCCCAGGGGGCCATCGAGCGCGTTCCTGGGCCAGAAGTAGGACATGGTTGTCATTCCCACTACTTTCTGGTCCCCAAAATGTTAAAGGGGGGCCTGCGCCCCATCTTGGACCTCCGGAACGTCCATCGTTTCCTCCGGAAGGAGAAGTTCAAGATGTTGACTCTGGCTCAGGTCTTGGCTGCCCTCGACCCTGGAGCCTGGATGGTAGCGTTGGACTTGCAGGACGCATATTTTCACATTCCCGTCCTGCTGGCCCACCGGCGTTACCTGCGGTTCACGGTAGGCCGGGAGCATTTTCAGTTTGCCGTGCTCCCCTTCGGCCTTACAAGCGCCCCTCGGGTGTTCACCAAAGTGATGGCGGTGGTCGCAGCTAATCTGCGCAGGTCAGAGGTGTCAGTCTTCCCCTACCTCGACGACTGGATGTTGAAAACGGGCTCGCCCCTGGCAGTCGTCGCCCACCTTCAGACTACGGCCGACCTCCTCCAATTGCTGGGGTTCTCCATCAACGTGCCGAAGTCGCACCTGAGTCCCTCTCAGAAGCTCCCCTTCATCGGAGCGGTACTGGATTCGACACAGTTTCGGGTTTATCCTCCCGGGCAGCGACTCCCGGATATTCAGGCTATAATTCCAATGTTTCAGCCTCTATCCAGGGTTTCAGTCAGGATGACCCTCCGGCTACTGGGCATGTTGGCCTCCTGCATTCTGCTAGTGCAACATGCCAGGTGGCATATACGGGCTCTGCAGTGGGACCTGAAGTTCCAGTAGGCAGCATCAGGGCACCCTGTCCGATCATGTCCAGATCTCGGGGGCACTGCACAACAATTGCGGTGGTGGCTCACGCATCACGATTGGGTCAATGGCAGATCCCTCTCCCTTCCCCAACCGGGGCACATAGTGGTGACGGATGCGTCCCTCCTGAGATGGGGTGGCCACTTGGGAGAGGCGGAGATCAGAGGCCTCTGGTTTCCGGCAGTGTCCCGGCTCCATATCAATCTTTTGGAGCTTCGGGCGATCCGACTTGCACTGAAGGCATTCCTTCCCACTGTCCAGGGAAGTGTGGTGCAGGTGTTCACGGACAACACCACCGCCATGTGGTATTGTAACACACAGGGCGGGGTGGGGTCGTGGACCCTATGTCAGGAGGCTCTGCGCCTCTAGACATGGCTGCAACATCAAGGCATTTCCTTGGTGGTTCAACACCTGGCAGTTTCTCTAAACGCCAGGGCGGACGGACTCAGCCGCCGGTGCTTGATGGATCACGAATGGCGTCTGAACTCAGACATGGCGCACGGTCTCTTTCTGCAGTGGGGAGAGCCTTGGTTAGTACTATTCGCCACCGAACAAAACGCGCAATGTCATCAGTTCTGCGCGTTGCAATTTCCAAAGCGGCACTCGCTCGGCGACGCTTTTCGTCGCGAGTGCAGCTGCGGACTATTGTACGCCTTTCCGCCTATACCACTTCTGCCCAGAGTGCTGAAGACAATTCGGCGCGACCGGGCCCAGGTCATCCTTGTGGCTCCGGATTAGGCACGAAAATACTGGTATCCCGGGCTGCTCCACATGGCGATCGATCCCCCGATCCGACTGCCTCTTCGGGGGGATCTTCTGTCACAGCAGCTGGGGACGGTCCTCCACCCGAACCTATCCAGCCTCCGCCTCCATGCGTGGAGATTGAGCGGCAACAGTTGACAGCTTTCGATCTTCCTCCCGAAGTCTGTGATCTCATTCTGGCAGCCAGGCGTCCCTCCACTAAGACGGTATACGCCTGCAGGTGGAACAAGTTTGTGGCATGGTGCCCAGCTAAGTCTGTGGATCCCCTTTCTGCCCCTCTTTCTGAGGTCCTTCTGTTCCTGCTCTCCTTGGCCCAGCAGGGCTCTGCTCTGGGCACTATCAAAGGTTATCTTTCGGCCATCTCCGCCTTTCTCAAGCTTCCAGATCAGCCTTCTCTCTTTAAGTCCCCGGTTGTTAACCGTTTCCTGGAAGGCATTGCACACACGTTTCCTCCCGTGCCTTTCATAATGCCTCAATGGGACTTAAATCTCGTCTTGACCTATCTGATGTGCGCTCCCTTTGAGCCCCTTCATAACTGTCCCTTACGTCTTCTTACTCTCAAGACGGCTTTCCTGGTAGCTATCACCTCTGCCAGAAGAGTGAGTGAGCTCCAGGCTCTTTCTTCTAATCCTCCTTTCCTTTCTGTTCATCCGGACAAAGTGGTTTTAAGGACCCGTCCTTCTTTCTTGCCAAAGGTTGTCACGCCCTTCCACATCGGGCAGACCATCACTTTGCCCACCTTCTTTCCGTCTCCGCATCCTTCAAAACAGGAAAAGAGGCTCCACCGTCTGGACCCAAAACGTGCTCTCTCATTCTATCTGAAGCACACACAACAGTTCCAGGTGGATGACCAGCTCTTTGTTGGCTACCAGGGCGCAAAAAAAAAAAAGTCGAGCCGTGCACAAACAATCCATCTCTCAATGGGTCGTTTTGTGCATCGAAGCATGTAACTAGTTGGCTAAAAATGAGCCGGCTGTGTGCCCATTCTACCAGGGCGATACCAAAGGGGATGATGGACGGAGCGTTTGAGCTAATCAAACACTCACCCCCACTCAACTGATCTGGGTTTAATCCATCATCATTCTTTAGCTCACTCCACCACCCCAGTTCAGACATGGCCATATGCAAATCAGTCTGACCCTGTGCCTCATGGGAACAGTCCAGCCCGAACTGCCAAGCCATGTCTTCCCTGGACCGGGAAACAAGCATCCTGGGACCGGTTTCTGGCTATTCAGCCATCATCAGCCAGGCTAGCTTGAATCCAGTGGCAAAGTGAGCAAGGGACCCACGTCTGGGCATACCCCTGCCAACTTAGGGCGAACAAAGCAATACCAAAGGGGATGATGGACAGAGCGTTTGAGCTAATCAAACACTCACCCCCAGTCAACTGATCTGGGTTTAATCCATCATCATTCTTTAGCTCACTCCACCACCCCAGTTCAGACATGGCCATATGCAAATCAGTCTGACCCTGTGCCTCATGGGAACAGTCCAGCCCGAACTGCCAAGCCATGTCTTCCTGGACCGGAAACAAGCATCCTGGGACCGGTTTCTGGCTATTCAGCCGTCATCAGCCAGGCTAGCTTGAATCCAGTGGCAAAGTGAGCCTGGGACCGGTTTCATGGCTTGGCAGTTCGGGCTGGACTGTTCCCATGAGACACAGGGTCAAACTGATTTGCATATGGCCATGTCTGAACTGGGGTGGTGGAGTGAGCTAAAGAATGATGATGTATTAAACCCAGATCAGTTGACTGGGGGTGAGTGTTTGATTTGCTCAAGCGCTCCGTCCATCATCCCCTTTGGTATCGCTTCATTCTACCAGGGCAACGGCAGCCACAACTGCCTTGGGACGCGGCGTTACGTTGCAGGATATTTGTCAGGCAGCCACGTGGGCCTCGCTGCACACATTTACCAAGCATTACTGCCTTGACAGTCAAATCCGGAGAGACGGCTTCTTTGGCCGTTCTGTTCTCCGTGACTTTCTGGTGTAATCTATTCGCAGACACACCACCGGGGTTGGTATTGCTGGGGTATCTATTCTAAGGTAAGGAATCAATCACTAACATGTCTCTTTCAGATGCACAAGTTACTACTTGTGTAACGATATATCTGTAAGAGACATTAGTTAGTGATAGATTCCTACCGCCCACCCATCCTCCCCGTTCTGCGAACTGATTCTGAGGGTTAAGGTCATCCCTTTCAGGGCCCTAGTTTCATGGCACCAGTGGTCAGTTTCTTGCATGGCTCTGCGTTCCTGGCGCGGAAAATCGTGTACAGAACTGACGTCAGCGCGCATGGGTGGCGCCTAAGTAGTCTCCGTGACGTCATCTCGGCGCTTACGACGCCAGCGACGAACGCGGAGCCGCACGACGCCACCTACCGACGCGCAGGGGTACTGCTGACGAAAAACTTTCCGGATCCAGTCTGACGCCTGGGGATATTCTAAGATAAGGAATCTATCACTAACTAAGGTCTCTTACAGATATATCGTTACACAAGTAGTAACTTGTGCATATGTGTCATAGCTAAAAGATAATGCTAGCGCAGTATTATTTCTTTCTACTGCTTACGCTGTACATAATATATCTCGCATACGGTCTTATGATTGTAACAGCTCATATCTCTTACACGAGAAACAAGACTGTTCAATAAATCCTTTTATTGAAACGCCCGTCTATTCTATCTGTGTAACTCTGAAGAAACTAAGCATGCACGATTAGCTGAGTGAAACTGTTATCTGTTGTTTCCACGATTCTGAGAGTGTTCCGATTCTAAAGGGAAACAAAGTTGTCATGTTTATGCGGTTGCCAGAAACTACTCCCTTCTTGTTTACAAGGAGTTTCTAGTGGCCTCTGAGTTAGCTGGTACAAAGTAATTAAGTTTAATTTACTCGATAGGGGCATACTGACCTCAGTCCTATGTCAAACCTATAGGGTATATTATTCCAATGCACAGAGCCTATTAGGGAAATGGGAACTACACTGCACTCTCAGTTAGTTCGATATCCGTGGCCACTACACATATTGCTCTTTGCAACATTCTGTTAATGGAGGTAGGTTTTGGAGAGTTCAGAGGTGACTGTGACTTTCCATGGCAATTTCTTTTCCCCATGGTGGCAGTCAGATGGTTGGCTAAAGGGGAAACGGACCCAGACCAAAACAAATGCAAACACTCATCCTGCCAGGGACTTGTATTCAGGGAGAGACTGTGCATGAAAATAACTAATGAAGATGGACATGAAAGGGGGGTTGCCTAGCCCATCCTCAATCGGCTGTGGATGTTCCTGCGCGGAAACTAGTAGGCGCCTCTGTGCGCAATGGAGTAACGTCAGCGGCGTCCTGCCGCAAAGAGAACTGGGGCTTAAAGTCCAGCTCCCCCACCACCACCACCACCCCACCACCACAGGCAACAGTCTCCCCTCCCGCGCAGCTGGAACTAGTAGGCGCCTCCGGGCGCAAGGGAGCAATATCTGCAGCTCTCTGCTGCATAGAGTACAAGGGCTTGAAGTCAGACAGGTGTCAATAATTTGCATTGGTGGGTCTGCAGGAACTGGTGTGTGGAACTATAGGTAAGTCATTTTCCTCGCTTGTTTCACTGACGACTTGTGTTTCAGCAAGTGTTTTTCCACCATCTTTGTCGATTTTCAATGGATATTAAAATCAGTCATAAGATGAAAATAGACATGAACAATAATCTCACTAACCAATTAAAAACTGAATGAGGAATCTGGATGGGCCGTTAGCACAAAAATCATTCAGATTGGTACTAGTACTCTTAAGTATTATGCTAATGCTTCTCCACAGTCTTCTGGGTACTATGGTGGACCGATGAGTTGCCACTCAAATGAGAGTGGTTTTATGAAACTTTTTTACTCTGTTCCTTAAACACAATTTACCAGAGGAAATAATACTGAATCTTGTTTTCATTTCTCAGCAGCACAGACCTAAGCCTGTTAGACTTGTCCGAGTCCACGGGAGGAAACACTGTAACCCGCCCTAAGAAGAAGAAGAAAAAGCTCAGCCTTGCACAGTTTCAGAAAGGAGTGGGTGAAAGGCTACAACGATACAAGGGTGAGATTCTTGCATCCCAAATGTTTGGCCCTACTATTGTCTCAGAATTCTGTAACATGTGTGAAACAAGTGTTTCAGAACTTCACTGGGGCTCCAAATCCATCCAGCACTCACCCATTATTATACTGGTACTGTTTTTTGGGCTTAGCCTAGGCAGCGCATGCGCGTCCTCTTCAAAACATTCTGTATTCACTTTGTGGGCTTACAGCCTGCCCATTGGCTTTTTATTTGTTACTTGGACTGCCCTTCAAAATGGTTGCTAATGGGTAAGCTTTCTCCTTTGTGCTGATTTGTTTTCTTCCATGGAGCAGGGACTAATTATTGGTATTGTTCCACTTTAGTCCTTATCTGTTAATTTCATGCACTATTTTTTTGGTTAGTTTACTGTTGTGCTCTGAACACTGCTTGCTTTATTGCACTGTATCTGCCTGCCGACTGGCTTAGCATGCAACTGCTTTGTGTTCTCATTTTATTGTAATTCTGAAAGAGCACTCGATCAGTGCACACTTAATGGCTGCCGCACTTTATCTTTTAGCATGGCGGCTGTGTGCCTTTTTTTTGGTCCTACATGGCGCCTGCTTGTTTTTGAACTCCTACCAGTTCTTTGCACCGCCCCTGCCACCCTTCGTGGTCTTGCTTCCTCTGCCCAAGGCCCGCCTTAGTGCAAGGCTCAGGGCAGCAGGGTTTCCTTTGCAAAGTGTTTTAACTGTGCACTTTGATCAACTTTCCATTCCCTTATTATTTTTTTTATCACAAGTTTGTTAAAATGTGTTAACTTTAACAATTTTCATAAACTATGCATGTCATCGCCGTGGGCGCTAAAGTTCCCTGGGACAAATAGTCACGATCCTAGTGTCCCAAGTTCCTTAAGGTGGTCTTTGAAGAGGGAGGGGTTTGTGTCTTTAAAAACACCAAACGTTCGACAAAAGGTCTTAAAACATCTGTTTTCAAGTTGGCGCTCATCTTCAACCCAACCACCACTGTAGTAACAAAGAGCTACAAAATCTATGCACAGCATGTGAATCCAGAAATGATTCACGCTGCAAACATATACCTGTCGGAGTCGTTTTGCAGCTTGAAGAATCTTCTGGGTTCACAGCGAACCCACCCTCCCCCACCAAGTAGATGAGAAAAGGGGAAAAAAAGAATCTGAAGATGGCGACCAAACGTGGGAGCTTCCGGAGGAAGCACGACTTGACAGGGGGCACCAAATGGAGGTTCGTCGACGCCCACCAAAACACAAACATAGTAGAAGGACAAAGTTTTGGAAAGAATTCCAAACCCAACTAATAGATGGCTAAATAATGCACAGCATGTGAATCAAGAAAATTCTTCAAGCTGCAAAACTACACCGACAGGTAAGAAACCTTTCCACCACCTCACTCTAAAGACCCGCCCGCTTGTTGCATTGACCCTCGATTGACTAGTGACCTACCTTCCTCTAGGCATGTCCTGAGTCAGTGTACCATTCCTCCTTTTCCTTATGGTTGGGTATCCACCCCTCAACTCGAGTAACTCTTTTGCATGAGCCACTGGATATTCAGAGATCATGCTGGAAAAGAGATATACCGGTTGTATAGACTGGCTTCTGGTGCCCATTGCATCTGACGTCACATGAGCCTTCCCAGTGTTTATCATAATGCCGCCCAGGAAGAAGAACCACACGGTGGAGACAAGCATGTATTCCTGAATCAGACTACATTCCCCAGTGTGTAGTAATTGTATAGCTGTTCAATCTCTGGCGGCACAGCACCCAGGATAATGTGCTGCATGGCTAAACACTTATAAGGTCCTAAAGGCGAGACTTATTGGCTATGCCAATGCTTGTCCTTTGTATGCGCTATCTGTTCCCCGAGGTATTGAAAAATGTCTGCTTCCTATTTTAAGACCAACCTCGGGGAATTCCATAGCTTCCATCCTCGCTAGCCGCCCCAGTGGAAAAGTGACTTTTTTATCCCTGTTAATTCTTAAAATGGATATCTATCCAAACAGTACTAGTGTATATAGCAGAAGGGGTACCAACATATGCGGGTGGGTCAGATAAACAAGTGTGTCATTGGCAAATAAAGGCAACACGTGTTAGATTTACCAGTTTGAAGCCCCACCTCAGTAGTATATCCCTAAGCCATATTGCCAGAGGCGGAACGGAAAGAGCAAACAAAGGCGAGCGGAGGCATCTGTCGAGTGATGCTCTCTATTTTGTTCTACATACTTGGTAATTAATTCAAGATCTCTTTAATATTTCTGGAAGTCCTGAAATAACAATTGAACTAACATGGCATTTCCCCACTAAACAGAACGTAAATTTGATTGCTGTCTTCACAATGAGTGTCTTTAACTAGGCTACTGCGGTGTAAAGTTGCAATCCTTAATAATCACGGTCTTAGTTTCATTAGCTGGCTTTATCACAGCATGAAAATTTGACTTTGAAATTCACTGCATATTGAGCGGGGTGTACTGCAGATTAAGTCTACAGTGGCACAGTTTGGTTTTACCTTCGCCTCCATATATTGTACACTGATGCAGAAGCTATCCTATGGTCTTTGCTCTGCTCTGAATTGGGTACTACATGTCCTCCTCTCTTTTGCATGAGATGTCTTTATGCAGTACTCTGTTTTGTACATTCTTGGATTGTCAACTTTTGTGTGTGCTGCAGGTACTGTGTCAATCGGCTTCTACTACAGAGGTGTCTCTGGGGTGTGCTCTGTTTGGAGTTTTCAGCTTATCCCTCTGTCTGCTGCAGGATTGAGTAGACTGTTTGTAGCTAGTATCAGGCTGTCCTTTTTGTTGCTTTGACTCCTGTATCAAGCTTTGTCTCTGTCTCCTACTGTGTGTGCTTTCGAAACTACCGTAAACCATTGCTTTTAGTGTTTAGATATTTGACCATCTACTGGAAGCTAGTCTGTTTCATGGACTCATAAATCGGTCCTTGGTTAAGGTTTGACCTGTGCCAGGTACCCTTTTCCGTGTGGTGGATAGGAATTACTTGAAAACCAGATCATCTTTGATTCCCGTCTTCCTTCCTGGTAAGGGACAGCTTGGTTAAGATCTCTACAAGGAGAACTGTACACTACCTGGAGAAAGCAGGAACTCCCTGTTGGACAGAGGAGAGTGCTGCAATCCATACCTCAGCAGAGTGCCTGCTTTGTGGAGTTACCACCCCAATTACCTGTTAATTTATGAGCTGTGCAAGGATCTTTGATCTTAACCCTGATATTCTGAAAGAGACCATTAGTTATAGATTCCTTACCTGTAGAATTACCCCCAGGCGTCAGACTGGATCCGTAGAATTTTTAGTCTGCAGTACCCCTGCGCGTCGAAAGGTGGCGTCGGTCGGCTCTGCGTTCGTCGTTGGCGTCGTGGTCCACCGGGATGACGTTGCGGTAGCTACTTGGACGCCGCCCTCGCGCACTGATGTCAGTTCTTTCTTTTTCCGCGCCAGCCATCTCAGATCCGGAGAGAGCGGTACCTCCAGTCACTTTTTGACTGACTTTTTGCCGACCTTTGTCGACACCGTTTTTGAGTCTTCGACTGCTGGTGCACGTCAGGGATGCCCGGTTTCAAGGTTTGCAGTACTTGCCGAAAACTGATGTCGGTGACGGATCCACACTGCGTGTGTCTGTGGTGCCTGGAACGCGACCACGATCCCAAGTTGTGTTCCGACTGCTGGACCATGAATCCGAAGTCTTTGCGGGAGCGGTCCCGAAAGCTTCTCGAGGCCCGGCAGTCGGCTCCGCGCCGTTCGAGGTCCCGGTCGTGCAGGAGGTCGAGGGACCTGTCGCGGAGCCACCACCACTCGTCTTCGAAGTCTTTGCACTCCTCAGGTAATTCGAAGCACAAGAAGAAGTCGAAGAAGCATCGTTGCTCTTCGACTTCTCCCCGTCCGTTGGCGGACGCGACGAGGGATGCAGGTGGTGCCCCTCCTGCAGCTCCGCGTACGGAGCCCGAAGGGTCGGCTCCGAGTTTCCCTCCCTTTCCGGGACCCGGAGCGACCCCTGCCCAGCTTCGAAGTTTTTACGAAGCGATGCATGCTATCTTTGGACGGCCCGACTCCGCTTGCGCGCCCTCGGGCCCCGTGGACTCGGCTGGGGGCCCTGGGCCTTCGTCGCGGGTGGCTTCGGCCCCGGCACCGCAGGGTCCCCTTGGATCCAGTCATGGATCCGGATCGGCGCCGGTCGACCTCATAACACCTCCACCAGCGTCGATCCAACCGACACCACACCCGCAGCCGACGTTTGTGTCCCCAGCTGGCGTCGACCCGGCCTCCATCCCGACGTGGGCACGGAGCTGGACCGACGTCGACCGAGTCCGGATCCAGCGCCGATGGGTACCTTTGTACCCCTGTTCCACCCTGGTTCTTTTAGGCCAGATTGGCAACCAGAGGAGGGTGAGGAGGACTGGGAGGGGTCTGGAGACGCTTCAACTGACCAATTGAAGTACGATCCAGACTGGAGAGAGGAGTTGGGGGATGCCAGTGGTCTGGACACCTCCCCAGACCTTGGCATCCTGTCTCCTCCTACCGTGGCTACTGAGGAGGGAGCTTCTTAAGCAGTGGTGTTGCATAGGGCGGCCGAGGCTCTCAACCTCGAGCTACCTACGGTGGCGGTCAGGACTGACCTCTTGACAGAGGTGTTTCAACCGGCAGCGAGCTCTTCGGAGCCCCTGCTGCCGTTTAATGAAGCCCTAACTGACATCCTTTTGGGCACCTGGTCCAGGCCCAACACAGGGGCTCCTGTGGATAGGATGATTGCCCGACGCCACCGCCCGGCTCCGGGCGACCACACTTTGCTCTCACAACACCCCACCCCTGAGAGCTTGGTGGTCCAAGCCCCGACGTCCAAAGGCGCATTCCCTAACGCACCACCTGATAGGGAATCCAAAAAGCTGGACCATCTTGGGAAGATGTTTTTTTTCTCCAGCTTGGGACTGCGGTCGGTAAACACCGCATGTCTGTTGGGCCGTTACACCCACTCTGTGTGGGATACGGTAGCGCAGGTGCTGCCCCAGTGCCTGGAAGAGGCCCGGGCCGTACCCTCCCGTGCAGTTGCCGAAGGGAGAGACGTAGCCAAGTTTACCATTCGATGTGGGCTGGACACCGCTGACTCGCTAGGCAGGACGATTTCAACGTCGGTAGCCCTTCGACGCTACACCTGGCTGAGGTCGACTGGTTTTTCCGAGGATGTCCAAGCTACCCTAATGGACATGCCCTTTGATGGCCGTCGCCTGTTCGGCGACAAAACAGACAACGCTCTAGAGAGCTTCAATGACTCTCGGGCTACGGCCAACTCCTTGGGCCTCTCCACCACCCGCCCTGCGCAGTCTCCTTTTCGCCCATTTCGTGGCTAAAGAAGGGGTGCCCCACCGCGTTCCACCCAGAGCTGTGGGACCCACCGCCGTGGGTCTGGGGGCCAGCGAGCGGACCAGTCCACCACCACCACCCCCTCTGCAGCAGCCTCCAAACCCTCCTAGTCCGACCTTCCAGGGCCACCAATCGCCAGTGGGCGGCAGGATTCGCCATCACCTCCCCCACTGGTGCACCATCACGTCAGACAGGTGGGTTTTGCAAATAGTCCAAAGGGGCTACTCCCTCCCCTTCGAGACTACCCTTCCATCCATGCCACCTCAGCACCATCGCATGTCGGAGGATCATCTGGCCCTTCTCCAGCAGGAAGTTTCGGCTCTCTTGGCCAAGGGAGCCATTGAGCGAGTTCCTGCACCAGAAGTAGGTCTTGGTTGCTATTCCCACTACTTTCTGGTGCCCAAGAAGGACAAAGGCCTGCGTCCTATCTTGGATCTCAGGAACGTCAACCGCTTCCTCCGGAAGGAGAAGTACAAGATGTTGACGCTAGCTCATGTCCTTTCTGCCCTCGACCCTGGAGACTGGTTGGTAGCGCTGGACTTGCAGGACGCTTACTTTCACATCCCTGTCCTGCCGGCCCACCGGCGTTACCTGCGGTTCACGGTAGGCCATGAGCACTTTCAGTTTACCGTGCTCCCCTTTGGCCTTACCAGCGCCCCTCTGGTGTTCACGAAAGTGATGGCGGTGGTCGCAGCTCATCTGCGCAGATCAGGGGTTTCAGTCTTCCCCTATCTCGACAACTGGCTGTTAAAGGCGGGCTCGCCCCAGGCTGTCGTCTCCCACCTCCAGACTAAGGCCAACCTCCTGCATTTGCTGGGGTTCACCATCAGCGTGCCGAAGTCGCACCTGATTCCCTCTCAGAGGCTCCTTTTCATCGGAGCGGTTCTGGACATGACGCAGTTTCGGGCTTATCCTCCCGAGCAGCGAGTCTGGGATATTCGGGCTATGATTCCGATCTTTTAGCCTCTATCCCGGGTTTCGGTCAGAATGACCCTGAGACTGCTGAATCTCATGGCCTCCTGCATCCTGCTGTTGGATCATGCCAGGTTGCATATGCGGGCTCTGCAGTGGGAACCTGAAGTTCCATTGGGCACAGCATCGGGGGAATCTGTCCGATTGCTTTCAGATCTCGGAGGGCACTGCACGTCATTTGCAGTGGTGGCTAACGAACCAGGATTGGGTCAACGGCAGATCCCTCTCCCTTCCCCAACCAAAGTACGCAGTGTTGACGGATGCATCACTTCTAGGGTGGGGCGGCCACATGGTAGAGGCGGAGATCAGAAGCCTCTGGTCTCCGCCGGAGTCTGGGCTCCACATCAACCTTCTGGAGCTTCGGGCAATCAGTCTTGCACTGAAAGGATTCCTTCCCTCTGTCCGGGGAAGAGTGGTGCAGGTGTTCACGGACAACACCACCCCCATGTGGTACTGCAACAAACAGGGTGGGGTGGGGTCGTGGACCCTATGTCTCTGGACATGGCTGGAACATCAGGGCATATCCCTGGTGGTTCAACACCTGGCAGGTTCACTGAACGCCAGGGCGGACGAACTCAGCCGCAGGTGCATGATGGATCACGAATGGCGTCTTCACTCAGAGGTGCTGCAAGGTCTCGTTCAGCAGTGGGGAGAGCCTTGGTTAGATCTATTCCCCACCGAAGAGAAAGCGCAATGTCAGCAGTTCTGCGTGTTGGAAATTCCAAGGCGGCACTCGCTAGGCGAAGCTTTTCGTCGCGAGTGGAGTTGCGGTCTTCTATACGCCTTTCCGCCTATACCACTTCTGCCCAGTGTGCTGAAGAAGATCAAGCGCGACCGGGCCCAAGTCATTCTTGTGGCTCCGGATTGGGCACGAAGAGTCTGGTATCCCGAGCTGTTACACATGGCCATCGATCCGCCGATCCGACTGCCTCTTCGGGAGGATCTTCTGTCGGCGCAGCAGGGGACGGTCCTCCACCGGAACCTGTCCAGTCTCCACCTCCTTGCGTGGAGATTGAGCGGCGACAGTTGACAGCCTTTGACCTTCCTCCCGAGGTCTGTGATGTTATCTTGGCAGCCAGGCGTCCCTCCACTAAGACGTTATACGCCTGCAGATGGAACCAATTTGTGGCATGGTGCACAGCAAAGGTTGGGGATCCCCTTTCTGCCCCTCTTTCTGAGGTTCTCTTGTTCCTCCTTTCTTTGGCCCAGCAGGGCTCTGCTCTGGGCACTCTGAAGGGCTACCTCTCGGCCATTTCAGCCTTTCTTAGGCTTCCTGATCAGCCTTCTCTTTTCAAGTCCCCTGTAGTAAATTGCTTCCTTAAAGGCATTACTCATCTTTTTTCTCCTGTTCCCTTTGTAATGCCTCAGTGGGACTTGAACTTGGTTCTTACTTACCTTATGTGCGCTCTCTTTGAGCCGCTTCATAACTGTCCTCTCAGACTTCTTACTTCAAAGACTGCTTTTCTGGTTGCCATCACCTCTGCTCGCAGGGTTAGTGAGCTCCAAGCTCTTTCTTCAAAGCCTCCTTTTCTGGCTGTTCATCCGGACAAGGTCGTCCTTAGAACCAGACCTTCCTTTCTTCCCAAGGTGGTTACTTCTTTCCACATTGGTCAAACCATCACCTTGCCCACCTTCTTTCCGCCTCCGCATACTTCTAAGGAGGAAGAGAGGTTCCACCGTCTCGATCCAAAACGTGCGCTTTCCTTTTATTTGGATCGCACCAAGCAATTCTGGGTGGATGACCAGCTGTTTGTTGGCTACGTGGGTGCCAAAAAAGGTCGGGTCGTGCACAAACTGACCATCTCTATTTGGGTCGTTTTGTGCATTAAAGCTTGCTACTCTTTGGCAAAGAAGGAGCCTCCAGTGGGCTTGCGCGCCCATTCCACCAGAGCGACGGCAGCTACCATTGCTTTGGGACAGGAAGTCCCCCTCAATGATATCTGTCAGGCAGCTACGTGGGTATCTCTGCACACGTTCACGAAACACTACTGCCTGGACAGCCAAGTCCGGAGAGATGGCTTCTTTGGCCGTTCTGTTCTCCTGGACTTTCTGGTGTGAAGTTAGTTCGCAGACCCACCTCCGGGGTTGGTATTGCTGGGGTATCTATTCTACAGGTAAGGAATCTATAACTAATTGTCTCTTTCAGATGAACAAATTACTTACCTTTGGTAACGATATATCTGTAAGAGACATAGATTAGTTATAGATTCCTTACTGCCCCACCCATCCTCCCCGTTCTGCGAGTTGACTTCTAGGGTCAGGGAATCCCTTTCAGGGCCCTAGTTTTGTGCACCAGTGGTCAGTGTCTTGCATGCCTCTTCGCTTCTGGCATGGAATGTCGTGTAAAGAACTGACGTCAGCGCGCGAGGGCGGCATCTAAGTAGCTACCGCGACGTCATCCCGGCGACCACGACTCCAACGACGAACGCGGAGCCGACCGACGCCACCTTTCGACGCGCAGGGGTACTGCTGACGAAAAATTCTCCGGATCCAGTCTGACGCCTGGGGGTAATTCTACAGGTAAGGAATGTATAACTAATCTATGTCTCTTACAGATATATCGTTACCGAAGGTAAGTAACTTGTTCTTTTAGCTGCATCAGCCTTGAAGGAAGAGGCCAGCAAGTAGCAAGAAGTGGTCTGGAATTGTGGCCCTCTGATGCCACAGTCTAGAAAAGGAGATCACAGGTGTAAGGATGAATAGAGAACTGATATTAACTAAATCTGGGTGTCAGGGGGCCCCTGGAAGGTAGTACAAGTTGCTTGAGCCTGCCTTCAAGAAGAGAACATAAGTGCCCAGGAGCAGGAGTGCACCTGCTTCAAACCACTCGTGGTGGCTTAACTTGTGTGGACTCATTGTAACAGAGAGTAGCCCTTTCTTATGGACTATGAGTGACATGATTTCTGGATGGTTCTATAATGGCAACCTTTGGTTTTCTAAACCCCTTGGCACTAAAGATTCAGTCAGAGTGCCATCCAAAGACCTAAACCTAGTTGGACTTCAGCCTCTACACAACCCACTGAGCATTACTGGAGTGAGATGTGTTTCAGGTAACGATCAGTCCTATGAGACGTTACAGGGCTAGTTAGTAGAGTCCCAAACACTCTTTCATGAATGAATAACACACTGAAGAAGCCTAGAAAACGAGGAATATGTTGTAAAGATCTATTTCAAAAACAAAAACCCCAATCTAGTGCACAGGATTTGAATTGCCAGTAAGTCAATTCAACTTTATTTGTCTAAAATAGCCATAAAAGCACAGAAACAAGAAATACATAAATATTTAAAAACAGTTCTATTCAGTGTTAAAAAAGAAAAGCGCTCAAATCAACCGTACCTAAATACAGCAATAAAAGCCTGCATACAGCAGAAACATTTACATACAAACAGATGCTCTTTACCTCTTTCTTGTAACCAGGGAGGATCTAATATAATTAATTTCAACTTAACATATTTGCGGTGATCCTAGCTGTTGTAAGTTAATAATGGCTAGTTTATGTTGTCTAATATTTGCTCCATTGAAATTGGTGCTAGGAAACGTTTCAGATGAGATGTGTGAAATTGCTTTGTTTCGAGACGTGGCAGGGGCACCTAGGAAGATGGTGTTAAATCGTAATTGTTTAAGGAGAAGTCTATACTGAGTATTAATGATGACAGTTAGATAAGACTCTGATACCGGTGTCAAATTTAAGAGCCAGTAATGGCTTCCAGTCTGTGACTTTTGTGTCTCCTCCGTAAGGGTCTTAAGGCAAAGGTTAAAGCTCAAGCTTCTAGCAACATCTTTTGATTTATTTAAAGTGCTCTCTGGCTTTTTTCTGGAACCCCTAATGTGGTGAATACTTGTTTAATGTAAGTCAGCTACAGTATGGCAGACACATTGTCGAGAGATAAGCACTCAACAGTAATAGCTCTCATAAAATTTGTTTCAAACCCTCATCCTTACAAGCAAAGGACTCAATTTGACGGAATCTTCCAGTTAACCCAGTCCAACCTCAAAATGACACATGAAAGTAAATGAAGATTGTGGGACAGCCAACAGCCTGCATATTTCCACTTTTTGCAGCCATTGAACATTTGCGTGCCACCACACCACACCACAGGGCCATGACTCCCTATTGCAATACATTTGTTCTTATAAATGAAGGTCATAAATCATTGAAGGAGATAACCCACTTTTATAAGAATTTTAACTACAATAAAGACAAATAAAATGGCAGCAGCAACAATTACTAAATGTGCAAATAAAAGGAAGAACTCCAACATGATTTCTGTTATATGCTTATAGTAATTCTACCACAGTTCTGCTACTTCTAATCACTTTGCTAATTCTAACACAGCAGAAAAAAACCTATGTTGAGTTTCACAGATTGTTCACACCTGCAATACATATCTGAAAGAGACACGTTAGTGACAGATTCCTTACCTTAGAATAACCCCAGGCGTCAGGCTGGATCCGGCAAGTTTTTTGCGTAGCAGTACCCTTGCGCGTCGGTAGGCGGCGTCATGCGGCTCCGCGTCCGTCGTCGGCGTCGTGATTGCCGGGATGACGTCGCGGGCAGTACTTAGGCGCCGCCCCTGCGCGCTGACGTCAGTTCTTCTTTTTCCGCGCCAGTAAGCGCAGATCCGGGAAGAGCAGTGCCCTAGTCACTTTTTGACTATCTTTTTTGGTGAATTTTTTCACTGTTTCTTCAACGAGTCTTCACGACTCCTAAGGTGTCGTAGGGATGCCCGGCTTTAAGCCCTGCGAGGAATGTGGTCGCATGATGTCGATCACGGACCCGCACCTCGAGTGTCTCTTTTGTCTCGGCCGAGACCACGACACAAAGTCGTGTCCTGACTGCCGGAAACTTCATCCTAAGGCTTTGCGAGAGCGGTCTCAAAGCTCCTCGAAGTCCGGCATTCGGCTCCGCGCCGCACCAAGCCCCGGTCCCGGGAGAGGTCGAGGGCCGGACGCGGAGTCCCCGCCGTTCGTCGGATTCAAAGTCTTCGCGCTCCTCCGGTAAGTCGAAGCACAAGAAGTCTAAGCGGCGTCATCGCTCTAAGACTTCGCCTCGCCGGTCTCGCGACTCGGCTGAGGTCCCTGTCGGCACCGTCCCCGCCCCCGCGGCCCCGGACGTGCCTGTCGGAGTTACCCCCGCAGTACCCGCCCTACCCGGGCTCGGGGCGACTCCGGCCGATATACAGGAATTCCTGTCGGCCATGGCACGCCTCTTCGGGCCTCAAGGTCCCTCCGGTGCGCCTTCGGGCCCCGCAGGCCCTGATGGGGTTGCTCCGGCGTCGCCGTCGACTCCGGTCCCGGCGTCGCCTGTCCCACCAGCCTTCGTCCCGGCCTCGGCTCCGGCCCCGACCCCGGCTCCGGTGGTGCCGCAACCCCCATCGGCGCCGGTTGACCTAACCACGCCTCCGCCGACGCCCGATGTCCCCGGTGCCGTTTCCGACGCCGTCCGGGGCTCCGGGCGGCGTCGTTCCCGGTTCTCTCCGGGTCCGGACATGGAGCCGGACCGGCGTCGCCCGACGCCGTTTCCGGCGCCGATGAGACCTTGGGTCCCTGATGTCCCTCCTCCTCCATATTTTCAACCTGAGGAGGACCAGGAGAGCTGGGAGGGGTCTGATGACCCTCTCACACAACAGTGCGAGTTCGACCCGGACTGGGTTGAGGAACTTGGGGATGCCAGTGGTCTGGATACCTCCCTGACTCTGGCATGCTGTCTCCTCCCGTGGCAACGGAGGAGGGGCTAATTTTGCAACGGTGTTGCGTAGAGCTGCTGGAGCCTTACATCTCCAGTTGCCTACAGTGGTCGTCAGGTCTAACATCCTGACTGAAGTGCTTCAGCCGGCGGCCTCCTCTGCGGAGACTGTGCTGCCGTTCAACGAGGCACTGACTGACGTTCTTTTGGGTGCCTGGTCCAAACCCACCACAGGGGCTCCTGTGGATAGGAACGTGGCCCGACGCCATCGCCCTGCTCCGGGCGACCCCTTGTTTCTCTCCCAACACACCACCCCTGAGAGCTTGGTTGTCCAAGCCTCTGCCTCCCACACCGCCTTCCCTACCGCCCCTCCGGATAGGGAATCCAAGCGCCTGGATCACTTTGGGAAGAAGGCTTTCTCTTCCTCCAGTGCTGGCTTGCGGTCTGTTAATACCGCTTGCCTCTTGGGCCGATACACCCACTCCCTGTGGGATTCGGTGGCAACTGTTTTGCCGCAGTGTTCTGAGGAGGTCCAGACACTGCTTACCCGCGCCATTGCGGAAGGGCGTGATGCGGCTAAATATACCATCCGCTGTGGCCTTGATACCGCCGACTCGCTGGGCAGATCGCTTGCAACGACGGTGGCGCTGCGTCGCCACGCCTGGCTGAGAACCACTGGTTTTTAGGGGATGTCCAGAATACACTCATGGACATGCCCTTTGATGGAGTCGGTCTTTTTGGTTCGAAGGCAGACCATGCGCTGGAGCGTTTCAAGGACTCACGGGCTACTGCTAAGTCCCTGGGCCTTGCTGTTGTGCGCCCTCCGCTCACGTCTGCTTTTCGCCCCTTTCGTGGCCACGGAAGGGGCGCCCAGTCACGTCCACAGCCCGGCCAACGGCCCGCGCAGCAAGCGCCTTCGCGTGGCCGAGGACGTGGATACCGCCGTGGCGGTTCGGGCAACCAGCGTGCGGGTCAGGCCACCACCTCCAACCCGTCCGCGGCCTCCAAGCCCTCCTAGTCCCTCCTTTCAGGTGCACAGTACGCCAGTCGGGGGCAGGGTCCGCCATCACCTTCACCACTGGCGTCCCATCACCTCGGACAGGTGGGTCTTGGACATTGTCCGAAGGGGCTACTCCCTCCCCTTCGAGACCACCCCCAGCCATGCCACCTCAATTCCACCGCATGTCAGGGGATCACTTGGTGCTTCTACAGAAGGAAGTCACGGCCCTCTTGGCCAAGAGGGCCATCGAGCATGTTCCGACCCCAGAAGTAGGGCGTGGTTGCTACTCCCACTACTTTCTGGTGCCCAAAAGGACAAGGAGGACATGCGTCCTATCTTGGACCTCCGGAACGTCAATCGCTTCCTCCGGAAGGAGAAGTTCAAGATGCTCACCCTAGCTCAGGTCTTGACTGCCCTCGACCCCGGAGACTGGTTGGTAGCGTTGGACTTGCAGGACGCCTATTTCCACATCCCCGTCCTGCCGGCCCACCGGCGTTACCTTCGGTTCACGGTAGGCCTCGAGCATTTTCAGTTCACCGTGCTCCCCTTTGGCCTTACCAGTGCCCCTCGGGTGTTCACGAAAGTGATGGCGGTGGTCGCAGCTCATCTGCGCCGGGCAGGGGTTTCAGTCTTCCCCTACCTCGACGACTGGCTGCTGAAGGCGGGCTCGTCCCAGGCAGTCGTCTCCCACCTCCAGACTACGGCCGAACTCCTGCACTCGCTGGGGTTCTCAATCAATGTGCCAAAGTCTCATCTGATTCCTTCTCCACAGCTCCTTTTCATCGGAGCAGTTCTGGACACGACGCAGTTTCGGGCCTATCCTCCCGAACAGCGAGTCCGGGATATTCAGGCTATGATTCCGATCTTTCAGCCTTTATCCTGGGTTTCGGTACGGATGACCCTGAGGCTGCTGGGCCTCATGGCCTCCTGCATCCTGCTGGTCAATCATGCCAGATGGCATATGCGGGCTCTGCAGTGGGACCTGAAGTTCCAGTGGGCGCAGCACCAGGGCAACCTGTCCGATCACGTCCAGATCTCGGAGGGGACTGCAAGACAGTTGCAGTGGTGGCTCTCGAACCGGCAATGGGTCATGGGCAGATCCCTCTCCCTTCCCCAGCCAGAGCACACAGTTGTGACGGACGCGTCCCTTCTGGGATGGGGCGGTCACATGGGAGAGGCGGAGATCAGAGGCCTCTGGTCTCCGGCGGAGTCCCGGCTCCATATCAACCTTCTGGAGCTCCGGGCGATCCGACTTGCACTCAAGGCATTCCTTCCCTCTGTCAAAGGGAAGGTAGTGCAGGTGTTCACCGACAACACCACCGCCATGTGGTACTGCAACAAACAGGGCGGGGTGGGGTCGTGGACCCTTTGTCAGGAGGCTCTGCGCCTCTGGACATGGCTGGAACATCAGGGCATGTTCCTGATGGTTCAACACCTGGCAGGTTCCCTGAACGCCAGGGCGGACGAACTCAGCCGCAGGTGCATGATGGATCACGAATGGCGTCTTCACTCGGAAGTGGCGCAAGGACTCTTTCTACAGTGGGGAGAGCCTTGGTTAGATCTATTCGCCACCGAAGAGAACGCGCAATGTCATCAGTTTTGCGCGTTGGAATTTCCAAGGCGGCACTCGCTCGGCGGCGCTTTTCGTCACGAGTGGAGTTGCGGTCTATTGTACGCCTTTCCGCCTATACCACTTCTACCCAGAGTGTTGAAGAAGATTCGGCACGACCGGGCCCAAGTCATTCTTGTGGCTCCGGACTGGGCTCGAAGAGTTTGGTATCCCGAGCTACTCAGTATGAGCGTGGATCCCCGATCCGTCTGCCTCTTCGGGAGGATCTTCTGTTGCAGCAGCAGGGGACGGTCCTCCACCCGAACCTGTCCAGTCTACACCTGCTTGCGTGGAGATTGAGCGGCGGCAGTTGATTCCTTTCGACTTGCCTCCCGAAGTTTGTGATGTGATTCTGGCAGCCAGGCGTCCCTCCACTAAGGTGGTATAAGCCTGCAGGTGGAACAAATTTGTGGCATGGTGCACAGCAAAGGCTGTGAACCCCCTTTCTGCCCCTCTTTCTGAGGTCCTTCTGTTCCTTCTTTCTCTGGCCCAACAGGGTTCTGCCCTGGGTACCATCAAGGGTTATCTCTGTGCTATCTCGGCCTTCCTCAGGCTCCCTGATCAGCCCTCCCTTTTCAAGTCCCCTGTTGTTAACAGGTTCTTAAAAGGCATTACACACCTCTTTCCTCCTGTTCCATTTGTGATGCCTCAGTGGGACTTGAACTTGGTTCTTACCTTTTAATGTGCGCTCCCTTTGAGCCTCTGCATAACTGTCCTCTTCGTCTTCTGACTCTAAAGACAGCCTTTCTGGTGGCCATCACCTCCGCTCGGCGGGTGAGTGAGCTCCAGGCTTTATCTTGCAAACCTCCCTTTCTGTCTGTTCATCCAGACAAGGTTGTTCTTCGGACGCGTCCGTCCTTCTTGCCAAAGGTGGTTACTGCCTTTCACATTGGGCAGACCATCACTTTGCCTACCTTCTTTCCGCCTCCGCATCCTTCCAGAGAGGAAGAGAGGCTCCACCGTCTGGACCCAAAACGTGCGCTCTCCTTCTATATCGACCGCACAAAACACTTCCGGGTGGATGACCAGCTCTTTGTTGGCTACGTGGGCGCCAAAAGGTCGGGCGGTGCACAAACGAACCATCTCCCGCTGGGTTACCTTGTGCATCAAGACCTGCTATTCTTTGGCTAAGAAGGAGCCTCCTGTTGGGCTGCGTGCCCATTCCACCAGGGCAACGGCTGCTACCACGGCCTTGGGCCGCGGTGTTCCGCTGCCCGTTATTTGTCAGGCAGCTACGTGGGCCTCGCTGCACACGTTTACAAAGCATTACTGCCTTGACAGTCAGGTCCGGAGGGACGGCTTCTTTGGCCGTTCTGTCCTTCAGGACTTCCTTGTCTGATCTTTGTTCGCAGACCCACCACCGGGGTTGGTATTGCTGGGGTATCTATTCTAAGGTAAGGAATCTGTCACTAACGTGTCTCTTTCAGATGCACAAGTTACTAACTTGTGTAACGATATATCTGTAAGAGACAGTAGTTAGTGACAGATTCCTTACCGCCCACCCATCCTCCCCGTTCTGCAAACTGATTTCTAGGGTTAAGGACATCCCTTTCAGGGCCCTAGTATTTTTCAGACACCTATGTCAGCTTCTTGCATGGCTCTGCGTTCCTGGCGCGGAAAGTCGTGTACAGAACTGACGTCAGCGCGCAGGGCGGCGCCTAAGTACTGCCCGCGACGTCATCCCGGCGATCACGACGCCCGACGACGGACGCGGAGCCGCACGGCGCCGCCTACCGACGCGCAAGGGTACTGCTACGCAAAAACTTTCCGGATCCAGCCTGACGCCTGGGGTTATTCTAAGGTAAGGAATCTGTCACTAACTACTGTCTCTTACAGATATATCGTTACACAAGTTAGTAACTTGTGCGTCTGAACAAATAAGGGTTGTGTTCAGTAAAATAGCAAGGCCTGCTATTGAGGTTATGCAAGGCCAGCTGCACTGATAAGTTCAGCAAGTGAAGTGCAACCCTTCCTAGTAGCCTTCAGTTAAATTGGTGATTTGATTCTGAATGCCCTGTACCGCTGTCGCCTGGTATGCAGACACATGTCTAACCCCTCACTCGTTGTGCTCAGCTGTTCTAACAATATTTCACTGTTGTTCAAACTTTCAATATAAACAATTAGCAGAGTGTCTCCTGATGCTCTTTCACTTATTTTCATCCTGCAAGACTGTGTTCCTTAAATTAAATACTGTGAAGACATTCAATCAACATAACAATATGAAGCAAATGTGTAGTACAATAATCCGACGCAGTAACTCAAGAAGGGGAATACCAAGAAGAGAAAAGACAATATTCATGGCATGAGTACATTGGCAAAGTCTATAGGTTGAACTGTGAGGTTTTGATAGTATTGTGTGTCTTCAATGTAAATTAATAACTGTATAATAATTACAGTAAGTAAAGCAAGGTATATTTTTAGTTACATGTATAGGACCTGCAGGCATGCTAAATGCCATTTTGAACCTTACCAATAACAGAAACAGACTAAAGTTAGTGGTTAGTTCTCCTCTGTGATGAATTTTTGGGACATGTTATTTTCACCCAGGTTATTTGCAAGCACACCCCTTTAAAATAGTTGAGGAATTGTTATTCCTGTTAAGAACGTGTGTAAGTATACAGTGTTGCCAACTGCATAGTGTGTAAAGTTTTATACTTTTACACATACTACTTAGCTTTGTGTGCATAAAACCCCTTTTAATTTGTAAATGCAACAGCACTGACTGTACAATGATTTATTGTGCGTTATATGTGTTATATAGTTCTGAGGTTCCAACCCACTTCACCTCCCTGAGGTAGTCCTGGACTGCTCTTCCATCATTACCTGAGAGTCAGGTGCTGGAGAGGTGTGCTTGACTTCCAGTTTGGGTTGACCATAGCACAGGGACCCCTGAACATCCCTAGTAAACAATTTTAATGAATTCTCTTCGCCCCCTCTATCTGTCCTCACATATGCTCTCAGCCTCTATGCCTGCTTGTACCCTACCAGCCATTTCATTGCTAGAATACCTGTCCTTCCTAAATCTAACTCCTTCAACCTTCACACTCTCACCCTCCAACTCTCACCCCTCCAAATCACACATTAAACCCTCTCTGTTGACCATGTCTCTAAATTTTGCTTCCTCCTATTCACATTTGCCCTCTTGTTCTGCTCTCCAACTCTGTCCACCTGAAAACATGCATCACCTTTCTGTTTCATTTCTCCGCATACTGACCTCCCATTAATACTATAAAATCACTTCCAGGCTTCAGACTAGTCTGCAAAACGTTTTTCCAGCAATGAATCTCTTGCACTGTCAAATGGCGCCACATGGCTCAGCCATGACTCCTCCTTTAGACATGACATCACTGGAATTTATTAGGCACCGGTCAGCAAGCTGATGTCAATGTTGTTTTTTTCTACTTTTCATCAACACAGCCTGGAGCTTTCTCTTGATGTCTCATTGGCAAATTCCGCAGCTTTGCACAGCATCTTTGTCAAATGTCCACTCCAAGGCCTGCAGACTTTAAAGCCTTGTTGATGGTGTCTGTGGGTCAGAAAATGACCCTGTGGCCTTTGTCTTTTGCTCCAAAAGTTACCAGGAAGCCAAGTTATTTTTGACTGAGGCCACCAGGGAGACTCCTAAACTGATTCTCTCTACAAAAGGGTAAGTTTCCTTCTGGGTAATGTTCTCTTAAGGGATATTTCCACAGATAGCGTCATAAGGTGGTAGTCTTGTTTTATTGTGGAAGCATTTCAGCAACAGTCTCAATGACATTACCCAGTCATTTGTTTGATCCCACGCTGGTCGGGGCCTTCCAGCTAGCTTTGCTGAATCTTTTCTGGATGTCTTTGCAAGCCTCTGGATTACTCTCCAACAGTGGGAGTCCATTCCTGCGACTTTGGTGAGTCCCGCAGCTGAGCGCCAGATGCTTCCATGGGCTACAGCCTAAAGCGTAAGGTGAAATGAAAACTGGTTAAGATGCTGCACCCTGTTCATCCTGGCCTCTGTTCGGTGCTGATCTTAAAGTCCATGGCGACCGTGCCCATGGTGCAGACTCTGGTGCCAGCCAAGAAGTCGGTAGAGGAATTTATTCTTGTGGCAAAGGAGAAGGTCAAGGTTGGTTTTAATGATGAGCCACATTGTGAGCAATATCCCCAGGGCCCAGGTCCCAAGCATTCCTCCACTTGGATTTTTTCGGTCAGAAACTGATGTATGACTATGAAGGATAAAGTCTATGGCTGGACGGATGATGATTTAGAGTCTGATCATCTCCTGCCACCTTGCAGTACTGATGCTGATGTTTTTTTGGACTTAAAAACGGTTAGTGGCCTAGATACTGTACCAGAAGAGGACATTTCCTTTTGCTTTGGCCCTGCTTCAGAGGAGGTTTCACCTTGGAATTCACTTTACCTTCTGAGGAAGTAAAGTCTAACATTCTGACTGAAATTTTGCTATCCTCCACAGGTTCTGCAGAGCCCTTGTTTCCATTTAATGAGTCTGCCCTACACCCTATAGTGGCTGCATGGAGAAACACTTTTAGGGCCTAACAGTCCATAGGCAGATCACTAGATGGCATATGCCCACCCTGGCTGACCCTTAATTATTCCTTCAGACCTCTTGTAGGAGAGCCTGATTGTTAAAATATCTTTTTATATGCCGAACTGCACCACCTTTACTGCAGGTATTATGGATATTGAATCCAAAAAGCTTGAGGCATTAGCCCTTAGTTATTGCCTCAGTCAGTTTGGCTCTCTGCCAGCTGCTGACCTGTCCGTCCTTTGTGGGAACTGGCAAAACTTGTGATTGTCAGCCTGCCACACTATATGAAGAAGCCATTCCCTGACCTGGTGAATTATGGTCTAGATGCATCACAACAGATGCATAAAAACAGTTGTTGAAGTGTGGCTTTGACTCTGCACATACAGTTAATTGGTTGATTGTTATCAGTCATGCTGCATTGGCATGCTTGGGCGTGTTCCTCTGGATTTTTGGAGTGATGTTCAGGCTATGCCTATATACATCCCTTTGATGGTCAGCAGCTCTTTGGAGGGAAGACCGACTTCTCCTTGGAACATTTCAAGAACACCTGGTCTAAGACTCGTGCACTGGGTCTGGCCTCAGTTGCCTGGCAATTTCACCAACAGTATCTTTATCACTCAGTGGGAGGTGATCAGGATGGACTGCTGGGTATTACTATGGATCCACACGGGCTACACCCTTCCCCATCCTATCCACCACACAAATTACCCCCTTCTCTGCAGACAATTTACTATCTCTTTTCATTTGCAGAAGGGACAGGGAAACATTTTCAGTGACGTGGCTTTTAACAAATTGTTACTCCTGTTTTCTCTCCGATACCTCCATCTTTGCCAAAGAGTTCAGTCTTTGCTGGACAAAGGAGTACTAGAAAGAGTAGCAGAGAAGGAGATAGGTAACCAGTTCTACTTCTGTTGCTACTTTAAGCCCAAAAAGGAATGGTGAGCTCAGACTAAATTGGGAGCCTTGGTTCTTAAATGCCTTTCTTCAGAAGAACAAATTTAAAATGCTGACTCTGGCCCATGTCCTCTCAGCCCTAGGTACTGGGGATTGGATGGTGTCCTTGGACTTGCAGGAAGCTTGATTTCATTTAACCATACTGCAGACCCACAGGCGTTGCCTCCTCTTTGTTGTAAAGAAGGTCTAGTTTCTGTTTGCCTTCCGCCTCACCTCAGCCCCCATGGTATTATGAAGGTAATAGCAGTGGTTACGGACCATCTTTGCATGCCAGAAGTGCATGCATTACCCTACTTTGACTAGTGCCTGTTAGTGAGTTCATCAGTCCGTTGCGGACCACCTGTTGACTCCTATCTCTTGTCTCCTTTGCCAAGGGATCTCCATCAATAAGCTGATACTCTACCTTCAGCTAGTGCAGATGATTCCCTTCAAAGAGGCTATTCTGGATGTGGTTGTATTCAAAGCCTTTCCACATTGTGGCAGGTATAGGATATGTAGTATATGATCATGATTGGGCTTGGTACTGTCTTTCAGCGCAGATAGTTCAGAGGTATCTTTGCCTCCGTAACGTATGTTTTCTGTTTATATCTCATGCCCATTGACACATGCGGACTCTGCAGTTGAGCTTCTGACTTTAAGGAGCTCTGCCCTGGGGCTGCCTCTCAGGCAACATATGTGTGACAGGCGATGTAGTTTAGGACCTTTAAAGGTGGATGAAGGATTCCAACCTGAATTGTGCCAGGTTTTTTCCCTTGTCCTTCTCTATAACTCACATTGATGAAGGATAAATCAACCCAGGCTGGGGAGAACATCTGGATGAGATGGAGGCCAGAGACCTCTGCTTTCACTGGAGCTGCATGCCATCCAGCTGGCTCTCAAGGTATTTCTGCGTTCCCTCAATGAAAGCCCTGTGCAAGTTCTGATTGACAACACAAGAGCAGTTCAGTACAGCAACAAACAGGGTGGTATGTGGGTCATGTGCTATGAGGCTCTAAGGCTGTGGCGCTGGCTGGATCTTAAGGGTATTTACTGGACCATCAGCCGTCTAGCTTGGTCTCTTAATACCAGGGCGGATGAGATCAGCAGACACCATCTAGCCTAGCACAAGTGACTTCTATAGCTGGAAATGGCCCTTGGCGTATTCGCCCAGTGGAGCGTGCCTTAGGTAGATCTTTTTGTCACCTTAGAAAACACTCATACAAGGACTTTTTGTGCCCTAAAGTTGCTGCTCGGGGTTCCCTATGAGACCTGTTTCGCCTGCCTTGGGACTCCATTCACTTCCACCTATGCTTCCCCGTGTTCTGAAGACGGTAAGGAGGGAACTGACTTGACTTAATGTGATATCCCCGGGTAGGGCTAAGTCTGTTTCTCCAACTCAAATCCAAGAGCCTGCCCTAAGTTCCATTTTTATTTTTGGAAGAACTTGCTCTTCCAACAACTGGGCAGTGCTGTATACCCAAACCGGCTCATGTGGAGGTTGTACGGGATCAGATGAGTGGATTCGATCTCTAAAAGGAAGTAATAGATCTCACCTTGGCTGTTCGTCATCTTCCTGCAAGGTCAGTATATTCTAGACGTTGTGCAATGTTTGTGGCTTGGAGTGAGGACTATCTGATCGATACGCTGCAGGCTAAACTTCCTAATGTTCTGTTTGCTCTGCTTAGTCACACCACATCGGAAGAGGATCGCCCTGCCAGGAAGCACTACTTCCTCCATGACAGGCCTTCCTCTCCTAATCATTCCCTCAGATAAGATACTTAAGAAATCGGGCTGATTGACCCCGATGTACCCTCTGACTGAACCATTCTCATGTTCTCCGGGTGCAAAGTTCCTACTCAGCCAGCTTGCCACACCCCACCCCCACCTCCCCCACCACACCTCCCACCTTGGGACCTCTGCAACTCACTTCGCTGGGACTCATAAGCCGCCTACTCAACTTTTCCTGTCTGGATGACCTGTCCGGACTTGCTACCATGCCACCAGTCTGAGAAAAAAGAAAACCTTGTGTAATCTTGTTCTGATGATGACCTGAAATCGCCCAGGTCGAAACACCGTTGACAGAGTACAGCTTTTCTATGGCTTCTTTGGCTCATAATAGGTTTCAAATTAATTGGGGCCTCACTGCT
Organism: Calotriton arnoldi; assembly: GCA_963921515.1. Taxonomy (NCBI): domain Eukaryota; kingdom Metazoa; phylum Chordata; class Amphibia; order Caudata; family Salamandridae; genus Calotriton; species Calotriton arnoldi. The sequence continues at coordinate 1,443,452 of CAWUFW010003619.1, forward strand.
TATGTTATGAACCATTTTTAATCACGCCTTTGGCGCTGTCACCATGTCAGATGCCTCACTTAAGCTGTTCACACTTTCACGACCACTATATGTGCATTTTTTTGATTACACCTATATTGAAGTAAGAGTGTCTGAAATTCATGCCGTACCGCTACACATCTAAACAGATCGTGATATTCAATCGTGGTGTCTCTTCCTTTTGTTGTCTCCCCCATGTATTTGTTTACATTTGATTGATTTGTTTTTCAAATATTACCTGTTGAGACGTTGTTGTTTGTTACTAAGGCCTTGCTGTGGGCACTGTTCAAGGTTATTTCTTGCTATCCTCAACCTTTCTACTTTTGCCTCATGAGCTCTCCTTATTTAAGTCGCCAATTGCGTTACTACTTTTTAAATTACTTAAATTTGTTTCCTCCTGTGCATGTTATGCCATAGTGGGACCTTAATTTGAATCTCAGCTTCATCTTTGGAGCCTATGCATGCCTGTTCTTTGCCACTACTGACCCTTAAAGCTGTCTCCAAGTGATAACCTCTGTGCGCTGTGCCCGTGTACTTAAGTCTCTGTCAAAGTTACAGTTATATTCGACTTTCTTTCTGGACAAGCTGTTGCTTCTGATTTGGGCATCATTTCTGCCAAATGTTGCATTGTGGGGCACTGCATCACGTTCCCTGCTTTCGTCTCTCCGCCATATCCCTCTAAGGAAGAGGAGAGGCATCACCAGTTGGACCCCAAGAGAGATCATTGCTTTTAAATTGATCCCATTAAGAAGTGTCCAGAAACTGACTGTATCCAGATAGATCCACAACAAATGTGCTATTCTCTGGCCGAAAAGGAACCTATTGAGGTCCTTCAGGCTCATTCTGCCAGATCTATTTCCGCCACTACTGCCTTGGCCAGGATTGTTCTGGTGCAGAACATCTGCCAGACAGCTATATCGGCTTTCGTCAACACCTTTTAGAGGCATTACTGCCTTGACTGTCAGGCCCACAGACAGGGCCATTTTCCCACTCCGACCTGTAGGATTTACTGCTGTAATGCTGACATTTCTGAAGCTGCGGGGAGGAGACCTAAATACTGGACACTAGAGTGGGGAGAGAGGAGATAAGATTCCTTTAGAAATTTGAGTAGACCATTTGCTGAGAGGAACAGCTGATTGGTCTTTCTGCAGCACTTGGGCTTATGAGAGCTAGGTGCAGAAAGCACACACCTCATTGTGCCTTTGTTATGGGTGCTTCAGGTTGGAGACTATCCCGTTGTGAGGAGCATCACTGCACATAAAGGCAGTGTGAGAAGATTACACTTGAAAGGAGAACCACCCAAAACCAGTTTTGAAAGTGCACAGAGTGAATATAAATCTCCTGTCTGCTTTGACTTTATAAACTAGTGAGTCACTGACTCGCTTGTTGTTACAGGTTCTCCACTTTTTGCAAAGTACTGCTTTGGTATCTATTCTAGTCAAACCGATATGTATTTGTTCGGTTACCTAAAACCATTACAAAATTAAACGGCATAAACAATGCATTAATATTTCATGTAGAAAAGACGTCATTGAAATCAGCTTATCAATAATATTATATAGTTAATCCAATGATTTTACTTTTACAATGAAACGGGTGTTGCTGAATCACCTTGCAAAACAACTCAATTTTCAAAGAAATTAAATTAAGCTAAAAAAGGAAAATATGGCAACATTAATTTAAAAATAACTACCAGTATTTAAAAACTAGGGTGTGCCGAATGCGAGCGAGCAGTAAACTTGTTTCAATAAAAATTGGTCACGGTAACCAGTTATGTCCTTTCAAAATGAATCCATAATTAAACTCAGTATACCTTAAAGCAAGACGTACTTGCTAATAATTGGTATCTATTATAAAAGTGAGCAAGCTGTGGTGAGAAGTAGCCTACTTATTTCCCTTTGGTAACTCTTTCGTAAGTTGTCATAGAGACCTCAAATATGTTGTTTTTTCGGATAGTTGCATATCAGCCCAGGTGCAGCTGTTGGTAGTGGAATATCTTCTGCTAGAAACTGTTGTAAATACTCTTCAAATTACTTGTGTGTCAGCAGCGAACAAGTTCACTATCAATTTACACTACCCTTCTGATCACTTGGCTTAGGCCAACCTTCCAAAAGCACGTATGAACTGTAGATTGTATTAGATCCAGATGTGATTATCAAAGGAATGAGTTATCCACTTTTTCTACTGCCACAGCCTCCCTATTATCCACTATAGTGCTGGTTATATGTGGTACAGATTAGCTGATGTATCCTACCTGTACGTATGTATGTATACATACCGTATTTCTATTGTGAGAACCTAGCAAAAGGCAGTTGAACATTGTACAGGGTCCAAGGATAGCATAAAGTTCAATAAATGGTAGGAGATGTAGCTGGGATGTGAATGAGTTATGCATTGTGATGTAGTGTTGTTTAAAGAGGTAAAGCGTCAGCACTTTAGATATGGAAGCAGTGTTGGGGTGGTCCTGATGGATACAGGGATGTTCTTCTAGATATTGGGAGCATAGATGAAAAAAGCCTATTGTCTTATTTTTTACACTTCTTAAACCAGAGGTAGTGAGCTTGTCCGCAAGATAAGCGGGTGCTTGTTGTGATGGCTTTGTAAATGATGGAGCTGGTTTTGAAGATGGTGCGTTCTGGCAAGGGGAGCCAATGGAGCTCCACCATAATGAGGTGATGTGGTCATATTTCTTCAGAACGTGGATGAGATGTTGTGCGGCATGTATTGTGCCCTTAAGGGATGCCAGTGTAGAGCCAGGGCATTAACACCATCCAAATGCAAGAGTCTGAGGGCTTAAAAAGTCATCTTCTGGATTAACAGTATTACTGTAGCCAGAACACTTCCCACATAAGCCTATTCGCTACTGCTCGATTCATATGGATACAATGTTTGTTCAAAACCCTCTGACTGTATAGGTGGGCAGCACAATCCTATAGGACCACATCCTGGAATCCCATCTTTCCTAGGCCCATGAAGATATCACTACCTATGCAGGCACTCATCAATTTCCCTTGGCAAACATACTTTAAAGAGAGCTATCTGGAGGCACTCCATCACCCCACTGTATCCTGATGGCTATGGAATAGAACCCCATGTAGTAGATGAGTTTGTATTTATTTGAGCCAGTTTGTTATGGCACCACCAAGACGCAACAAAATAAAACTACCATAGTTTCTCTATTTTGAACCGAATTGCCTCATAACTTGTCATGCTTTTTTGGGCAGTTCCTAGTTTCATATAACACCCCCCTTGCAAAGTCTTTATATGTTAAATTTTGCTTGGCGATTTTGCCTATTAGCACCTTTACAGCTAAATGGAATTGTCACACTAGCAATTGCGATAGATTCTGCCCATTTGACCCTCAGGTGGCTGAAAAGGCTGAGCATGTCGTATTTTTCTGCCCAAAATACCAAGGCATTCGAAGGAAGAGGATTTTACCTGTTTGTTGTAAATTGGGGACTATGAATTTTAGGACCGCATATAGAATTTTGAGAAGTGATACCAGTCAATGCATTGTGTTTCCTGCCTCTCGATTTTTGATGTATATGTGGAGGATTAGACAGAACAAGACGTCAAGCTAATGGTCTAAATTTTACCTTGAGTCGCACTTCTTTTTAAAATTTTCTTTTTAACTTGTTACTGTTTTTAATTTTGTCAACTGATGTATGTAAAGCACTATGTAAAGATCGTCTTCCCTTCTCTATGAAATGGAGTTTTTGTAAAAAAAAATGTATTTCTTATATTTAAACATTGTGTTTTTAATCTGCTCTTTTATGGCCATTGTGCTGAAATAAAGATTTATTGAAGTTGGTTTCTCAAGCATGCATCATTTGTCCAAATTTGATTTAATTTATAAAGCGCCTGAATCACCCCCGAAGGGGTATCTCCGCGCTACTGAGGAATGAACACAGGCCAGGAGGAATTAGTTGCAAAAATGCTCAGTTTTAAGTAGTTTTCTAAAATGAAGATGGGCTGAACACTACCGAAGGTGAGAGGGTAAGTGATTCCAATAATGGGGAGCCAGGTAGGAAAAGGCTTTGCCCCCAGAACGAGATTTCCTAAAATGGCGAATGATGAGGAGGAATTTCTCCACAGATCATAGAGATCTGCTCGGCTGGTAAGGGATACTTTTTTATGTTAAATAACTGGGTCTTCTACCATTCAATGCTTTATATACTATACCACTGATCTTGAACTTAATTCTCTTGCGTATAGGGAGCCAGTGTAGTAGTCGCAGAAGGGGGAGAGAAGCCATTATGGCTGGCATATTCTAGACTAGTCGAGCTGCTGTGTTCTGGACCACTTGGAGTTTATTCAATAAAGATTCGCTTGTCGCTGCCAAGAGTGTGTTACAATAGTCCAGGCAACTGATTACCAGTGCCTGAACAAGAGTTTTTCGCACAGAGAATGGGAGGAGAGGAAATACTCTACGCAAGAGACCCATCATATGAAAGCAGGTGCCAGTGGTAGTAGCCACAACCTGATCTTTCATAGTGAGAGTCTGATCCAGTTGAACACCCATATTTTTAACCACTGTCTTGGGAACAGGTGCTGTACCCAAGTCTAGAGGCCACCACTCTGGAGACCAGAGCATTTGGGCATTGCCAAAGAGCATACTTTCCGTCTTACCAGCATTCAGCTGGAGAAAATTCTCCGTCATCCAAGATGAGATTGCTTTCATGCCCTCCGAGAAGCAGGCTTTAGTGTTAGTAGTACTTTTATTAAAAGATAAGAGAAGTTGGGTATCATCTGCATATGAAATGGGGGTAAATCCAAACTGATAATTTTAGCAGGGGGAGCCACATAAATGATAAACAATGTGGGGCTAAGACAGGAACCCTGTGGCACTTCCTTTTTAAGCTCAATGGTTTGAGAACGGAAAGGTCCAAGATTAATGGTCTGCGTGTGTTAAGTTAAAAAGTTAGAAAACCATTGTAGAGCTGCTCCACGAGTCCCTATCTCCTTCAATCTTTGAAGCAATATGCGATGGGACACTATGTCGAAGGCTGTTGATAGATCCAACAACACCAGCAGAACAGCCTGGTTGTTGTCAAGAGAGTATCTAACTTAATCTGTTACCGCTATCAGCGCTGATTCAGTTCTGTACATGGGTCTGAAGCCAGACTGCGAAGGGTCCAGGCATCCAATAGACTCGATGTTCTGTAAGTTGTTTATTAATATAACCTTCTAAAAGTTTGCTCAGAGGAAGAAGGGAGATGGGTTGATAATTAGACAGATCCGATATCGGGAGGTTCTCCTTCCTGCGAATGGGAATCACCTGTGCGGCCTTCCACGCTAGTGGAAGTTGGCCTTCACTTAATGATAGATTTAATATTTGGCAGATGGAAGGAGCAAGTTGTTTAGATTGTAAAGAAGAAATCTTAGCTGGCACTCTATCTAAAGGCGACCCTGGTTTAACAGATTTCAGCATTTCCTCAACGGTTTTCACCCTGAGGGGTGTAAAGCGCTCTAGGAGGCAAGCATTGTCTGTATTTGATAGAATGTGGAGGGGTACTTCTTTCAAAAGATCACTAGCTCCAGTGAATTTATCATAGATCAGGTTTATTTTATCTTCAACGTGGTTAGCGATGGCATCACAGTGCTTGAAAGGGGTAATGTCATTGGTGCAAGCAATCGGGTTAGTGAAAGATTTGAGAACTTTGTTTAGTTCTTTGGGAGAGTTCCCCACTTGGCTAAGTTGTGAGGCAATGTTAGCTTTACAAGCTTTTTTATATTCTTGTGATAAAGCCCTAAGGTAATCTTGTAGGCCTCTTTCTTGTTCGGGTTATGTGACTGAAGCCAACGTTTCTCTATTGTTTTTACAATTTTCCGCCGCCTTTCTTAATTTAGGTGAGTACCAGGACACATGTCGTCTGTTTGTCTTTGAGTTGTTTTTTTAAATGGGCAAGGTAGTCAATAGCTGATTTTAGGGCATCATGATAGTCAAGTCAAAATCACTTTATTCGGTTATTTAAAACCATAAAAGCATGTTAAAAATATCCATCACATAAAAGCCAAATATTACACAATCATAAAACGAAGATCAATCATAGTTAATATACAATCCCGGTTAAAAATACACATGATTAAAAGAACTCTCTAAAAAGTTCAGACAATGTATTGTAAAGTGCATATTAAAAGAGAGAAAACCATTTCACATTAAAAAAGGATATACATTTAATAGGTCAGATCACATGGGCCCTCTTTTTTTTTTTTTTTTTTTTTTCCTTGCTCTGACTGCCGCTACTAAAAAGCTAGCTATGTTAAAAATTTCCCAGGGATAATTCAGCATCTGCAAGTATGTTAGGGCTGGCCTAGCCTGCAAGAAGCCTTTGTCCTTTAAAATTGGGAAAATAAAACGTTTAGGAATGTGCAAATAATGCTCACAAAACAGGACAAAGTGCAAAGTATCCTGACTCGAGAAATTATCGCAGGAACAAGGTCCCAGATCCTCTATCTTTCTCCAGCCCAAGGGTTCGGCCAATAAAAAGTGCAGATAGTTAAACCTCAGTCTCGTTATAGTCATCAAATCTTAAATTGACATCCCCCGACTCCCATCTCGTTGGAGCAGTGAACTCTTTCATGAAGGCGTCCGGAGTGATTTGACGCCATTGTCTCCTAAGACTGTGAGTGGCATTATTAGCGGGAATAGCCAAATGAGTACCAATGATCTGAAAATTGGTCAGACCACTCTACTGGGCGGGGGGCCTCGGTGGAGATGCAGGGAGAGTTGGTCAGAATGAGTTCTAGCGTGTGACCGGCCGAATGGGTAGGACCTGAATTGCTCTTTTTCAGGCCTAAGGTGGCCAGATCAGAAAGGAGCTGAGCTGACTCCGTATTGTGGGTATTTTCACTATGTATATTAAAGTCACCTAATAGAACAAAATGTTTAGAATAAATAGTGTGGGTAGCAATCGGTTCCATCAGTTTAAGATTAAAATCATGAAGAGGTCCTGGGGGGGCGATACACAAGCGCTCCTTTGAAGCAGTCATGGGGCGAGAGTTCAATTCTGAAGATACAAATCTCTATCTTAGCGTCCAAGCGATTAGCAATTATAGATACTTTCAAAGAATCTTTATAAATAATGGCAATACCGCCACCCATTCTCTCCTCCATGTCAATCCTTAAAATATGATGTTTCTCGGGGAGTGCCAAAGTAATAGAAGGTGTAGAGGCAGGTTTAAGCCATGTCTCAGAAAGGAATCCAAGATCTGGTATTTCAAAGGTAAGCATATCCCATATTTCAACAGCATGCCTGGGTAATGATCTCACATTGCTCAAGAAGCACTTCCAGACTTGTGCAGATTTAAGGGAGGGGATATTAGGGGGGAAGGAGATGCGTCAACGACTAAATTCAGGGCCTCCCTGTAAGGGATAGGCTGTAATTCTGCATCCTGCTTCAGTTTAAGACTTTGAAATTGGCAATGTATGCAGGAGAAAGGTCCTTCGAGAATGGGAAAGGCACTTGCCTTGCCACATAAGTTGTCAGAGCATGGGGACCTGCCAAGAAGTCTAATACCTGCCAGTTCCTCAGCCGAATAGAAGTGTTTAGGTGTTGCAGAGATTTCTGGAACAAAAGATGCAGGGGTCCTGGTGACGGCTGGACGCAGACAGTCTTGCCTTTTGCGCGCCCGCTGTGCAGCAGTGGTGCCATGCTGTTTAAATAAGGGCCGGGAGAGCAGCTAGACCGCCTACTCCCGCAGCCCAGACGGCAAACAGAAGTAAAAAGCTCACTCGTTCTCTCGCTCCACTCAAACGGTAATCACTGTGGTGGAATGGAGAGCGGGCGAGAAGTTGACCAGCTGAGCAAAGGTAGCAGTAATGTTTTAAAATAGAGGAGCTGAAAGTGAAAATGCACGATTAAATATACCAAGCTAAGATGCTATTCGATGTTAAATATAGCTTGTACTAAGTGCCAGGTGCAATAAAATACAAAGTAATTTAAAAGAAGGTTTAAATGGATAACATTTGGGAAGAAAAAGGTGCCTCTACTAGCCTGTGCGTCCGCTGATTGGCACTCCATTTGCTAATCGTTGGAGGTTTGTGTGATATGTCCTTCTTGCAGGTGATCAGGCCCAACCCTATAAATATTTTTTCCCTTTAGGTGAATCCCCCATCGTCAACTATATAATCTGACAATTTTTAATCTGCTGTAGGTATGCTGCTGTGGTGTGTTCTCTGTCCAAGGATGTGGTTCAGAAGCAAGCTATTAACTGGAAGAAGGGATGTCCTCTGTGCACAGCCATTGAATGTGCAAAAACAGTACTCAGTAGCCCTTATTACAACAACATTGTGCTGTAACTTTAACTGTTTGATTATTTTGCTTTTTATTATTTTTGCTGTGTATCAACTTATTGTCGAAGAGTGAGAACAGTCTTTTTCATTGCTTGCTCAATGCATGAGTGTTTAGTCAGATATATCACATTACCACCCTTTGTCTTCAACACCAATGCAAACTTTTTTTTTTTTTTAATCCTTTTTATTAGCATTTTTTTAACCAAAATAAAATACAAACCAGTGGCATTCGGTACATAGTAGCATAGCACAGCGTTATTTATCAGCATAACCGTAAAAGAGAAGAACCAGCAGCAATCATGACAGTTTTAGTAGCATTTCCTCATTGAGTTGGCCCCACTGGGCGTTCGTTGTGAGTACTAGACCACACACTGCTTTATGCTCTTGGTCTCATGTCACACTCGTACGGTTTCATAGGGGATAATCAACCTATGTGACCTTTACCTCTGCACCCCGTCACAAAGAGTGGCTTTCGTAGCCCGAGCCTCTTCTATGGCTGGATCCTAGGGCCCCCTCGACCCCATCTATACTTCCGCTATATCCACAGTCCCCAGCCAGCTCACAAAGGGTTCCCATATATCTCTGGGACGGGAGCGTATCGGCATCAGCTCCCAGTATTCCGTCAGCTGGGTCTTATAATAAGTTACTTCTCTGACCCACTCCTTCGTTGTCGGAGGGTGTGTGGCCCCCCAGTGTATCGCCACCTGCCGTCTTGCCATCAGTAATAAGAGGGCTGACAGTTTCCTTGTCTTTGGCGGTATGTGAGGGATTATCCCCAGGAGTGCCACCTGAGGCGTGCATGGTACAGTTAGCCCCGTTATATTTCCTATGTATTGTAGGGTTTGTGTCCAAAAATTCGCCACTGGTCTGATTGCCACGCTAAATGTATGAATGTTGGGTGCGGCGCTCCGCATTTCCAACAGTTGTCGTCTGGGCGCAACCCCATACGTCGTAGTTGGATGGGGGTCCTATAGTATCTGTGTATATATTTGAAATGGATTAACCTGAGCCTATAGTTCGGGGTGAGTTGTTTGAGCTGGCTGCAACTGAATGCCCACTGTTCATCCGTGAGACCACCCCCCCCAAGTCCTCCTCCCAGGCGGTACGGGCTATTGGCATTCTAATTGGATGTTCCTTTTGTGTGATGGTGTAAAGTCTTGTAATCAGCCTGCGGCTTGACTCGACAGTAAGGACATTTTCTAATGCTGCCAGTGGTGGAGGAGGCGCTGGAAACGTGTCGAATTTCCGTCTACAAGCTGCCCGCAGCTGATAGTATAATAGCGTGTCTGCCGCCGAGGGGGCTGTAGGCCCACACATCTGCTGCAGTGTGAGAAAGGTATCTCCAGGATACAAGTCTTGGCCCGTCTGAACCTTGTGCACCCGGGCCCGTGCCTGCGCGTGTCTCTCCATCAAAGGCGGCACCAGCGGATTGTCCACCAAGGTCATGGATGGCGCGTACAGCACATCCATGTGTGCTCTTCTGCGGAGTCCCTCCCACGCCCATCGCAGTGCCTCCACTGAAACTACTTCATTACGCGGGCGCTTAAATGGTTGATAGATAGCCGTCCTAAGTGGCAGGGGGGGCTGCTCGGTCTAGCTCAACAGCCACGTGAGGCTGGAATGGGGTGGGGTGTACCCAGTAGTGGAGAAACTGCGCCTGCGCGCTATACGCATATAAGGCAAAGTCCGGTGCCGCCAGCCCACCCTGCACCTGCGGTAGTGTAAGCGTTTCCCAGGACACCCTTGGCTGTTTTCCCGCCCAGACCAACTCAATCATCAAGGATCGGAGTTTGCTAAAGAAATGTGCAGTGAGGGGTATTGGTACATTCACAAATAAATACAATAGTTTGGGCAAGATGACCATTTTTGCCACCGCTATGCGGCCTATCGGGGACAGGGGCAGTGTCTTCCACCTCCTCACTCTGTCCGTTATCCAGTCCATTACCCTGCCGTAGTTGTGTGTCCAGAGCTCCTGAACGTCATTGCTTATCCACACCCCTAGGTAGCGTGTCGGTTCAGTCGCCCACCTGATAGGGTATTCCGTCTCAAATGTCTTAGTGCCAGGCGTTAGCGGGATTATTATGGACTTACTCCAGTTTATGTCGACTCCCGATAGCCCTCCATATCGCACCATTGGAGCGAAATTGTCCTCCGGATTCACCATGTACAGAGCAATATCATCTGCATACAGGGACACGTTGAGCCCGCGAGTTGTAAAGCCAATGCTTCTGTTTGTGTGATGTTGCCGAATCCGAACCGCCAGCGGCTCGGTGGCTATAGCAAATAACAATGGTGACAGGGGGCAGCCTGGCCGTGTGCCTCTCATGATATGTATTGGGCGTGAGATCAGTCCGTAAACTCGTAAGCGTGCCGTAGGTCTGGTATAGAGGAGTCTGATTTGGTTTATAAATAGAGGGCTCATGCCTAGCCTATGTAAGAGCGGGAACAGGTATCCCCATTCTAATGAATCAAAGGCCTTTGTGGCGTCCAACAGCGCCGCCACCGCAGGCACATGGGGAGCGAGGTAGTGCATAAGGGCGAACAGTGTTCTCAGATTGTGGGATGTGGATCTCCCGGGTATAAAGCCCGACTGATCCGGTCGGACTATGAGAGGCAGTAATGGCTGTAGCTGAGTGGCCAGTAGTTTCGCAAAGATCTTTGCGTCCAGGTTGATCAGTGAGAGTGGCCGGTAAGAGTCGCATTGTGTAGGTTCTTTGTCAGGTTTCAACACAGTGATTATTATAGCCTCACGCATGGATGCCGGTAGAGTGCCTATCTCTGCAGCCTCTTGGTAGACAGCCAAAAGTCGTGGTGCCAGGATATCAGAGTATTCTTTATAGAATTTGGCTGTCAGTCCGTCGGCTCCGGGAGCCTTGTCCGCCTTGAGGCTGCCTATGGCCTTCTGGACATCCTCCACTGTAAAGGGGAAGTCCATATACTCCCGGTGGGCTCTACCAAACCACAGGAGTTCCACTGTGTCAAAATACTCCTGCAGGGTTTCTGCCGTTGGGTGGTGTTTCGAGGTGTACAATTGATCATAGAAATCTGCCATGGTGTCTAGTACGTCCGGTGGGGAGTGCACTATTGTGTCCGTGGGGGTACGAAGTTCCGTAATGTATGTGGATCCGCGGGGGTTGCGAAGTATATGCGCAAGTGTTCTCCTGGGTCTGTCCCCTTACCCATATTGTCGCGCTTTGGCGTGTTTGTGGAGGTATTTGGTTTCTCGGTCAGCGTCATCTTGAAATTCGGTCAACTTGGCTCTGAGATCCGTCAGGATCTCAGAAGTGGGCGCTCGGTGGTATTGGGATTCCAGCTCCCGTATCTCTGCCCCTAGCCTGTTCAAACCGCCCCTGATGTCCCGTAACACTCCTGCTTGTCCTGCTATGCAGTGGCCGCGTATCACCACTTTAAAGGCGTCCCATAGGGTCCCCATTGTGTCTACAGAACCAGTGTTCAGTTCAAAATAGTCAGTGATGTGTGTTCTGAGTGTGTTGTGGTATATTCACAGTATGTGCATGGAGTATGGACTGTGAATGTGCCAAAATAGTGTAGGTTTTGTGGCACCCAGCGATGTAGGATCTATATCCATTTAAAACAGAACAGAAAGGCATAGCATTTGTGGTTTCATCTTTGGTTCAGGTTATTCCAGGGTATGTTATCATTCAGTCCTGCGGGTAATTGTTTAAACCACTTTTGTTTTCTCTTCTCTCTGTCACATAGAGTGTGACTACAGGTCGGGCCCCCACATGGAACTCATGGGGCATTTCTCAATAATTATGTGAGTAAGTGCCCATGTCTCTATACTTGCTCATGTACTCTCTACGCACATTTTACAAACGCATATTGATTACCACTGGATAGCGCATATGGTCAAGGCGTTAGTTATAATCTATCACTCAACGCCACGTTCCGTACTCACTCCGTCATTGCCCGCATAGAGCACGGACACACCGCTCCTTAAAACACCTACTACTGTGTACTATATCAGTATCCTAAATGTATTATTGTTTGTATGTTTGTCATTTTTTTCTCCACAGGAATGCGCCGTTAGAGGAAAAACTCCTCTACCACATTGCACACCTTAGCGTGTGTGCCACATAATGGTCTTCTAATAACACTTTTTAGACCACTCACTATGCACCACACATAGATCCTGAAGAAAGCCATACTCATGATGACTGAATAGCCAGAAACCGGTCCCAGGATGCTTGTTTCCGGTCCAGGGAAGACATGGCTTGGCAGTTCGGGCTGGACTGTTCCCATGAGGCACAGGGTCAGACTGATTTGCATATGGCCATGTCTGAACTGGGGTGGTGGAGTGAGCTAAAGAATGATGATGGATTAAACCCAGATCAGTTGACTGGGGGTGAGTGTTTGATTTGCTCAAGCGCTCCGTCCATCATCCCCTTTGGTATCGCTTTGTTCGCCCTAAGTTGGCAGGGTATGCCAAGACGTGGGTCCCTTGCTCACTTTGCCACTGGATTTAAGCTAGCCTGGCTGATGACAGCTGAATAGCCAGAAACCGGTCCCAGGATGCTTGTTTCCGGTCCAGGGAAGACATGGCTTGGCAGTTTGGGCTGGACTGTTCCCATGAGGCACAGGGTCAGACTGATTTGCATATGGCCATGTCTGAACTGGGGTGGTGGAGTGAGCTAAAGAATGATGATGGATTAAACCCAGATCAGTTGACTGGGGTTGAGTGTTTGATTTGCTCAAGCGCTCCGTCCATCATCCCCTTTGGTATACTAATAAAGGGAGCATGGCTGAAACATGTTGACCGATTAGGATATTGGAGTCACCTTAAGATCTCCCACAATATCCGCCTCCCGTTTTTACTCGCTGCCAAGGGCCCACACATTAAAATAGTCCCTTTTTTTGCCCAGTGGGACCCTTAGGACAGTTCTTTTTAACATTCACTCACCCACGATCACTTCACTCTCACGTTACAATACCTGCTCCGCTGTATCCAGGCGTTGTAGCACACCCGAGGTGCAATCGGCACCTTGGGTGGGGCCCAATGATGAAGCATGTCACCAACTAGGTTGGTGAGTGAGGGCTTTTTTCAAAACATAGTGTTTTTCTCTCATTACATACAAACGCCAGGAGCACCTACTCCAGAGCTAGTTCTTTTTGATATCTATAAATTTGAAGAGAAGCACATCTACAATGACCAGGAGTGGCAGCAGTGGTACATGACATTTCTGATTCACTGATGTCCTATTCATCGTTTGGATAGGCACAGAAAACACACTCATCCACAAATATTGGAGCTCAATTACTACATCAGCCAAACTTGTATACTATGTCTTGATGTTTTATTGGAAGTTACCAATGGCACAATAGAAACCAGTGTCTATCGCAAACCTAGAGAAAGGAACAACTGTCTTCATTTTGAAAACTTCCTCCCAGAAACTGAAAACATATTTACCTTATTCCTAGTTAACAAGATTAAAAAGGATTAGCTCTAAGGCAAGCTAGTATGAAAGAGACAAATTAGACTTTTGCAATAGATTTCAGAATAGAGGCTGTCCCTCAGACCTCATTAAACAGGCTCAAGATAGAATCTACAAAATATCGATAAATTAACTATTAAGAAAGACTGAAAGAAAACCTCTGAAAGGATCACTTTTGTCTGCCAGATTTCCTTTCCGTGAGTCGAGTTACCAAACTAGGTATCAACAAATGATGGGAATTGCTTCTGGCTGAAACGGACTTCAAGGGATTTTTCACATCCAAACTACTATTGATATATCAGAAATCCAACCACATTAAGTGCCAGACAAGTAAATAAGTCAAAGCTACAGTCACCCAAAGGAAACTTCACATGGTTAAACTGTGTTCACTGTAACAATGTAACATGTAGAGATAGCATAATGCATCCTCACATTGGTAGAATAATCAAGATCCGATATGCTACTTGTGATGCCAGTAATTGCATATGGTCATTGAAGTGCCCTTGTGGATTACTGTATATAGTTAAAATGGAGAGAAAAATTACAACTAATTTAATGGAACACAAGAGTAACCTCCGCAACAGGAACGTCAAATCGAGTGTGGCCATACTTTCTACAGACAAAAGCCACAATATAAGTCAACTAAAGATTCAAGTCCTTGAGACAATTCAGCCATCATCTGACCGGGACCAATAGTAAACACTATTACAAAGAGAAATCATATGAATAAAGAATTTGTATGCAATCATCCAAATGGATTTGACAGAATCGAAATATCATACTTTCTATAATGAATGGTAAAAACTGTGGACATGATTTTATGGTACATCATTTTCCTTGTTTTAAAATTCTACAGTTTTCAAGTGTTTCCAGTTAACAGACAAAAGAATTAGTTTATACTACTACATGCCTTTATTTCCAGGTATAACCTTTTCCTCCATAATCTGTCCTGTCTATTCATACCCTTTGAATGTGCTTAATCTTCATATTCAGCCATCTTCTTGCCTCTTTTGTACATTCCCGGATTTTCACTCTGTGGTAAAGAGGTTGTATGTCATTTTCTGGGCACACAGTGGTCCTTCCCTAATGCTCTCTCTCATGTTTCTTTTTATACTCGCACTACTAATTGACATTTCTTTCCCACATCAGCACACCATTCACAGGTGCCCCTTACTCTCTTCGAAGACAGCTGAAGCCATCCTTCAGTCCACATCTTGTTGGATACTGATCTCTCATACATTTTTATAATCATTTTCCAGGTATCATTCTATCACTTAACATGTAGGCATCTTTTTTTTTTTACAATTCCATGAGTAAACAGCATTTTTTTGTTCATCCTTTTTCTTTATCATTTTCTTCCCTTTTACACCACAGACCGTATTATACGCCAACCCTGTGTTCCGTTGGATATTGACTCACCTTACCACCATGTTCAATCAGGATGATTTTCTTTACATCATTTTTTTCATTAAACCATCCTACGTTGATTATTTTTATGTTTTCCACACTCTGCTACACAAAGCGTATTGATGAGTACTACTCCTCCTCAGATGTTCATCTTTCACCAGCAGGGTCAGAGTTATATACACAGTTTTCATTCATTTCAGTTAATAGCTTGTTCACTACCGTACTGTACATATTTCTTTTTACAATGCATCCTTGGTCATTTATTTTGACATCTTCTACTCCCGCCTGCAGACAGCCTAGAAAGAGAAATAGAACTACTTGACTTCAGACATTCATACTTGGACAGTAATCTTCGATCCCTGTGTTGTTTCTAAAACATCGATTCAGATAGGATTGGTTATTGTGATGTTGGTTGTATGTATATATATATATATATATATATATATATATATATATATACACGTAAAAAACCATAGGTTTCAGGGGCGTTATAGTTAGTTGGACATTTAACTCGTACAAAACCATAGAAATTCCCCCGTTATAGTTAGTTCAGCTAACTATAACTTGCGCGCCCGCAATGCACTGCTGATGACGTCACATATTACATCACTCATGACATGGTCAGTGACATCACTGATGACCTCTCAAATGACATCACTGATGACATCATCCTTGTGATAGTGGCAGACCTCCTCTCACCCTAATATAACCTTTGATACACACACTCAAAAATACAAACTAACATTTTCTAAACAATGGACATACCAATACCAGTTACAACACACCTATTCAGTAATTCCAAGATCTACACACACATCCACTCATTCACCAACAGTCCCTATACAGTCACTCATACATGTACTCACTCATCATATGTACTCATCCACCTATACATCCTGTTACACACCGCCACTCATCCTTAGAGTTACTCACACACAGTCACACATGCAAACAAAGTATCAAACATCCATTTACTTGCATATACAGTTATACACACACTACCACACTTCTACAGAAACTTGCACATACTTACTCTCTTAAACAATCACTTATAGAAACACCTACTTATTTGTACAGGAACTCTTCCAATCTCTCACTCTCACATATACTCACTTATATACACCAATATTCACATATACTAGTTTAAAACATATGTAGTTACTCATAAAGATACTATTGAGACAGTCATTCACTCACTAACACACCCATACACACATTCATCCACCTATACAGTCCTGCACACATGCTGTCTTCAACACATACAGTGAGTCACTCATTCATGCATCTATGCACTAACTAATACCCCCCACTGAACCATACAGACACTCAGACACTCATACTGATACTCAAAAAACCAACTAATAACCCATATAGACACTCATGTAGCTACTCACCAACCCATGCAGCCACTTATACACAAAGTGAGAGACTGATACAGATATTTTCATATTTAAACATTACTCACTAACCCATGTATTCACTAAGATACACTTAGTCAGTTATAGAATCAATTTTACAAAAAAAAATCATCCATTTAGACACTTATATACCCATTTATTCTTCCATCGACCTTGAGATATACATATATAAAACATATTTAATTTTCAGAAAAACACACATTCACTGGATGATGTCATCAGTGATGTCATTTGAGATAACACCAGTGATGTCATGAGTGATGTCACTGACCATGTCATGAGTGATGTAATATGTGACGTCATCAGCAGTGCATTGCGGGCGCGCGAGTTATAGTTAGCTGAACTAACTATAACGGGGGAATTTCTATGGTTTTGTACGAGTTAAATGTCCAACTAACTAGAACGCCCCTGAAACCTATGGTTTTTTCAGTGAATTTCTAAGGTTTTTTAAATGCTAATTTCTAACTATAACGTGCCTGAAACCTATGGTTTTTTCAGTGAATATATATATATTTGTTATACTATGTATACATGTGAAAATGTCTCGGTCCGCCTGTTTGCCTCGGTGGCATGGAAAAAATGGGAGGAACTGACGTTAGCACGCCAACGAGGTCCTCTTATGGCTCCGATGACATCATACGGTGTCGCGAGCGGAGCCGTGCTATTATGACGTCCTTGTTGACGTGGGAGAGCTAGGAAAGAATTTCCGTGGAATGCTGGTGCAGGGGATATTCACCTAAGTGTTCAGGATAGTCCTTTGGGAGCAACTGTTTATGTTGCCACTCCAGAAACCAAAACCAGTGATCAGAGGGCAGAGGCCCTGCAGTTGGCACACGAGGTGGGGTGCCCAATCGTGTGCACCGGCGGGGCAGCGAAGTGACAAGCACCACAACCCACAAAAAAGGTAACGAGGGCACTGAATAACACAGGATCCTCTCTTTGTATCTGGCAGGAACAACGAAGTTAAAATGCCCTAGTACCAAAATGTAGAATTAGTGCTACAACGGTCTTCAAGAGGACCTGCGCTGCCGCTTCTGCCTCCTGTACCCTGGAGGCGGCACATGGGTCACGCGGTACGGTCATACTGCGGTGGGACGCACATTCGTTGACCTCTCATGGCACTGCTCCACACTTCAGGGAGGACGCTTTCCATTAGCTATGTTTTCTGATGACGTTTCGCGCCGGCCCCGTCCAACAACAGAACTCCTTTAGATCCAAACAGACTCTTTCACTCTCTCACCGGAAGTGAAACCAGGCCACGCGGACACTTTCACAATACAACAGCCGGGAATGCACTTTTCGGTAAAAAACACATTCCTTCCTCTTAATTAATCAAATAAACGTCTCACTGAAGAACAGGGGCCAGCTTCGATCGGTAAGCAGCCGTTACAACGACTTTTTTACTCAGGATACCATTACAACGCATGCATTACCACGCATGCGTTGTACATCGCGAAGTCATTACTACGCATTTTTAGAACGCATGGTCATTTACCACGCATGCCTTTACAACGAATTTTGTTGTAAAGGTATGTATGGTAAATGACCATGCGTTCTAAAAAACATGTAGATGATCCACGTCGTTGTAAGGAAACAGAGGCTGTTCCGTTTCCTCACAACGACGTGCACCGCCCCTCAGACGACGTGAAGCAGGAACCACGAGGAGAGAGGAACCACGAGGAGTGAGAGGTAAGGGGGATTGGGCATGTGGTGGGGGTTTCTTTTCTAGGGTTTAGGGTAGTGCAGTGGTGTTTAAGTGGTGTAGGGGTCGTGCTGGGGGTAGTGTTTTAGGGTTTAGGGTAGTGCAGTGGTGTTTGGGTAGAGTAGGGGGTCATGCTGGGGGTAGTGTTTTAGGGTTTAGGGTAGTGCAGTAGTGTAGGGGTCGTGCTGGGGGTAGTGTTTTAGGGTTTAGGGTAGTGCAGTGGTGTTTGTGTAGTGTAGGGGGTCATGCTGGGGGTAGTGTTTTATGGTTTAGGGTAGTGCAGTGGTGTTTGGGTAGTGTAGGGGGTTGTGCTGGGGGTAGATTTAGGGTTTAGGGTAGTGCAGTGGTGTTTGGGTAGTGTAGGGAGTCGTGCTGGGGGTAGTGTTTTAGGGTTTAGGGTAGTGCAGTGGTTGTGTAGTGTAGGGGTTGTGCTGGGGTAGTGTTTTAGGGTTCATGTTAGTGCAGTGGTGTTTGGGTAGTGCTGGGGTAGTGTTTTAGGGTTTAGGGTAGTGCAGTGGTGTTTGTGTAGTGTAGGGGTTAGTGCTGGGGGTAGTGTTTTAGGGTTTAGGGTAGTGCAGTGGTGTTTGTGTAGTGTAGGGGGTCATGTTTTAGGGTTTAGAGTAGTGCAGTGGTGTTTGGGTAGTGTAGGGGGTCATGCTGGGGATAGTGTTTTAGGGTTTAGGGTAGTGCTGTGGTGTTTGGGTAGTGTAGGGGGTCGTGCTGGGGGTAGTGTTTTAGGGTTTAGGGTAGTGCAGTGGTGTTTGTGTACTGTAGGGGGTAGTGTTTTAGGGTTTAGGGTAGTGCAGTGGTGTTTGGGTAGTGTAGGGGTTCATGCTGGGGGTAGTGTTTTAGGGTTTAGGGTATGGCAGTGGTGTTTGGGTAGTGTAGGGGTCGTGCTGGGGGTAGGTTTAGGGTTTAAGGTAGTGCAGTGGTGTTTGTGTAGTGTAGGGGGTCATGCTGGGGTAGTGTTTTAGCGTTTAGGGTAGTGCAGTGGTGTTTGTGTACTGTAGGGGTAGTGTTTTAGGGTTTAGGGTAGTGCAGTGGTGTTTGTGTAGTGTAGGGGGTCATGCTGTGGGTAGTGTTTTAGGGTTTAGGGTAGTGCAGTCATGTTTGTGTAGTGTAGGGCGTCGTGTTTTAGGGTATAGGGTAGTGCAGTGGTGTTTGGGTAGTGTAGGGGGTCATGCTGGGGATAGTGTTTTTGGGTTTAGGGTAGTGCAGTGGTGTTTGGGTAGTGTAGGGGGTCGTGCTGGGGGTAGTGTTTTAGGGTTTAGCGTAGTGCAGTGGTGTTTGTGTACTGTAGGGGGTAGTGTTTTAGGGTTTAGGGTAGTGCAGTGGTGTTTGTGTAGTGTAGGGGTTGTGCTGGGGTAGTGTTTTAGGGTTTAGGGTAGTGCAGTGGTGTTTGTGTAGTGTAGGGGGTCGTGTTTTAGGGTATAGGGTAGTGCAGTGGTGTTTGGGTAGTGTAGGGGGTCGTGCTGGGGGTAGTGTTTTAGGGGTTAGGGTAGTGCAGTGGTGTTTGTGTAGTGTGGGAGGTCATGCTGGGGGTAGATTTAGGGTTTAGTGTAGTGCAGTTGTGTTTGGGTTGTGTAGGGGGTTGTGCTGGGGGTAGTGTTTTAGGGGTTAGGGTAGTGCAGTGGTGTTTGTGTAGTGTAGGGGGTCGTGTTTTAGGGTTTAGGGTCGTGCAGTGGTGTTTGGGTAGTGTAGGAGGTCGTGCTGGGGGTAGTGTTTTTGGGTATAGGGTAGTGCAGTGGTGTTTGGGTGGTGTAGGGGGTCGTGCTGGGGTAGTGTTTTAGGGTTTAGGGTAGTGCAGTGGTGTTTGGGTGGTGTAGGGGGTCATGCTGGTGGTAGTGTTTTAGGGTTTAGGGTAGTGAGTGGTGTTTGTGTAGTGTAGGGGGTCGTGCTGGGGGTAGTGTTTTATGGTTTAGGGTAGTGCAGTGGTGTTTGGGTAGTGTAGGGGGTCGTGCTGGGGGTAGATTTAGGGTTTAGGGTAGTGCAGTGGTGTTTGGGTAGTGTAGGGAGTCGTGCTGGGGGTAGTGTTTTAGGGTTTAGGGTAGTGCAGTGGTGTTTGTGTAGTGTAGGGTGTTGTGCTGGGGTAGTGTTTTAGGGTTTAGGGTAGTGCAGTGGTGTTTGGGTAGTGTAGGGGTCATGCTGGGGGGAGTGTTTTAGGGTTTAGGGTAGTGCAGTGGTGTTTGTGTAGTGTAGGGGGTCATGCTGGGGGTAGTGTTTTAGGGTTTAGGGTAGTGCAGTGGTGTTTGTGTAGTGTAGGGGGTAGTGTTTTAGGGTTTAGGGTAGTGCAGTGGTGTTTGTGTAGTGTAGGGGGTCATGCTGTGGGTAGTGTTTTAGGGTTTAGGGTAGTGCAGTCATGTTTGTGTAGTGTAGGCGGTCGTGTTTTAGGGTATAGGGTAGTGCAGTGGTGTTTGGGTAGTGTAGGTGGTCATGCTGGGGTTAGTGTTTTAGGATTTAGGGTAGTGCAGTGGTGTTTGGGTACTGTAGGGGGTCGTGCTGGGGTAGTGTTTTAGGGTTTAGAGTAGTGCAGTGGTGTTTGTGTAGTGTGGGAGGTCATGCTGGGGGTAGATTTTGGGTTTAGTGTAGTGCAGTGGTGTTTGGGTAGTGTAGGGAGTCATGCTGGGGGTAGTGTTTTAGGGTTTAGGGTAGTGCAGTGGTTTTTGTGTAGTGTGGGAGGTCAGGCTGGGGGTAGATTTTGGGTTTAGTGCAGTGGTGTTTGGGTAGTGTAGGAAGTCGTGCTGGGGGTAGTGTTTTAGGGTTTAGGATAGTGCAGTGGTGCTTGTGTAGTGTAGGGGGTCGTGCTGGGGGTAGTGTTTTAGGGTTTAGGGTAGTGCAGTGGTGTTTTTGCAGTGTAGGGGGTCATGTTTTAAGATGCAACGCTCCAATACCTGACCAGTCTGCACTACATAAAACTGCAAATAAACTAAAAATAAAGTGTTTTGCACACTTTTGTCATTGGGCTATATGTGGGCTACATCTGGGTGATATCTGTGCTACATTTGGGCTCTTTTTTCTCTGGTGGCCATCTTGGAAGACTTCTTTGTTATGAAGTTTCCTAATTTCCTCATTTACTGCAGTCTCCTCAGTAGGAAATGCTTTCAGTTTTTTCTTTGATTCCATCAAGAAGGCATTCAGATGTGTCACACATTTGCCATAAATTCAGAATGTTAGCACTCTAGTTGTTCATTAGATCACTGTATGAAAGCTACTGCTCACCAGGGAGTTAACTGGAAGTCTACTGCTGGTATTGAAAGTGATTGTTTCAGTCTGCATGTCAGAATTTTCTAATGAAATAGAAGGGGATTTGAGATCTCACTTAAAACATGCCCTAAATTTTCTTTCTGCAGCACTAACCATAATTTCTATGGCAAAATTAAGCCCCTCATTTTGTTCCTTTTTAAATTAAATGTTTTAAGTGTTACCAGTTTATTCCAATCAAGATGGCTTCAGGTGTGCCATAATTTTGTCATAAGTAAGACTGTTAGGTCTCTAGTTGTTCTTTAGAACACTCTGGGAAGCTGCAGTAGAACACAAAGGCATCAACTGACCGGCTGCTCCTGTTGAAATATAACAGGAAGATATTTGAGATCTCACTTAAAACATGTCCTAATTTTTCTTTCTACAGCACTAACCATAATTTCTATGACAAAATGAACCCCTCATTTTGTTCCTTTTTAAATTAAATGTTTTAAGAGTTACCAGTTTATTCCAATCAAGATGGCTTCAGGTGTGCCATAATTTTGTCATAAGTAAGACTGTTAGCGCTCTAGTTGTTCTTTAGAACACTCTGGGAAGCTGCAGTAGAACACAAAGGCATCAACTGACAGGCTGCTCCTGTTGAAATATAACAGGAAGATATTTGAGATCACACTTGAAACATGTCCTAATTTTTCTTTCTACAGCACTAACCATAATTTCTATGACAACATGAACCCCCTCATTTTGTTCCTTTTTAAATTAAATGTTTTAAGAGTTACCAGTTTATTCCAATCAAGATGGCTTCAGGTGTGCCATACTTTAGTCATAAGTAAGGCTGTTAGCACTCTAGTTGTTCTTTAGAACACTCTGGGAAGCTGCAGTAGAACACAAAGGAATCAACTGACAGTCTCTGCCCTTGTTGGATGTACATGTTTTACTGAGAATGTCAGACTTCATTCTCACATGACTGAGAAAGATAATGTGAATTTACAGAAAATATGCTCTCATTTTAGCTTCTGGAGCACCTTCCAAAACTCTATGGGACAAGCATGTGAAAATAGTTTTCTCTCAAACATGATTCATGATATCCCAGCAGAAGGTTTTTCACACTGTAAAATCACTTTAGAACACACCACAATTCCTGAAATTAGTATGGTACCATCAACAAATGAATTCTAATGTAACTAAAGTCTGTTATCACCCTTTATGGTTCTCCTTTTGGTAACCCTCAAAATCTTTGATTCACTACAATGCATTTCAATGGGGTACTATCATGTATATTGGTCCCAAGATGGCTGCCAGTAATTCAAGGAGGAAGTGCTGACAGCCAATCAGATCTCACAATGACATGTGTGGTTAGGCTCCGCCCAGATATATATGTGATTTTACTTTTGATTTTCTCAGGAACTACTGAACGGATTTACACCATTTAACCAAAAGGCACGACTCTGAACCAAGGGCTACCTTTTTGCCAAATTTGGTGTAATTCCGTTCAGCAGTTCGGGCTGTAGCTGCGATGAAAGGTCCCTATGGAAAATTGCATGGGGAAAACACGTTTTGGGACCCCCCTTTTTTCTCGGCCCCCACTTGACAAATCACCCCGAGACTTTCAGGATAGGAGCGGACCGGAGCGCCCCACGAGTTTTGAAAATTTCGTGAAGATTCGTCAACCGGTGCAAAAGTTATTTCAAATAGAATGTTGCGGATTTCCTATGGAAAATAGGTCCTAACTATAACTATCTACTGGCGACCGCCAGTAGATAATATATATATATATATATATATATATATATATATATATATATAATTTTTTTTTTAACATGTATATCAATAATCTTCCTTTTCTTCTTACAGAATGTGCATAATGATTATCTTGGCTATGTTTGCATTCATTACACTTCCTGCAGGGTGTTATCATCTGTTTTATACGTTAGTAAGTTGAGTTTAAGCAACCGCTCACTTTAGGATGTCTTTCCTTTCTACTATAGGATGTGTATTTACTTAGCTGTGTGGCTGCTTTTTTAGGCGCACCACAACAAACCCCCCTCCCACACTATAGCTGCCTGCCTCACCCAGTTTCACTTACTGACAAGGTTACAAAGCAGCCAATTACTCCCCCCCTCCCCAGACGCGCACAGAGAGCAGGAGATTACAACCATTTCAGTGTCTGTACGGAGGTTGTGCATATTTTTTACACAGGGTTTGTTTTTTTAATAAGGCAGTGTTTATCTGAGAACCTATATATATGTATATGTATATATATATATATATATATATATATATATATATATATTAACTCAACTGAGGTAGACAGTCTATCCCATCAATACTATACAATATAGAACAATGATATTAAAATGCGTTTGCAAAACTGAACATAATTCAAAATAAACAATATTTTCTTTCAAAATCTTTTAAAAATAACTCATAAGATTTAGATGTGAAACGGAATACAAATACAAGCAATATTATCTTTCAAAATATTGGTAAAATCTACATTTAAAAATCTTGTAACAAACTTACTCATTCAAAGGCTATTTTAACAGCTAAATCAATTCATGATATGTATCAATTTTCAAATCCATATGTAACGGATGTAAAAAACACACTCTCTGCTCCTTTAGCACTGGACATGAATACAATATGTGGAACAAGCTCTGAGATCCCACATGTTGTCTGGGTTTTAACGAATAGCCTAAGGCGCCCTGGGGTCTATAATCTAAGAAGATGTGTTGTACAATTAAAGGGTTCAAATGACACTTTTAAGTTTATATTAAAAATCATTTTTATGACAAAACCCAGGCTAAATACTCCCTAAGCACTGCTCTTAAAGTTGCAGCTGTTGCGTGTTGAGGCATATATCCCAACCTTCAACTGCCACATTAGCTCAAGCCAGTTTTTCTACCTTTAAGCCCCCTTTGATAGAACAACTCACCAAGTTAATTCCATTAATTAAATTGGGTGCCCCGTAAGACCCCTGTCCCACTAAAATAGTGCACTTGATCCCTGCACAAACGGCACAAAACATTGATGTTTGCCTACGGAATTTTCCCTTCACAATGGAAATTGGCCTCTGTTCAGCCTCTGTTAAAAAAGGACAACCTGAATGCACTGGACCTGAACAACTGTCGCCTCATATCAAAACTCCCCTTCGCCGCCAAATTGGCGGAGAAGGTGATGAATGAACAACTCTCAGAGTACATAGAGGAAAAAGCTCTTCTGGACGATACACATCATGGTTTCAGGAAAAATCGGAGTACAGAATCTTCCTTGAAAATAGCTATGGAAGACATCCGAGAAAGATTGGATAATAGGGGGACAGCGGCTCTGATCTTGCTGGACCTCTCCGCGGCATTTGATGCGGTCAACCATGAGATCCTGGTTGACTGCATGCGAAGCCTAGGGATCAAGGCTACTGCACTAGATCTCCTTCAATCCTTTCTCGCCAATAGACAACAAAGTGTGGTACTGGGCAACATCTCACCAAGGCCTTTCTCCTTGCTTTGCAGAGTCCCGCAGGGCTCAGCCCTGAGCCCTACACTCTTCAATCTTTGTTACACCGCTGGCGACACTCATCAAAAATTCTGGCTGCTCTCTTGCATCATACGCCAACGACACTCAAATTGTGGTGTCACTAACAAAACCAGAAACAAACTCGAGCTCTGCATTCAAGACCTGCATGAGTAAAGTTAGCAATTGGATGGACAATAACTGTCTTAATTTGAATGCCACTAAGACTGAGGTCGTCATTTTTGGCAATAACCCTTCTTTCTGGACGCCGGCCTGGTGGCTGCCTGCGTTGGGCCCCCTCCCGGAACCCACAAACAAAGTAAAAAATATCGGTTTCTTGTTAGATAACGAAATGAAGCCTAAAGATCAGGTGAACAAAATTACATCTGCCTCTTTAGGCTCTCTGAAAAAAAGATTGAAAAATTCCTACCCCCAGAACTATTAAAAACTGTGATCATGCCTTTGATACCCTCAAGGATTGACTACTGTAATAGTCTCTACCTTAACCTTGCGGTAGGTCCCCTGAAGAGGCTCCAGACTCTGCAAAATGCAGCTGCTCGCTTCCTTTTCAAAATTCCAATATGAATCTGCTAGAGGAGCCATTAGGAAACTCCATTTGCTACCAGTTGGACAACGCTGCAGGTTCAAAGCCTTTAGCTTGGCCGATAAATCACACCACTGCCAGGGACCAGCACGCTTCAAGGAGAAGCTTAGTTGGTATATCCCAGGGAGGACTCTCCGCTCTGGCATGAACCTGACTCTCCCCCCATTCAAGAGGA
The DNA here is from genome assembly GCA_963921515.1 of Calotriton arnoldi. Lineage (NCBI taxonomy): Eukaryota > Metazoa > Chordata > Amphibia > Caudata > Salamandridae > Calotriton > Calotriton arnoldi. Next base: position 1,469,236 of record CAWUFW010003619.1, read on the forward strand.
CCACTTGGGGTAGCAAGAGCTTTTTCAGAACCACTGCAGTGCTCTGGAACAGCCTACCATTGACTCTAAAAGCCACTCCCTCCCTACTCGCCTTTAGAAAAGCTTTAAAGACCTGGCTTTTTTCGCAAGACTAGCAGACACCTAAGCTCAGCAAGAAGCCTCCCTTTCCAACTGATCTACTTCAGACCCGCCTCTGACAGCGCCACAACGCCCTCGGGCATGAGTTTGCGCTCTATAAATTACATTTACATTACATTACATTACATTAGCTGCAGCCTGAGCAATGTATTAGTTAGCCCGATCTCCAGCCTAAGCATCTGTACTGGAATAGATGCACTAAGACTACAAAATTTCCATAAAATTCTTCATTCATAGATATTTAAAAATTATCAGTTTAAAATGATCTTATGCTCAAGGGTAAAACCTAAAGTGGAAGGAACTTTTATACATTTGTAAAAGATGATTAAAGTGTCTTCTTCCCATAGAATTGTAGAAGGACTGTAGGGAACCAGCATGTGCTAAGGCTGTGCCCCTTAATTCGAGAAATGCATTTGATCGCCGAGTTTGATGAAGAAGCGATTGGTGGCAGTGCGCCGAAAGGCAAGGTCACCAGAGTTCTAGGCGGCACTGTGCAACAGTGGGTGTGCTCCCTGTTTGTTTTTAAAGACTTTTAAATTGTATTCCTGATCTTAACTTTTAAATCGGTTCCTACCTGCACTTGCACTTTTCGCCGGGCCGGTCCCCGTTCCACCGCAGCGGAGTGCTGTTTGCGTTTAGGGATGAGGCTCCGCCCCAACACCAACACTTCCGGTTGGGGGCAGCACTTATTCAGCATGTGTATCCGGCCGTGCAGCGGACGCGCGCAGCGGGCGCGCCGCTTGCGCGCCAAAGGCAAGCCCGTCTGCGCCCGTCCGCGGCCGGATCGCGCCCAGCGCCAGCCATGCTGCCCGTTTGGTTAACAAAACGGATGTAATCCAGTGGTCCAGACACGAGTTATTGGCCCTGAATGTAAAATCTTGCACCACAGCACATAACTGTAATCCGGCACTTGATTTGCCCCTTAGCCCGTGCATGGAGTGCAATTGGGCGCCAGGTGAGGCTGGAGCCCACGGTGACTCAATAATTGCAGAAAGAGTGCAGAGCGAGCCTAAGGATAACATGAGGGCATGCTTAATTAACTGTAGATCCCTGTCTAAGCACGCAGAGGATCTTTGGCTACTTCTGGCAGAGATGGAGTACGAGATCATGTTTCTGACAGAAACATGGTTGAAAGATGATACTCTTACAGCTGTGGCACTTGCTATTCCGGCTGGTTTCAAAATATGCTGCGCGAATAGGCAAGGAGAAAAAAAGAGGAGGAGGAGTGGCGATTATTCTGAAAGACACCTGGGAGATAGCATGCTCAGCATTGGCGAATATGGATGTGATCGAAGGCCTTAATTTTTGTATTAAGACGAACCCTACAATCTCCTTCGCAGGTCTGTTAATATACAGACCTCCTGACTGCTTGCCTCATATTAACCTAGAACTCTGTAATTACATCGCGCAGAAATCTCTTTTATTCTCCAATTTTATTGTACTGGGGGATTTTAATCTTCACGTAAATGACCCCTTCTGCACGCAAGCCAGGCAGGTAGTTTCCTTTCTCGAAGGGGCCAATTTACCCCTATTTGTTAACCATCCCACTCACAAAGCAGGGCATATCCTGGACCTCGTTTTTTCCAATATACCGTCTCTAAAAAGCAAAGCCCCGAGACAGTTGGTGTGGTCTGACCACTTCCTTGTGCCCTTTTCCTTCAATCTGGCTAAATCCCATCTTCCAGACAGCTCTCGCTATTTCGTGAAAAGAAATTGGAAAAAGCTGACAGCAGAGTTTTTAGGCCCAGTACTGTTGGCCAGCCAACCTGCACTTTCTAAGGACCCCAATGCAGACTCCGCGACCCTTCATAAGTGGATTGCGGAGGCAGTGGAGTCCACTGCTCCAGCCAAAATCATGAAATCCTTCAGGAAATCGCCTTCCGCCCCATGGTTCTCTGAGAAGCTGAGGAACATGAAAAGTAGATGCAAGCAGCTTGAGAGAGAGTGGAGAGTGGATTACGACAGCATAGCTAAAGCCACATATAAAAAAATCGTTAAAAGAACTGCACAAATCAATGAAGATAGCCAGGAGAGATTATATAGCTAAATGCATTGAGGAGGCCGATAAACCTGACAAGGCTATTTTTAAGGGTGTAAACGCCTTTCTTAAACCTCGCGAGTTGTTGATTGACGTTCAACCCTCAATGGCGCTATGCGAGGAAATATCGGATTTCTTCGATAATAAAATCCGGAAGATCTATAATTCCTTTTCAGCAACAGTTGAAACGGTCAAATCTGACATATTGATAAGGAAAAATCCTAGGCCTCTTCTCTCAAAATTCACTCTGATTTCACAGAAGGAGGCACTGGCGGCTATCCAGAGCTGCAAGTCAGGATCACCGGAGGACCCATGCCCTCCGAAATTGTGGAAAGAGTTGGCTAACTCCTCCATTCAGGTGCTGTCTGAAATATGGAACACCTCCCTTACTACAGGCATTTTTCCGGACTTATGGAAGCATGCAACGCTCCTCCCTTTTAAGAAGAAATCTAATGTTGATTCAGGCGAACTTAATAACTATAGACCGATTTCTCTATTGCTGGCACCAGCTAAGAAGCTTGAAAAAATAGTGCAGAAACAACTGGCCAACTTTATCGAGAGCCACAGTATCCTGCATGATACACAATCTGGGTTCCGCGCGGGGTTCAGTACAGAAACAACGCAAATAGAGGTGGCGGACTCAGCCAGGATGGAGTTGGATTCAGGGGCATCAGCCATGCTGGTGCTCCTGGATCTTTCAGCAGCATTTGATACGGTAGACCACTCCATCCTGGTCCAGCGCCTCCTGGACTTGGGGATTGAGGGCACAGTCCTGCTATGGTTTAAATCTTTCCTTCATAAGCGCACGCAGAGGGTGGCGCTTCAACCACATCAGTCCAATCGCAAGCTCTTATGGTGTGGGGTCCCGCAGGGGTCGGCCTTGAGCCCACTGCTTTTTAACATTTATTTGGCCCCATTATTTTCACTGATTGCCAACTGGGGGGTGAAGGCGATTTCCTACGCCGACGATACCCAGTTGGTATTTCTTTAAAGATTTGTCGAGTGCCTCTTTTGAGAATTTTAAGAGTTGCTTAAAAGATATAGCTCAATGGATGAATAACAACAAACTCAAGCTGAATGCCGACAAAACGGAGGTGCTGTTTTTCGGTAAAAGTCAACCCCCCGCCGCAGACCTTTGGTGGCCGGAGGAAATGGGCTGCCCTCCCAACCCCGCAGGCTGCGCAAAAAACTTGGGACTAAAATGGCAGGCGAACTTATCATTCTCGGCCCAAATTCAGCAGGTGACAGGTGCATGTTTTGGCAGCTTGAGAAATCTGCGTAAAGTTATACACCTTCTGCCAGAAAACTGTCGTCGGTTCGTGGTCCATGCCACAGTAACCTCTCGCCTGGACTACGCGTATGGCCTGTATTTGGGCCTTCCAGCGTACCAGATTAAGAAATTGCAGATGGTCCAGAATGCGGCTGCGAGATTGATCAAACGTGTCCCATTTAAGCAGCATATCTCTCCGCATCTCAAGGAATTGCACTGGTTGCCGGTCATCAACAGAATAAAATTCAAGGCCCTAGCCTTTCGGGCATTCCACGGATCTTGCCCCAGCTATCTGAAGCAGAGGCTAGGTGCGTACAAGCAATCTCGATTACTCAGGTCTAGCTCTCAGAACCTGCTATGCACCCCACGAGTTAGGAAGGCACGGCTAGGGGGCATATCCTTTACGCTCAGGGCTGCCATGCTTTGGAACGCCCTGTCCAACGCCCTGCGCTAAATCACCTCAGAAACCCAATTTAGGAAAGCAACCAAAACTTGGCTTTTCAGTCAGGACTAATCCCCTGGACTCCCTGTATAACGCATGCTTTCTTGCACGCCACCTGTTGCTACAGTGCCGGGACACCTCTTAGGAGGTAGCTGTTCGCGCTCTAAAATGTCAGTATTATTATTATTATTATTATTATTATTAAGGTTCTACCTAAGTAAACCTAATTTTGATAACTTCTCCAGTTTTCTTGTCCCAAATACCAATTATACACCTGACCTCTTTCGGTACCCAAAAAGCTATGATTTTTTTTTTTGCTATATTTATCCTTAAATGCTTTTTCACATAGTTATGTAACACCCACAAATTTCTTCGGAGGCCTGACAGAGTCAGGTTGAATAAGATTACATCATCTGTATACATAAGGGTTTGTAAATGTTTGGAACCTAGTTTTGGGGGGAAATTATTTACAGAAACAAATTGGTGTGGAAAGTATGACGAGTACAATGAAAATAACAATGGTGCCAATACTCATCTCAGTTTTAATCCATTATGTGAGGCTATAGAGGCAAATTTAGAGCCTCCCAGCAAAACTTTGCACCAAGTAGAAGATGGTATAGAAACAATGAACCGCAAAACATTCTCCGCATTACCCAATTATAGTAATTTTTGTCGGAGGGTAGATCTGTCTACACAGCCAAACGCAGCTGAAATGTGAATAAAAGCTGCATAACACTTTTTAGCTACATGGCTATCTAAATTAGTCTGTAGTACTGCAGTGTTGCCCGTGAGTGATTGATTAGACCTAAAGCCTGATTGTTATAGAGGGATGACATTTGCCTCATTAGCCCAACTCTCCTAATGCTCCAAGAGACACCTGGCAAAGATCGTACCTACAATGTCTAATAAAGCGGTATTTACCAGTGATTTTGTTGCAGCTTTTTTATGGAGATTCACAATGACGCTCCCTTCCCATGATTGTGGGATGGAGCCAGAAGTCTAGCAGTAAGTAAAAAGAGGTCACAGAATTCTGACCAACATTTCAGGATTCCCCTCCAGTGCTAAAATATGGACCTAGTCTAGCCCCATTGCAGCCAAAGCTCTAGCATCTTATTTATACAACTAATAATCTGATCATTACTTGGAGGAGAAATATTATCACGAAAGAAACCATTAAACTGTGGTGCCCATACATCCTTACTGGACTTGTAGAGATTTACGATGTCGTCAGCCCATATCTGTACAGGACTCATTTAGGAAGATGCTTTATTTTTTGAGCCACAGCCGTGAGCAAATATATGCCAGAATCACCTAGAGTTTTTTTTTTTTTTAGTGCAGCTTGATGAAGGGAATACTAGTTCAAATCCTGCTCTCTTTGCCTAACTGTTGCTTGATTACTTTCACATTTTTCCGTGAGTAATCTTAGTCTTCTTACAGACAGGAGAAAAAGATAAGAACTGTTTACGGATAAGAATGCTTATTTCTACGGATAGCTTTCCATTTTGCCCTTCACTAGTTTGTTGGTGGAATAGCTGCCTTTGGCCCTGGCTTTTATAGGACTAATAAAATTACTCACTAATGACTCCTATTGGCCAATTGGATCATCAGCAATATTGTCATGTAGGACCATGTAAAATGATGCAATTTGATCATTAAAAAAGTTAATGTTTCAAGGGTTCTAATGTAATCTAGGATTTTTTTGTTGTATACTGACCAGTTTCCAATGGCCAGTCTGTAGTTCTTCCTAGTGATGGATTCAGATGAATTCAGAAGAAAGCATGATCGCTGTACAAACTATTGATGGTGTTCAGTTTTGACACCATCCCGAATGTCAAATATAAGAGACCATTATAGAGTCAATAATGGAAGAAGAATAGGACCTTGTCTTGTCGCCTTTGCTGGAATATCGGGATCTACCCTCTCATTTAAAGGTACTGCATTTAGGATTTTCAATTCATCTAGGAGAAGTGAACCTCCTTATCTGCTCTGCTGTTTCTTGGAAACTGAGCCTTCGGAATAGTCCAGCTTTCCTTAAGATCTGCATTTCGAAAACATTTGCATTGACACATTGGAAATTTTGGCATTAAGGTCACCTATGATAGCAACCCAGGAATGTTCTTCTCTAATGGTTATTTTATTAATAAAAACAAATCTTTCAGTAAGAAAATAATTATTTCGTATGCCAGGAGGAATATATAAAGTGAACAACAGAAGGGAATACTCTTGATTTTTCTTGAGGCACTGTAAAATCAATCCTTAAACATTAAATACTATTTTTACTATATGTAATTTGACTGATTGTTCCAGTCAAAGTCAATGGACAGCAAAGTAGCAATACCTCCTTTAGAATGCCCTTGATTTGTGTAGATGGTGAGATTATTAAACACATACTAAAGATCAACCGAAAAACCATTGACTATCCATGTTTCTTGGAGGCAGATAATCATAGTTTTCTAAGACCTCAGAAGACTTATTTTTCCATTGTTGAGCCCTGATGTGTTCTATGATTGAAGAGAGATTTTATTTCTAAACTGGCTGACATGGCAGTTCATTGCCATCGGGAGCCAGGCCCATGAGAGACTTTTATTAATCTGTTGACTAATATGAGATTAATCTTGCATTTTCACAAATGTGCCAGCTGCATTTACTCCTACAGTTACTTCCTGTGCCTGATTTAGAAAGTCAACCAGTCGGACAGAGATAACAGAACTGTGAAAGGCATCTAGGCCAGGAAAATCAAAAGCATCGCTGCTCACCCCTATGCTTTTCGGTAGGTCCATTACTAGAAATATCGTAACTGCAATTTCTAAAGAAGTCTACATTACTAATGATTGTCTGGGGCCAAGCTAGACCAGAACATTACTCTAGTTTATCGGTTTATTTTCATTTGGAAATGAAACTTTTCTGATTTCAGTCAAGGTGAGTCATTTTAATAGGGAAAGCATGTGAAGCAAATTTAAGATCGAATCTCTATTTAAGAGGGCATCTTCTGAAAATAAGAAATTAAATTCCGTTTCATTAGTGTGATGAGAGGGATAACCAAATTCAGTGAATTGAGACCCCTTATTTGAAAGAGTTGTAGATAACCTAAACGGTCCCAAACAGACCACCTGGAAATTAGGAACAAGGGGATTTAAAGCAGACACACCACTATTGACTATACTCAGAGATGGTTCAGTAGCATCATTAGAGGCTATATTTTCATTTGAAGTACCTGTTTTCCTATTCCAGACGTAACCTCGATATCCAGAATAGGACATCTGATCTGTCCCTTTCTTTCCTTTTTTTGTCAGCCTCCAGTTTCATTAATTTTCTATTTTTAAAATATTATTTACTGCCTCGCTTTTTGAATCTCTTCCCAGGAGCGTTTGTGTCTACTCCTCCTGATTTATCTATGGGCATTAATTGCTGTGATAACATAGATTTAGGCCTATTCACTCTTCTTCAAAAAATAGGATATACAGAGAGCTGATCCTAGGAGCCAGAGGGTCTGCAAAATTCTGTTTCTCATGCGTTGAGTAGAGATATCGTAGTGAATTAATATCGTTTGGCTGCTTTTCCTTTTTCGGTTTTATCCCGATGAAGATTTACCCACCTCAACAGCCTATTTTCCACCTGGAAACATCCTTTACCACACACATGCATTTACCACGCAGATTGGCAAGTGTAAGGAAATGAGTTCTTCCCATCAAATCCGCCCCTATTTTTTGCTTTTTGACCACCTAGTATATGACTTTTTTTTTTTTTTTTACTGTTGGTAAGGCGCGGAGAGGTGATGTGGCACCCCAGGATAGGCCAGAGGTTCCTCACTTCTGGGACCTTCCGCCCCCTACTTAAAAGATCTTACACATGGGGGAGAGCTCTCTCTTGTTTTGTGATTTTCCGCTGGACAGTGGGACTGGAGACAGCAGCCATGGACAACTGGAAGGAGGAATCCACTGACATCCATCTGGACCCAGGACTCTGACGACAGTTGCCCCCAGGACCAGTGTGGCTCTCCTAATGACCAGGGAAGCTGGTCCCCTTATACCCTCTGAGGACTCGTTGGGGAAAAAAACTGAACTTCTACACCAAGGAGGAGAGAAGCCCCAAAGGAGAAAGAGCAGTAACACTGGTGCAGTTTGCCGGTGAAACCAGCTCCCTGCAAAGTTTGTCGTCATTCAAACGCCTACTTATGGCGCCCGCAGCGCGGACGCGCTAAGGAGAAACTGACACAAGTCAGCTACACGGTACCAGTGAGTACCAGCAGAGCTATTGTGTGTTTTGCACTGTTTTTTAGCTATAGAGGTTTTAATTGTAAAAACGGGTTAGTTGAATGAATTGACTTTTAAAAATTACTTTGAACGCTTTTAAAAACAAACTGTGAAGTGAATCTGAATTTTATACTGCCTAAACGTTTGATACTCACTGCGCCCTGGGGGGAATCCTGACCTTATGCCGAGCGGTTGAGCGGCTAGCTGGGCGGGGCAGGACTAGTGAGCACAGCTGAGAGGACCCGCCCTCGTGGGGAGCGAGGGACAGGTCAGCGGTCTAGTCGTCATTCAAACGCCTACCTATGGCGCCCGCAGCGCGGACGCGCGCAGAGGGCGTGCCGAAGGTAAGCCCGTCTGCGCCCGTCCGCGTCCATACACGGCCAAGGGCCAGGAACCCTGCCTGTACTGAGTCAGAAAACAGTAACAACATCACATATGATGCGACAGTTACTTTCATTGAGGCACTCAGGAGGACCCCGATGCGAGATGACTTTCTCACCAACAAGCCTGATGGGTAAGGAAACTACATGTTCACTATGCCTGACCAAGTTCAGCTCAGGGAATGCTGAGTGGCAACTGCATTCAGACAGGTCTACAAAGAGTAAGCAGTGGAAAATGGGACTTATTAACAGTAGATCCTTCGCAGCACACACTACAGAAATCAGGCTGTTAATCGAGAATGAAGAACTCGACATTCTCTTTGTGACTGAAACATGGCTGAAAGATTGTTCTTTCCCTGACATAGTCCAAGCATTACCACCAGATTTCTCCATCAGAAGACAAGATAGGAATGGAAAAACAGGAGGGGGCGGTAGCAATCGTATACAAAAATGAATTTGAATGTCTGATATCACCCATTACTATTACCAACAGCGAGGCAGTACAATTTAGTCTTAAACTTTCACCTAATAGCACTTTTTCAGGCACACTGCTCTATAGACCGCCGGGACCCGCCACTCCCTTCCTAGAGGAACTACCCGGTTTAATAGCAGCTATGGTGGCCAGCAAGAGCTCCACCACCCTACTGGGGGATTTTAACTTCCATCTGGATAAACCAGACAGTGCCACATCGATAAGACTAACTCATGACATGGAGGCCATGCAATTGAAACAAATGATAAAGACAAGCACTCATAAAAAGGGGCACACACTTGACACCATTTTTTCTAACGACCTTAATCTAAAGGTAGGGACTCCAATACCAATGCCGTGGTCCGATCAATATTTCATTCCTATTACATTAGAAAACCAACAGGCACCACACATATGTCATAAATCGACCGGGACTAGGAATAAATGGCCAAAAACCTTACATGACTGCATGAGGAATGAACTGGAAGCTCAAGCCCCACACCTGACAGGTAGTGTAGAAGAGGCTGATAAGACCTGGGCTGACTGAATTAATAAAGTAGCAGCTCAGCACCCTCGGAAAACTAGACTAAGGAATCTTCCAGTGAGGAAAAAAGCGCCCTCGTTTAATGAGCAGTTAATTCTGATAAAAAAATCCTGTAAAAGAAAGGAAAAGCTATGGAGAAAAAACTATGATCCCTCCATCAAAAGCCAATACAAGCTGTCTATTAGACAATACCATAGTGAGATGACTCTGGCCCAGGCCAAATACTTTGAAGAAAAAATTAACTCGGCATATAACTCCTCAAAAGAACTATTCAAAGTAGTGCGCTCCTTAACATCCACTGATCATGAAATGAATAACCAGCCTTCCTCCAAAGAAAGATGTAATCAGCTGGCGAAATTCTTTAAAAATAAGGTGGAAAAATTATATGGTAACTTGCAACAAAACAGCAGCACCTTGAATGCTGAAACCCACCCTAACATTAACGAAAATTTGAGAATTAAAACAGGAGTGGATTAGATCACTTCGCTAATCTATGTGAAGAGGACCTGACCTCAATTCTGCAAATGATTAAATCGGGCTCTCCCCAAGATCCGATTCCACCAGATATTTTGCTACAGGCAGGTACAAAAACAAAATCAACCACCGCAGCTCTTGTTTCACTCTCTCTCTCCCCCAAGGTTTGATCCCCAAATCATGGAAACATGCGATTATACGGCCATTGCTAAAGAAACCCCAGCTAGATCCAGCTGAGCCTGGAAATTATCGACCCATTTCACTTTTACCACTGCTAGGCAAAATTACTGAAAAAACTGTGAATCAAACCCTGTCCCAATACCTAGAAGAAAATCAGATGCTACATAACACACAAATGGGATTCCGACCCCAACCTTACACGGAGTCAGCCCTGTTGGTGGTGACTGAGGAACTAAAGGGAGTTCTAGACCAGGGGTGCACAGCGGCTATCCTGCTCCTAGATCTCAGGGCTGCATTTGATACTGTGGATCACTGCACAATGATCCGTAGGTTAAAGGAAGCAGGTATCACAGGCACTGCACTAAAGTGGCTGACCTCATTCTTGGAAGACAGGTCTTTCCAACTGTTGGAAGGGGAGCATCTATCTGATACTCCAAATATCGTGCGGAGTCCCACAGGGATCCGCACTAAGCCCGACACTTTTCAACCTGTATATGCAACCACTGGCAGAGATAGTACAAGAATTTGGACTATCCATAGTATCGTACGCTGATGACACGCAGCTGGTTCTATCAGTGACGGACGGCCCCCATTCCGTACACAACAACTTGGGACCATGCATGACACGAATAGCAGATTGGATGTGTAAGTGCTACCTAAAGCTTAATGGGGATAAAACGGAGCTTATGTTCCTGGGAAACAAATCAGTCCCTAGAAATACCATCAGCTGGTCGACCGAATTGGGAGAACCCCCAACCCCTAAGACCGCTATTAAAAACCTGGGAATCTGGCTAGACGAAAGTCTAAATATGGAAACCCAAGCAAGGAAACTTTCAGGCAAATGCTTCGGATTACTGCGTATGCTCCGGAAAATCCTCCCTATCATACCTGAACACTCCAGCAGAACGGTGGTCCAAGCGTTAGTTATGTCACAGCTGGATTACGACAACTCTCTGTATCTTGGCGCACCCAAATATGTCATAAATAGGCTGCAAGTGGTACAGAATGCCGCAGCAAGGACATTGCTCCAAATTCCTAGACAACAGTCAGCCAGGGCAGCCCTGAAGACATTACATTGGCTCCCAGTCCAGGCTAGGATCAAATTTAAGGCAATATGTATTGCCCACAGAGCCATGAATGACATAGGACCTGCCTTAATCAAAAAACTGGTCACTCACTACATCTCAAACAGAAATCTAAGATCTTCAGCAGATCTACTCATGCAACAGAATAGAATAAAAAGAGCCAGATGGGGAGGTAGATCCTTCACGCACCTGGTCTCCAAAATGTGGAACACCCTGCCCAGGGATGTACGCATGATAACCAACGAACTAGTATTTAGGAAGAGACTTAAAACATGGCTCTTTCCTTAAACTCCCGCCTTCGGATTGCCAGGTCAGGATCGCTGTATGTTATGTTTCTCCTAGCGCTGGGAAGCCCATGGGCAGCTACGCGCTCTACAAATCCATAAACATAAACCTTGGAGGCCAGAAGGCCTGGAGAAAGTGCTCCAGGTGGCAAGGGCTCGCCACCAGGAGCAACATGAGCCAGAGAACACGCAAAACAGCCCAACAGACGCCGAAATATAAACAAGAGAAGAATTTGACCTTTGACCCACCAGCATGACATCGGAGCGCATGGGGCTCTGCTGCTGGGCGATTATCTACCATCGGGGGTCGCCATGAGGAATGCTCCCTCCCTGGGAGGGAGCGTGTGTGGGGCCCCCTACCCAAAGCCCCGGGGATCCGAACCCCCAGGCTGAGCTTTATTCACGAGGGCCCGGGACCCCTAACTTTAGGCCACTTCGCTGCTGCTAAAGGAGCAGGGGGGTGTCATTGCGCCTCCCCGTGAGTCAAGGGTTGTGCACGGGGTCCCCAACGAAGAGAGGATGGATTGGTGAGTGCTGCCTCCCTCCGCCCAAACCGCTCCCCCTGACCCCTCCCTCGGTGGTGAGCCTGCGGCGCTCCCCGTGGCCGAGTCTGGGGGAGCGGGCGGCCACCAACATGGGCTCGATCTCTGCCTGCAGGAGCGGACAGGGAAAGAGAACTGCCGGCTTTCTCAGCAGCATGGAAGAGTGCTGCCTGCGCGGCGAGCCAGCTGGGTGGGCTCCATGTGCTGCCCCCCACCAACAAAGGAGGCACACGGGGTGCTTGGGTGGGATCAAGGACCCCCCAAAAGAAAAAGTGCACAATGCGTGGCTTCAACAAAACAAGCGGCTGGAGCCACGCATTACAGGAGCGCCCCATAATGCCCTGCTAGGCCTGGCATTGACCAAGACCACTTCTGCTGTTCGTGGTGGCCCCAGGACAATGGGCCCACCACTAATGTAGAAAGAACATGGGGAGTTCTAGGAGAGTCGCTGCCCCCAGGAGCCCCAAAGTACTGACTTTATAGGGTCCCCAAAAGAAGGACTAACCCAGGATTTTCTTCAGTTTGCAAGCATTCACCAGGCTGGAGCATGTGCTTTAAAGCTGGGAGTGCAGCGTCCTCTAAGAGCGAAGTCTTTGGCTGCAGTTATTGTGGCCTGAAGGTGTCTAATGAAAGGTTCATATCATACAGCGCTCTCTAGGGGATAAGTCTATGGTTACATGTTATATGATCCAAATGTGATGCTATCTTGGGGGATATTTTTATGATTGCGTTATCATTATTAGAAAGTCTATAAATAGCACACAGACGTGATGATCATTTCTAAATGCTTTATTGAACTAAAAATGTTGACCGTGAATACTGGTCAAAGTGCATCTGCTGTATTACCACTAATAAGTGCATTTACCCAAGGTTATTATTGATTACTGCATTTACTCCTAAAGTGATACTTTTGACATGTAGCTTGTTGAGCTTGAAGACTTACCTAATCTAATGTGTTAATGTGTTTATATGACCCTTCAGTGGGTCAGAGATGATTATGCAATATCATCAAAGGTATTTCCTCCAGTTATATATATATATATATATATATATATATATATATATATATATTTGAAAACTTCTGCATAGTATTGAGTTGTGTGTTTGTAATAAATGTACTTTTTAAGAATAGTAAATCTGCCCCCCACACCCCCCAGACACTGTTCCGCACCTTTCATGAGGTTCATTGGGGGTGGCCGCAAGGGACTTTATTTGCTGAATATTTTCTCTTACTTCGGTCTCCAGTGCAGAGGTAGAGTGGTTATGCTCTGTGGTTCTTTCCACTATGTCACCAACAGTAACTGCTCTGCCTTTGTAATGGGATGAAAAATATTCAAAATACCTCCAGGGACTCCTTAGCTCAGTTAAGCTCTCCTTGCAATAAATATAGCCACCATATTTTTAAAGTCGGTTTCCTTTTTGGATCGAATATATCTTGCTAAATGTGCATTTTCTATTCTTGAAAAATCTGAAAAAAATGTTACGAGAGTGATGTAATGCAGTAATTTATTATTCACATTTTTTGGGCCTTTTCCTATAAAGAGAAAAAACATTCACAGTTACTTCTTGGAATCTGTTGAGAAAAACATGTTATTTATTGCTGTTTAACTGTGAAAAAACATTCTCTGTTATCCTGCTTTGAAAAAAGAATGTGATTATTACATTGAATTTCTGTTTAATATGAATAAATTTGCCTTTTTAATTGCTCCTTTTGTTTTTAGCTTCAGGCTTTTGGAGATGTAATTTTGATTTTCTTGAGGCGGTGTAACTTGTTTGACTCTTTGCTGTGTATCTAAGGTCAGAAATACATTTATATGCCCTTACTGACTTTGTCTAGCATCACTGCATTTATTTGTAATTTATGAGTTTGCATTGTACTCTTTAATATTTTTTCCTTATTTATGGTGTCTTTGCTTTGAGTTGTAGTGATGAATTTACTTCTCCTTTTTGTTGTTGGAAGGTTTCATTTTTACTATAATTTGTTTGGATTTGTTTTAGTCTAAAAAAAAAAAAGAGAAATATGTTAATAAATTTGCCTCCTAGTAACTATCCAGCACCTTCCCTGACTAGATACTTGGAGTTGGAATAGTAAATATACCCACAATTCACATTCCAGCACCTTCCCTGAGGTAACACTTGATGGAGTAGGAATAGTAAATCTGCCCCTGCCCGGTCACTGTTCAGCACCTTTCCTGAGGCAACACTTGGAGGAGTCAGAATAGTAAATCTGCCCCCAGTCACTGTCCAGCACCTTCCCTGAGGTCACCCTTGGCAGAGTAGGAATAGTAAATCTGCCCCCCTAGTGGCTGTTTAGTACCTTTCCATTGTATACTGTAATTATTTTCTTTAAAAAAAAATAAAAAAAAATACATTGCAACATTCTCAATGTTGTAAAAATGTTATAATTTTCATTAAAAAAGAATACTTTTGTTTGTTAACTTGTATTTGTAGGCAAGTGCCCCTTTGTGCATGGATATGACCCCCCCCCACTTTGTGCTTGATTTCTGATGCACTTTGACTGAATGTGCAATGGGTCCCTGCTAATTGGGTTCCCAGTGCCTGCGTTCTTTCCCAAAACTGTACATTTGTTTCCACAATTATCACACCTCTGGCACACATATAAGTCCCTTGTCAAAGGTACCACTGGTATCAAGGGCCTTGAGACCAGAGAGGGTCTCTAAGGGCTGCAGCATGTATTGTGCCACCCTCGGAGACCCCTCACCAAACACATACCCACTGCCATTGCAGACTGTGTTTTGTTGCAGCTGAAACTGAAGAGTCAACATGGCACACATACCTGTGTGCCATGCCTACAAACCACTCCCTGTGGCATAGATAAATCACCCCTCTAACGGGCTTCACAGCCCTAAGGCAGGGTATACTATACCACAGTTGAGAGCATAGCTGCATGAGTAATATGGCCCTACAGTGTCTAAGTCCTTTCTTAGACATTGTAAGTGCAGTGAAGCCATATTGAGTACATGAGCTGTGAGGTTGTCATTACGAACTCCACAGCTCCATGGTGGCTTTACTGAATGCTAGGAAGTTTGATATCAAACCTCTCAGCATAATAAACCCACACTGATGCCAGTTTTGGAATTATTCTAAAATGCACTCAGAGGGCATCTTAGAGATGTCCCCTGAAAAACGACAACTCTCTGGTGTGCAACTGACTGATCTGCACCAGCCTGCCACTTTCAGACATGTTTCTGACCCCCTGAGGTGGGAGCCTTGTGCTCTCATGGGTCAGAAACAAAGCCTGATCTGGGTGGTGGTGCTTCACACCTACCCCCAAGCAGGAACAGCATCCAAGGGAGGCGAGCCTCAAAGGCTTCCTGCCCTTCGTTATGACAATCAGGCCTCTCCAGCTAGTGGAGATGCCGCCCCCTGACCAAGTCCCACTTTTGGCGGCAAGGTCGGTGGGAAAATTACTGGGCAGGAGAAGTGGTTTCCCTCTGAGCCAGGACCTCTATTAAGGTGTCCCGAGCTGAATCCAAGTTGGATGCAAGGATTTTAGCCAATAGGATTAGGGGATTCCCCCACTCCAAAGGGAGGTGATATATAAAGGGTGTAGCCATCCTAAAGGTAAGTAGCCCATTGGCTACTGCCTGCCAGTACCTGTAACACCCCTAAATTAAGTATTTAGGGGCACCACTGAACCTTGATCCTTTGTTTCCTGGCGACCTATAGAAGAACGACCGAAAAGCTGTGCAGCAGTGAAGACTCAAGACGACAACTGACTTGACCCTGCCCTACCTGCCTGTCTGCAGCCCTCGAAGAAACCTGTTTGAAGAAGCGACTCGTCCTGCAGGCCCAGCGACCTCCACAACCCTGGTAGGACTGCCTGCCTTCCCTAAAGACCAAGAACTCGTGAGGACAGCGGCCCTGTCCACAAAGAAACCCACACCAAAAACTCCCTTGCCTTCTGGATCCGCAAGTCCCGCATCTGCTTGCGGTTGCGATGTGTTGCATAGTGTTTTGTTGCCTGGAGAAGCGCTTTGCATAACATTTTGTTTCATAAAAATGTTTTTTAAAAATCTCACATTATAATTATAGTGTCTATGCAGATATTCACATTTTTGTAATCCATATTTATTACATTTTTTTATATTAAAAACTGCATCGTAAAGGTTTGTGTAGTAAAAGTCTGTGTGGTAACAGTATTCATGATAAGGGTTCATATAATGTATTACTATGTATGTTTGTGCTAAAGACACACGTGGTAAAGATGAAGATGTTTTTGTTTTAATTATAAAATAACTGTAGACAATGTGTCCAAGATATGATCAGAATTCAGAATATTTTTTTTCAAGGAGCTTTAATACAAAGTCTAATATGCCTTGCAAAATGTGCAATGCCTCTGATACAAAAACATATTCTCCTGGCTGGTGGAAACGAATTTAAGGGAAACTCTGGACTATTTGAAAGTTCCTCCAGTGGAAGAGGGCTTCTTTCAAATAGCTCGTTTGCTTCTTTTGGAGAGGGACTTTATCCTGCAGCGTTTGGTGTCCCATTTTCTCTTTTGGACTTTAATAAATTAATTTGTTATTGCAAGTCGATATTCGTTAAAGTAAAATCCATTAAAGTCCTTTAACTTTGTGTATTCTATGGATTTTACTCTCCCTTCTCGGGTACACCTAAAGGCTCATTCTGATTTCATACAGTTTCCAAAATTGGAAGATCTGAGGTATTCTCTTTGATTGAATTTATAGTAAAGAGTTATTTTCAACTGCTAACACAACCGAACATGAGACCGTATGCTCTATTTTTGGAAAGAAGGTCCTGTATTTAGAGTAAATTAGCCATAATATGATGTGCCCTATGTTGGTTCATATTGGGACATTTGGAGCCAATTGCGGAGTGAGGAGCTTACAAAATTGTTATTGCTCCGTAATGTTTTAATATTTATTTTATTGTTTTGCTGTTACTTTTACCAGGCTCCTCTCTAGTTTGTTCAGAAGTTGATGTAGAGGCAGTCAATACATGCCCTTAGGTCACGGTCACTATCAGTAATTAAAGAGTCACTTCTTGTTGCTGTCTGCCTCTATGTATCCAGTACAGGGGAGTAACTGAGCAAATAAAACTCCAAATTAGAGAAGATAACATTATGAGCACTTCAGATTCTCAGGGAAGGAGAAACCACCTTCTTTTCCCTTTTCCACTTTTTGTTCCCAGTTTCTATATAGTTTCTTGGGGAGAAACAAACTACCTTCTTTCCTTTTACATTTCTTCTGTATTGTCACTTTCTATTGCCTTGTCTTTCTATTCCCTTGCCATTATTCTTATAAAGGCAAAGCACTCCAGAGAACACCAAAAACAAGGGGAGAGTAGACTCACAGATAATTGCCGTAAATTGTAAGCCGCTCAAAGTGCTGCCACCTGTGCCACGGATGCCTCATGCGCACTCTGTCTTGCCAAAGTGGAAGCCGATGTTCCCAGTGACTCCACACTACAACCCCTGACCACACTAGTAATCACAAGGATAACCAGTGGATCGCTTGCCGCCCGACTTCTCAAATGGCAGAACAGTGCTCACAAGACAAGTCACCGCCTTTTGTTGGGACCGTCTCAGAATCCCCCAGGGGGGCTGGGGAGAGGAGAGATTACCAATGAAGGACTATTTCTCACAAGAGGAGGAGAGACCCAGTGTAGCTTCCGTGACCGGACTGGGGTAGGGGAACGAGTACAATCCACTGCTTCTGAGGGATACGCAAAGTGTGATGCAAGATGTTTTACATGAGCCAGCAATCACTAACCACTTTTTTATTTACAATCAGTAAAAGTCCTCGCTATCCTGAAAGATAACTTCTTAAATAAACCCCACTTGTATATAAGAAAGGGCAACCCCAAATAATTTAGATAAAGCAGAGTAGTAGTACACTCTACTGTTTGTCGTTTCCTGGGGACACACCCCCTCCCTGCCTACACTGTTGAGAAAATACTGAACACCGGACATTCTGACAGGGGAACATAGCCATTGACTTTACAAGTCAGAACCTTGAATCTGTTATTCCCAGCTAGAAAACCTTACAAGTACTTAAAACAAATATACGTCTTAAGCCCCAACCATTTCCTCCACAACCCATTATACCCACCCGGGATCCTCAAACATATCAATTTTGTAGTAATCAGAATGGAGTCGCCTGGCAAAATAATGTATGTTTATTACTACCTATGACCTACACTGGGAGGGAGGGCGAACACGCAGAGACCCCTCCGCTACCAGCAGCAGTTACAGCAGCCGTTGAACTGCCAGAACAATGAACCCCACTTGCCATGAGAACCTACAACATTACATTCCTATACAGAATACACAATACTGAGAGTTCACTGGGACTGAACTCTCCAACTTGCATAGAAGGTATTCAACATCTTCCCTTCTTTTCAACAAAAGACCAACAAAGAAATAACACATATTTCCCCCCACACAACAAAGACGGTGACTCCAAACGAAAAAGAACAAACCACATTAAAACGCAACACACAAATAAGGAAAATCACTAAACTAGTATGAACTACCCACAAATTCATGAGCAAAACCTGCGTGGCTCAATTATGGTTCTAGAACTCTTTCATCTATTAGTAATTTGAGACTGACAACTACTAATGTGAGAGCAGCACATATTATCTTGTACCACTATGTTGCCCACATTATGAGATCCCTCACAATGATCAGGTATGTTTTCAACCTTGACCTCTCTTGGCAGATTCCACCATTGTCCACCAATGACTTTGATAGCATTACCTCAAATTTTTTCTACTCTGGCAGGAACACTGATCTTACTCCTCCCTTTCCGCGCATGAGTAACAGATTTTATGCGAACCAAATCACCAATATTAACAGCAACTTTTTTGACCCTTTTTTGTTGTCATACCAAAATTTCTGTTTATCTGATTTAGTCCTACAGTCTACTTTACCAACTTTAACAATTGCTTTACATCAGTTTCGCTCTTCATCCATTTCAAAATCCATCCACACAGGTCAGAAACAGGTTTTGGCTTTCCTGCCTTTTAGAAATTTCAACGGTAATACCTTGGTGGTAGAATGAGGTGTGGTGCGGTAAAACCACAACATGCTACGCACAGCCTTTATGACAGCTAGATTGCAGCTCTTAGCCCACTTGATGCATTCGCTTACAACCCTGTTCATTCTATCTAAAAGACCATTAGTTTGTGGGTGGTACAGGGAGTTCTTCAAATGTTTCTTTACTCACAAACTGGGTACCATTATCGTAAACAAGATATTCAGGAAAAACCCTCTCAGGAAAATTCCCCTAGGAAGCTCCACAACAGTACCAGCATTCGGGTCCCTGACCATTTTGACCTCAGGGCATTTAGAAAAGCAGCCCATCAAAACAATTATGAATCGCGAACCTCCCAGTAAGGCGACATACTGTTGCATGATGTCTATACCCAGCTTGACCCATGGGCCAGTCAGACATACCACAGGCATCAGGGGTGGTGTGGATACTTTCAGACGTCTGTCGGCAGACATACAAACCACACATCTTTCCACAACCTCATCTACATCAGAGTCCATTCTGGGCCACCAAAATGACTTGCGTACACTTTCGTGAAGGGCCTGGGCAGACTGCAGTACTGACCGTGCGTGCTGCTACTTACTTTGGGCTGAGTTCTTCTCCCTTGCTCTTGTTTCCTGCCCGCAAAAACATCGCCGCCATCGCTGGGGTGGGACTCGGTCTCCCAGCTAGACGTGCCTCCTGGAAAGGGGCGGGGCTACAATGCCGTAAAGGCACGCCTGCACTCCCGCAGCGCGGGACGCGCGCGGGCGTGCCCGGGCCAAGGGCGGGCCCATCTGCGCCCATCCGAGACTGGACGAGACTGGACTGGGCCATATCCCTTAATTTTGTGTTGTAAAGGCAAACGCACTGGTAAGGAGATCTACAATTGTCTTCCTTTTTGCTCTGGGCTGCACTTAATTACAATGGGGAAGAGAAAACTGGGAACGAGTAAAGGGAAGGCCGCTGATAAAACGGTGCCGATTACAAATTATCTGAAAAATGCTATGGGGATTATTAACAATGAAATCTTACAAGTTGAGGAGCAGTTGGCTGCTACAAAGACAACCTTAAATGTTGCCCAAAAGGAGGCTAAGCTAATTTCGGAAGTACACAATAGTGGAAATAATGTTTGTCTTGAGCCTGAAGTACAGGATCCGAGTAACTGTGACAATAGGAGTAGTAGCCCGAAGGCCAACAGCTCCAATGTTCCTAAGCCAGATAACTCTATTATATCTGGCCCTTGTGTGCTAACCACTCCTCTTGAAATTTCTATTGCATCAGACACCCTTGACTTGATTTCTCCGCCCGCAAAGAGGTGCAAACAGTATATAGCGCCATTAAAAAACAACTTACAAAAGAATAAAAAAAGCGGGAAGGTCACAAAATTGGAAAAAAGGGGAACAGGGTCAGGATCTGAAGAATCAACGTGATATATGCAAGGCATTGACACACTTTTCAAAAAGCTACATGGGAAAATTGAAACCATTGAAAGACGTGTCATGACCGAAATAATGTCAGTGCAACAAAATATTACCCAGTTGTTGGAATTGGTTGAAGCTTTATGGATTTCTAATGTATCTAATACTTGTCAGAAACCCCTGTTTAGCAGAAGTATTGTTAAGAAACCACAACTTGAGCAAAGTCAAGCAAGTGTGTTAGAGAAGACTAATACCTATCAATCAGCTGTAAAACAAACAGAGGAAGTACATGGATCACTTGGATTGCAACCGGTTGTTAAAATAAAGAGTAGTAATCTACAAAATGGTATCAAATGTAATTTAGTAACGGAAGGTCATCAACAACATAATAGATCTCAGGAGGCTCCTCTTAGTCTGCCTCCTCAGGCTACTCCTTATGTTATCGTTTTAAAAAATGTACCTAAATTACCAGGCAATTCCATAGAATCTTGGGAATCTTTGAAGAACAGGGTTGTACATTGGTTCTCCATAAACACCCATTGTGGTATTAGACAATTATCCCAAGAAATAATTATGTTAAGAAGAGTGGGTTGGGTGGGAAAAAGGGAGAAGTCATGTACAGGGGACTGTATTGTAGTAAATTTCCGCCACCCTGAAGTAGTGCGTTGCCTCTTGGAAGAAGTATCCGTAAGATATACTTGGCCTTGTGATCGCCCTAATGATACGATTACCGCAGTTCCCTTGGGTTATTTTTACAAATTTGGGAAGGAGCAGCTTAATACAAATGGGAGAGCCCAACATAGCCCCGCGAATCATATGATACCATCCACATCGAACAGGTTTGCCCCTTTGAGATGTTGTAGTGAGGTTGATTGACTGTGCTCAAATGCAGTACAATTGGATAGTTTTAGTACTGTTAAGCCCTTGAATGTACAGGTAGGAAAAGTGTCTGTAGAGGCAGTGCAATTGAGTGAAGGTAACCATATTACTTCCCCTAACAGAATAGTTTTAGTACCCTTAGATGAGGTACAAATAGATGTTTGCAGTAACGTTACTTCCCCTATTAGCTCAACTGACAAAGATCCAACTAGTTGTTTACGGGCTGGATCTCTACAAATTATGACATGGAACGTTGCAGGGGTTAAAAGTAAACTGCATGATCCAGTTTGGTTTGGAAGCATACAGTTTTGTACTTGGATTTTAATTCAAGAAACTTGGCTGACAGAAGCCATTTTTATAAATGGCTATAAAACCGTTTTTACTAAAGCAACCCCATCCAAGGCTGGTAGAGCTAGCGGAGGTCTAGCCGTATTAATTTCAGTGTCCTCTCCCCTGATCTTAAAGAAAACTTGTATAAATTCACAGTATTACCAGTTCCTATTTTTCAGCGTCAAAGGAAAACAGAATATAGTGGTTATTAATTTTTATAATAATATTTTTGATAACACGAGACACTGGATAATTATGATGATGGAGGAGGAGTTGGATACATTTTTGAAGGGATTAGAGGGCGAGTACATCCTGATTTGGGCTGGCGATTTTAATAGTGAAATATGTAATTCATCTATAGAGAATCAATGTGGTTTTGAAGATGATTTAGGGGAATATATTTCCCATTTCCCTCACAATTCCTACGGTGAAACAATTAATAATGTTATGCATAAATACAATTTAGTAATTATGGAGCCGGGTATCCATGAGGGAATCTATATTAACCACACATATGAGGGGGTTAGGTCGTCTTCATGTATCGATAATTTCCTAATATCGAGGAAATGTAGGTCTCTTGTAGATAAGTGTTATATTCAACCTAGCCTGCTTAGCGACCATCATCCACTTTTGCTGACATTAAATTTTAGTCTATATTTTAGAGCCAAGGCACAAGCCTCTGCTACTGATATTAAAACACAAGGTGAAAATGGAATTTCGATTAAGTGGACATGTGTTAATCCTACAAATTTTATGGAGAACGTTGTCTTAAAAATAATAACCATATAAAAACATGCTTGGACAAATCCTCTAGCAACCTTGATATTGTAATGGCCTTTCAAAACATCTGTCGAAATTTCTAATGGCCTGAAAATTAAAAATAAGAAAAATAGGGATTATTGCCCACGATGGTTTAATCAGCAATGTTCCAGATTAAGTATGGGCTTGAAGGAAGCTTTAAAAATTAAAACCCAGGAATAGGGAAAGAATTTGCATCCTTCGGAAAAGCTATAAGCAAGCCCTAAATTTAAGAAAGATGGAAATTAAGGAGAACGCGTGGGATAGTCTGATTCAAGCAGCAGAGACTAAGAACTCAATATTATTCTGGAAAACTATAGACCAACCGCTGTTTAAAGATAGTCTATCTGCAAAGGTTGAAACATCAGTGTCGCCAGAAGATTGGCTAACTCATTTTGAATATATTTTTAATCCCTCAAAACAGATTCTCGTATTAAAAGAAAATTGTAATATTATTTCATTAAAACCCGCTAGGATAGAACCTATTACTATAGAAGAGATTAAAACAGCCTTAAAAAATAGCGCATGTGGTAAGGCTGCGGGGCCGGATAGGGTTCCTATTGATATTTTTAAAGTTAATATTGATTTCTAGTCCCCTATTTTAGTTAATGTTTTTAATGCAACTATTGATGGGGCTTTACCTGTATCATGGGTAGAAAGTGTGATTGTCCCAATTTTTAAAAAGGAGACAAAGGTAGCGCAAAATGCTACCGCCCAATATCCCTTCTTGATTCCACTTCTAAATTAATGGGTAGAGTTTTATTAGCTAGGTTGGAATGTTGGGTAAAACAACAAAACATTCCAACTGAAGCCCAGTATGGTTTCAGGAGGGGTATTGGTACAGTGGAGCAGTGCGTTAACCTGGAGTTGCTTGGGGGGCGTGGCTTGGCGCACGGCAAGATGGCCCCACAGTAGTGTAGCTCTGCCGGCCGCCGAACGAATCCGTCTACTATCCTGCTCCTGAAGAGCCATCCACCGGTGAAACACGCACGGACACGAAGGCTGACATCGGGGGTGTGCTGATTACCGGTGCATCTGCCCCTGGGACTGGCGGAAAGCTTGCCGCGCGAGTTGCTGACGGCCATGATGGCAGGATGCGGCCCAGAATATGAGCGGACTTTCCTGAGCGGCAGGCCCGGATTGCGGCGCTGCCAGCGGTGCTGGGACACGCCTGGGGACCCGCGGTGCCTGCTGTTGAAGTGCGGGCTTGCCAGCTTCCCGGCCGGACGTGTGTTCCCATCGCTGGTTCCGAGTGCGGCAGATCCTGGGTGTGGCCGGCTTGGAGGCGAGAGAGGCGCGATCCGCTACGCGAGGGGCCGGATCCGGCCTGCAAGGTAGGCCCTTGGAGGAGTGATGCTCGCCAGCCTGTCCCGCTGCACCGCATCCCATAGTTAATTGGGGCCCCGAAAGCTGCCGGAATCGCACTCTGCCATACCCTAGCGGTCAAGCCTTTGAACTCGAAGGGGCCACGACGGAGGGGAGCCCAGCACAGCATAAGGCTGGATCCGTGTGGTGGCTGGCTTTTTGGTGCCACTGGTGGATGACCGCCGCTCGCTGGTGGCGTTTAATAACTGGATCTCCGAGCGGCCTTGACCCTCCCACACGGGGTCCGAACATTACATTGGCCTGCACTCCCTGCCTCGTGTCGCCGCTGGCGGGGCCTGCTGCCCCCTATCGGGAGCAACACACACGAGGTCCCGGCCTGAGTAGCATAGGAGGTGGGCGTCGGCGCCATATTGTATTGATGCCCGCGCTGTGGCTTGCGGTGCCTTCAGCCTTTTGTTGAGTAGTGTTGGAGATAGCGGGCACACCACTACGACCGCACGTACTCTGGCCAGAGGACTGCGCCTGCTATAACACTGTGGCCTACGTGTTTGATGCTGACCTCGCAGTGCGGACACTCTGCGCGGCGCATTGAGCCAGACTGCGCCACAGCTCACTGACTGGAGTCCAGCTTGCGGCCTCTCCATCGTAGCCGGGCGCGGACAGGGGCGTCCACTACTGGCGACAACGCATTGCTGCTACAATACAGCCTTTAAAACCTCTGTCTCTAACATGGGCAAGCTGGACAAAAATCAGCCTAGGCTGACTTTTGACCTACGTAGAGGCGGTAAGTCGTCGCAGACTGAGGCTTCGGACTCGGAGCTGGACTCTGCTGCCACGGCCCCCACAGCCCTGGAAAAGTCACTGACTGCAATACAGGCCAGCCTACAGGCTATAGATGGCAAAATAGAGGCACTCAACGGCAGGATGGACCACTTCTCTTCCAAATTAGACAAACACGCAGCACGAATCGGTGAGGCGGAACAGAGAATATCAGATACCGAAGATGACCTCCAACAAGTTGCTGCCAAAACTACGGACATGGCGAAGTTGCTAGCTGTCATACAGGCGAAAAACGAAGACATCGAAGCGCGCTCTAGGCGCAATAATGTGCGCATTTTGGGCCTGCCGGAATCCACGAACGTGGGGCGGCTGGAGGATTATGTCGAGACTCTCATCCGGGATGTCTGTGGGGCTGAACAACTCTCCACCATGTTCGCCATAGAGCGGGCTCACAGATCACTAGCGGCGCGCCCGCCGCCCGGGGCCCCCCCCAGACCGATCATTGCCCGCCTATTGAATTTCAGAGATAGGGACACTGTATTGCGCATCACTCGTCAGCAAGGCACGACCACCTATCAGGGCAATGTGCTATTGTTTTTTCCGGACTTTACTGCTACAGTACAGGCGGCGCGTAAGGAGTTCCAAGGGGTCAAGAGGCTCCTACTGAAGGAGCAAGTTCCATATGCCATGTTATACCCAGCACGTCTGCGCATAGGCATCGACGACAAAGCCAAGATCTTCACGACTCCCAAACAGGCAATGGACTATGCCAAATCTTTGCGTCGCCAACAAAATTCTGCTGCCACCACGTCTGATGTTGACGACTGAGGGACATGTTTGCTTCCTGTTGTTGTCTGTATAACCTATTGCTGATGTCACCCCATCCGAGACTGTCATAAGGGCATAATGTTGTGTTGTGTTGTTGCTCTGCTGACCTCAGGGGGGCACTGGTAGGATATTGCTGGTGTCGGTCCACTGGTGTGGTAAGTTCGTTGGATATCGACACTGTGGGATGGGGTTACGGCCACATGTTTTACCCTTTGCCTATAGGCGGTATATTATCCTCCCCCCCATTAAGCTGGCGGCCTTAATATAAGAAGGGCGTTTCGGCCCCCGACACTGCGATCTTAAATCAAGCATCTGTGCTCCTAATGTCATCCTTTATGACTTCACTGTTGGGCCCGACTGGGTGGCTTGGGGTTAGGAGAATCTCTCCTTGCATCGGCGGCCCCCTCCCGACATCACCAGGGAGTGGACTCTGCCACTACGCCCCCTAATGGGTATCCCCCACACAAAGTTTCACAGTAATTTGTTTTTGTTGGGTATGTTTCTGTTAACAGGTGTGGTCTTTGGCAAGATGGGGTTGCTAAAGTGGGTGGGGGGTGGGGACGGGTTTCTTTTTTTTATTTTTGAAGGTACTGAGATCAGAATTCAGGTTGCAAATGGTACTCCTGCCAATGTACGTGAGAATGATGTACGGAGCGGCGTTCAAGGTGTGCTGAACATACTTGGGTCTGAACATGGGTGAGACGTATAAATGCTTGACATGGAATATACGTGGTCTTAACACTCCTAAGAAGGTCCGTAAAGTGTTGGCGTACTTGGATAGACACGCTGTGCAAATCGCTCTATTGCAGGAATCGCACTTGAGTAAGCAAACGGAGAATAGGGTGGCACAAAAATGGGCAACTTTCAAGCTGGCGTCTTCCTACTCTAATTATGCTAGGGGGGTGCTTGTCCTTATCAAAAGGGGTGTTTCGTTTCGGCCCATACACACTTGTACAGACGCAGAGGGCCGCTGGGCTATGGTACAGGGCAAGTTAGGAATGTCTATCGTTACAATTGTTAACATGTATGGTCCTGTTGTGGATGACCCGGCACCATTTCTCAACATGCTCAAGGTTCTGCGATCGTGGCCTGAATCGGCAGTCCTCTGGGGGAGCGACTTAAATACTCATCTTAACCCACAAGTGGACAAATCCAATCCATCAGGTGCGCGCAATGTTAAAGTGGCCCAATGTGTTCTAGATGCCATGGCAGAAATGGGTTTGGTAGACGTCTGGCGCAAGCGTAATCCAGAAGCTTTAGAAGGTACACATATCACCCCTGCACATAATAGCTGGTCTAGGCTTGACTACTGGCTGCTGAGCGAAGAGGCTAATGGATGGGTCACAAATGTGTATACACTTCCGCGCACATTATCTGATCATAACCCTGTAGGCCTGGATGTCTGCATCCCCGCGAATCCCCGTCGACCTTTCACCTGGCGATTTCGGGCTGAGGCCTTGCTGGATCCTATATACAATGAGGCCATCAGAACAGCTATTGGGCAATATTTCGACCTAAATTTGGGCTCGGTGGATAGTCAGGCCACTCTCTGGGAGGCTTTTAAGGTGACAATACGGGAGGTGTGTATTGGTACCGCGGCAGGGATTCTTAGAGACATTAGGGGACAACTGTCAAACGGAAAAGGCCTTGGGGGAACTGGAGAGTCACTATCAGAACTCGCCAGCTGCGGACACTCTAGCTCGAATACAGGAGTTGATGGCAGGGTACAACACGTTGGCTGACACGGAGGCAAAATATATATCACGGCGGCATGTGGCCCGAGCTTACGGGGAGGGGGGACGACCCGGGAGGTGCCTGGTTTCTAGGTTACGCTTCAGGACCGATCATCACCCGATAGACCACATAGTGGACTCACGTGGTGAGGCACATTTCACCCCTCTTGCAATAGTTGCTCAATTTAAACAATTCTATTCGGATATCTGTACCACGCGCGGCGGTATGGCAGATGAGGCACTGGATGAATATCTATCAGACACGGCCTCTGCATGGCTGTCAGATGCCCACAGGGAGTTTCTCAGCCAGCCTATAGATGAGACTGCCGTGAGGGAAGCTATTCTCTCTCTACCTAACAATAAGGCCCCTGGGCCGGATGGCCTAACGGCTGAATTCTACAAGGCCTATACAGATCTACTTGTACACCACTTGCTAGAGATGTACGCAGAGGCCCATGAATCCGGGATCCTTCCGCCTTCCCTCCGACAGGCCCTGATTATCACCCTTCTTAAAAAAGATAAATCGCCCACGCGATGAGAGTCCTATCGCCCCCTTTCACTAATAAATCTAGATGCGAAAATATTGGCAAAGATACTGGCCACCAAAATCCAACCTCTGATGCCTCTTCTTGTCCTCCCGGACCAGTCCGGGTTTATCCCGGAGCGTTCCACCTCTCACAACTTGCGCACCATCTTTGCAATGTTCCACGTCCTTAATCCTGAGTTATCTGCAGCTGCTGTCATGCTTGACGCGGCAAAAGCATTCGACTCGATAGAATGGAAGTATATGTTGTGTATTTTGCATAAAATGGGCTTCCCCCCTATATTGACGCGCTGGATACAGGTCCTGTATACGGACGCGTCGGCGAGGGTGCGGGTGGGTGGCCTTACCTCAGAGCCTTTTAATATAGAACGCGGCACTAGGCAGGGTTGTCCCCTGTCACCACTTCTGTTTGCCCTTGTTCTGGAGCCCCTAGCGTGCAAAATCCGACAGAGACACAGAGCGGCCGCTCTCAATTTTAATCAACGACCGGTCGGTATTTCCATGTATGCGGATGACATGGTTCTTTTTATCAGTGATCCTCAACTTCACTTGTCCCCTATCATCCGGGAATATATCAGGTTTGGCCTGTTCTCTGGACTCCTAATCAACTGGGAAAAGTCGGTTATTATTCCTTTGACATCGATCACGTCTCCGCCTCAGTTGGAATATCCTCTGGTGTGGACTGCGGACCCGGTCAAGTACCTTGGGGTCTGGGTGCATCGCGACCCTGACGTCGTGATCGGAGAAAACTACGGCCCAGCCTATGACGCTTTGGTGCAGCGGGTGGATAGGTGGTCCCGGCTCCCGCTGTCCCTTGCGGATCGTATCGCAGTCATAAAAATGGCAATCCTACAGCGGTTCCTGTACCTGTTTGGCAATATTCCGGTCAAACTTAACAAACAATTTTTCAAAACAGTGCAAACCCAGCTTTTGAGACTGGTGTGGGGGGATAAACAGCCCAGAATCAGTTGGTATACCCTGACGCTTGCTTATGATAAAGGGGGGTTTGCTGCTCCTGATTTCTACGTGTATTATCTTAGTGCGCAAGCCCAGTACGCCTACTATTGGTTCCGGACGCATGATTGCATTCCGCATGTTGCAGTAGAGGACGGGGATGCACACCCCGTGCCGCTTGGGGGTTTCCTCACGCACACTCGCCGGCATACTCCTAGGTCTGAGATTAACACCATTGACACCACTATTGCAGCTTGGCAGGCGATTGGCAGGCGCGCACATAAGCTCCCTCTATATGCTCCTGCTCTGCCCCTTGCCGGTCATGCGGCCTTGTCTGTAGCGCGGGAACAGGGGCCGGTAACAGCTTTAAAAGAGGCAGGCATCACACATATGAGAGACCTTTTTCCTGGGGGAAGTTACATAACTGGGGTAGGGCTGGAGTACATCCAAAATCCTACATTCCTGTTCCAATACTCTTGCCATCGCCTAAAGCGTGCACTTCAGGCCCATTATCCCGGTTTTCCCGCCGAGCCCGCCGTACTTAAATCACTTCAATTATTGCTGGTAGCCCCATCAAGAAAAAAGCTGATAACTAAATTATACAAGGAGGTGCAGGATGAAACGGTGCGTGTGCCTGATCGCAGTTTGGAGCGGTGGAACATGATAGTGACCCCTCCGACTACTTTGAAAGAATGGGAACAGATTTGCATGTTGACTGGTCGCCTGACGCCAAATGGCAATCTCCGTGTAATTCATTTTAAATTCATCCACCAAATATACCACACCCCTGTTAAATTATATCGTATAGGCCTCAGAGATTCTGACCGCTGTAAACGCTGTCGTCAGGGGAGTGCTGATTTTATTCACCTCGCATGGCAATGTGCCCCTGTGTTTAAATATTGGGAAACAGTTGTTGCACGCATACACACCATGACGGGCATTGTATTGCACTGTACACCTTTAGAGTGCCTCCTTGGCTTCGTCCCCCAGCTGAAGGCCACCGTGCGCAAGTTTGTTGGACTGGCACTCCTGCTCGCCAAGAGGCGGATTATGTTCACGTGGGAAAGTAGGTATGCCCCGAAGATTGCCGAATGGATGAAAGACCTGATTTATTGTCGTGAACAATTAGAGTTATATGCTGAGGATTTGCCGGTCACATCCAGACCTACTGATATTTGGGCTCCTCTTCGAGAATATTTGCTACTCCAGACTCAAGCCGAGACTGAGTAATGTTGATTGATGATTTGTAATAGTGTGTTTCTAGTACTGCCCAGAATGCTTGTTTTACATCGCCAGAACGGACCGCCTCAGTGCATGTATTGTGATATCTGATTATTATCTGTACCTTTCAGATGTGTTTTATTTGTTTTTGATGTTTTTTAAGTGTTGCAGAGTATATTGCTTAAAGATGCCACTACGCTGTATGGTATTGAAAACCTTAAAAAACAAATAAGAAAAAAAAAAAAAACAACCTGGAGTTGCTTATTGGGAAATACACTATTGCAAAAAAAGGACTTCTCCATCTCTGTTTTGTTGACCTTTCTAGTGCGTTCGATTTAGTAAACCATACTAAGCTATGGCAAACGCTAGAGGAGATGGGTGCCCCTAGTGATATTATTAGCTTTCTATCACAGAGTTATGCTAAACTGACCTCTAGGATACGTTATGGTCAGAATGGGGAATGCACAAGGCACTTTAGTGTAACCCGTGGGATTAGGCAAGGATGTGTCCTTGCCCCCCTTTTATTTTCATTATATATTAATGGCATTGACCATGTATTACAGGGGAATCACTGACAGAATATCGAAGGTCAGAATATCGACCTACAACAATATCGCAGCAAGAATATCGAAGTCAAGAATATCGACATCCTATCTACATTATGGTAAGTACAAAAATATCGAGAAAAAAATATCGTTGTCAAAAATATTGTTGTTAAAAATATCGGGTTTTTTTTAGTTAAAAAAAATAATGTAAAGTAAATAATACATATAATTAAAATTAACAGTTGAAAATATTTTAAAAAGTTTACAAATTATAAATAATATATATATATTTATAAATACATTAAATATATACATATAATATATAATATATACACTTACTTATTAATATGTTTTAATAATTATTTTAATAACATACATTATTAAAAAATCTTATAAATTATAAATACATCTATACACATAAAACAATAATAGAACTAAAAATTAAATAAATATTTGTAACAAATTAAAAAAAATTAAATTATTTTTAAACTTTTTAAAAATTAACTATATACTACATTAGCTAAAATAATACAAAAAATATTAGATAGTGGAGGGAATAAAATTACTATTCCAACTCCAAACAGTGCAACAGTAGGGTAAATGTTGGATAGCGTAGGGGTTAAAATTACTATTCCCACTCCAATGAGTGCAACAGTAGGGAAGGTGTTGGATAGCGTAGTGGTAAAAATTACTATTCCCACTCCAGTGAGTGCAACATTAGGGAAAGTGTGGGATAGCGTAGAGGTAAAAATTACTATTCCCACTCCAGAGAGTGCAACAGTAGGGAAAGTGTGGGATAGCGTAGGGGTAAAAATTACTATTCCCACTCCAGTGAGTGCACTGGTAGGGAAAGTGTGGGATAGCGTAGGGTTAAAAATTACTATTCCCACTCCAGAGAGTGCAACAGTAGGGAAAGTGTTGGATAGCGTAGGGGTAAAAATTACTATTCCCTCTCCAGTGAGTGCAACAGTAGGGAAAGTGTTGGATAGCGTAGGGGTAAAAATTACTATTCCCACTCCAGTGAGTGCAAGAGTAGAAAGTGTGGGATAGCGTAGGGGTAAAAATTACTATTCCCACTCCAGTGAGTGCAACAGTAGGGAAAGGGTTGGATAGCGTAGGGGTTAAAAATAACATACTTATAATTAAAACATTAAAAAAAAAAAAAATGATTTAATTATTCAATAACACTAAATTAATTATCAATACCAATAAATAATGAATACAAAATAATTACCAATTAATAATTAACCAACAATAAATTAATGATAAATACCAATAAATAATAATTAATAAAAATTAATTACCAAATAAAAATTAATTAGCAAATTAATTTTCAATACCCAAAAATAATTATTAAAAAGTAATTACCAATTAATAATTAACAATAAGTTAATGATAAATACCAATAAATAATAATTAATAAAAGTTAATTACCAAATAAAAATTAATTAGCAATACATTAATTTTCAATACCCAAAAATAATAATTATTAAAAAGTAATTACCAATTAATAATTAATTAACAATAAATTTATGATAAATACCAAAAATAAAAATGTATAAAAATTAATTACCAATTAAAAATTAATTGACAATAATTTATCAATACCCAACAATAAAATTAATAATTACTTAATTAGAAATAAATTACTTCCCACTCTATTCCCCTATAAACTCACAACCCACTCCAATAATAAATTAATACACTTAATAAAATTACCAATTAATCAATTCATAAAAACTAATTACCAATTAATAAAAATGAATTACCAATTAATATATATTTAACAATTAAATAATTATGAATACCAATAAATAAAAATAAATAATTACTTAATTACAATTAAATTACTTCCCACCCTATTCCCCTATAAACCCACAACCCGCTACAGAACTAAAACGCAAAATTTAATTAATAATTCCTAAAAATTATTAATTAATTTACTATAATTAAATTACTTCCCACCCTGTTCCCCTATAAACCCACAACCCGCTACGGTACTAAAACACATAATTTACTTAAAAAAACATTACTAACTTCTAAAAATGTTATATATATATTTAAAAATCAGTACAATACTTAACGAAAAATATATAACACATATATATAAAATACATAACACTAATATAAATATCGATATTGGCAACATCGATATTTTTGCTATCGATATTACTAACTTCGATATTAACAAAAACAATATTTCTTACCTTCAGGTCGATATTCTGGTCGTCGATATTTTTGATTTCGATATTCTGTCCCTACGATATTTAAAACTCGATATTACTGTAGGTCGATATTTAAAACTAGATATTTAGACTGTGCACCATTACAGGGTTTGAAAGCTGATGCTCCCATCGTTGGTAACCGTGTAGCCCCAGTTTTATTATATGCAGATGATGCAGTATTAATATCTAGGACTGCAAATGGCCTCCAACTTTTGATTGATAATTTTACAAATTTTATGACTAATAAATATCTTCAAATTAATCTTAGTAAAACATTAGTAATGACGTGGGAAAAACAAAGCTAAGAATAGAACCCACCACGTTGGGGGAATACCCATTGAAAGGACACTTTTTCTTATCTGGGGTTACTTTTTAATAGCAAAGGATCTTGGTCCTCACATATTAATTTATGTAAATAGAAATTTTTGAGATCAAGTGAGGCCATTTTTAGATTTTCCCATAAAATATGTAATAAGCCCGTACGGGAAATTCTAAAATTATATGGGAGTAAGTGCATCACAGGGGCATGTTATGGTGGATCCTTATGGGGCATGGCAGATACTTCCCCATTACAAATTCTTGAAAATAAATTTTTAAGAAGGGTATTATCTGTTCCTAATTCAACAGCTACGTACATAGTTCATAAGGATACAGATGTACCATATTTGAGTGATCTGATCCGTATGGCCGCCCTCACATTGTGGTATAGAATCTGGATTAAAGAGGAAACATCTTTTACAAAAGCTATAATCTTGGATTGTCTTAAACTTGATAATTGCAGGAAAATACCATGGTTGCACCATATTTTTAGCCTTTTAACAGAGTATAACGTGGCATTTAATTTTAAAGATCCTGAGAGTATCCAGATCTCTAGTAAAGGCGGGCTAAAAATGAGACTTTTCAAATCCAGAGAATCAATGAGGATGGCTGAATTGAGTATAAAACCATGTGCCCTATCTTATAGCAAAGGCCATTTTGTACCGGGCACTCAGCCGTATCTTGTCTTTATAAGAAATGTACAACATAGACATTATTTAACTAGATTAAGGCTGTGCACACTCCACTTTCAGATTGCTTTTCCAACGATGGGTAAGTGGAGTCCTAATCTCCCGAAGTGCCCGTGCGACTGTAAATCTTCACAGTCTACTTTGCATTTCTTACTTTTTTGTAACTTTTATAGGGATATTAGAAAATCAATTTTACGTCCACTTTTTATTGCTAACAGTTTGTACTCTTATAAATCCGCCTTCTACCAAATATGTAACTTGGAAAATGTATCAACTTGTAATGTGGTTATCCTTTTTATTTTATTGGCGATTAAATGTAGAAAGGATCTTTCATTTTTGGAAATGCTGAATTATGAAATTGAATAGACTGTCATTTTAACATATTTTATTTGTAGCCTTTTATTGTTAAAATTTAAAAAAAAAAAAATTATGATGGTATTTGGAGTTTTCAATTCTATGAATAATTGTATGCTTCTAACCGTTACCGTTCTTGTGATGATATGCAAAAATCTTATTGGTATTATTTTGTTTATTGTAGAAAATGTTTTTTGTAAGATAATCTCTTGGGGTGAAATGTCTAATGTGAGAAATATTTCTTGAGAACCTTTTAAATTGTGGAGAAATGTATTCATTACGATGAATTGATTCCTTTTTGTAGTATGCTTTTATGGATATATGCTTATATTCCGAATAAAGCTTGTTTTGATTGATTGATTTGACTTGCGTATGCGTCTCCTAGTAAGAGAAGATCCAAGATGTCCCTCATGAGCATTATTTATGATGCTGCTCCTTATGTTATGTGGGGGAATAAACTTGTTTGACCTCAACACCATCCTCAACAGAAATGTAATTGCTTAATTTACAATATGACTGCACCAATTGTGAAAGTACGTTCTCTCTAGACCAACCATGTTTGACCAGATCGATGATTTGTGGCAAAACTTGATATTTGGATTTAGCTTCTTTCCGCTCTTCTGCTGAGCAAACCTTTAGTGCTGGGACGTCTAAGGAAGCTAAAACAAATCTTACAAATTCACATTTCTATCACCATCATCAGTTGTACAGGGAAAATGGGACAGAAAATCTTCCCTGCTGTTCCTACCACCAGGAATTGGAGCAATATCAAACTGAAATTGCATCATTTTCGTGGGCAACCTTAAAATGCAAGGAGAACAGAACTTGCTCCCACCCCCATTAAGAATGTTAATTAAAGGTTTATAATCTGTTAGCAATTTAAATTGCCTTCCCCAGACCTATGTATAAAACTTCTCTATGGCCCAACAACACACCAACAGCTCCTTTTCAAAAACGTAATATTGCAATTTCGCCTCACGAAGAACCCTGGATGCAAAAGCTATAGTATATTCCTTATTTCCATCTTTCTGTATAAGCATTGCACCCAGTCTGACTTGACTAGCATCAACATTGATTCAACTAGGCAAATTGGGATGAAATGGTTTGAGAACCTCACTTTCGGCCAATGTAGTTTTAATATGTTTGAACGCCAGCCCACACTCATTACTCCAAACAAATTTAGACCCCTTTTTAAGTAAATCAGTGATTGGTCTGGCTTTGGTGGCAAAATCCGGAAAGAACTACGAGTAAAACTCACACAGACCCAGGATTGATTTAACACCCGCCTTATCAGAGGGAGGCAGAGCCCCCAAAATAGACTCCACTAACCCAGGGCTGTGTTCAATCCCATCTTAGGAAATAACATGTCCAAGATATTTCACTTGCTGCATTGAAACTTTTTTCAAAACCACACCGTGATCCATGAAAATTTGTAACAACCATTGGAGAACAACGTCATCCTGAAAAACCAGAACCCCCTCAACATCCTTTAACATGTTGATCAAAACTCTCTGGGAAACAGACTGCAGAAGCCAGATGAAATGGCATCCTACGATAAAGCAAAGCACCAGTGTGAGAGATGAACGCATGAAGATGTCTGGAGACCCGATGGAGCTCTACCTGATGATATTCACTTGCCAGTTCAAGCTTAGAAAAAACTGTGGCTCTGGCAGTGCTTGCAAATAAATCTGAGATCTTAGGCAATGGGTAGGCATCCACCCAAATCTCTTTACCAAGAGATCTGAGATGCACACAAACATGCAGCTGACCGCACCTCTTGCATGCCACTATTAAGGGTGAAAGCCAGAGTGAGGATTCTGCCGGCTCAATAATTCCCTTATCACAAAGATACTTGAGTTCTTTTAAGATGATGAGGTAATCAAGGATGTTTTTATGCTCTATAAAAAGGAATCTCGTATGAGAGTGATGGGGGGGGAAAATCGACTTTTAAATTTTATCAATCGATTGAGCCTAAGATGGGTTTTCAAAAGTATCTAACCCAGGTTACAAAGCCAACACATCGCTTTGTATTGACCAGAATTGTACACCATCTAGTCGCTTTCCCTGTAATGAAATCCTTCTCATTAGATTCGACTCCTTGTCCATGTGACGGGCAGTCCAAGTAAAGCACAGTTCACTTTATGCTCTTTTGCGATTTTTATTCGAATTTTAGGCGTTACTATCTAAAACCATTATTTTTAAAACAAAATGTGCGAATACACAAAGCTGCAATGAAATTATTAGCTGACCAGGATGATTCCGGGGTCTGTTTTAATGTTGCCTTATTTATCCTAAAAGCTATAAATGTGAGGAAAAGTATTGTTCCTTAAAAGCTAGTATGTATCTGACAAGGACCTGTTTTTATGCAATTTGCTGCAAAAATCTCTATAAATGACTGTCTTATTTTTATCCATGTGTTTAATATTGTAACTGCTTTTATGGTTGTTTGTACATACCGAATAAAGCTTATATTGAATTGATACTGAAGGGGACACCTCTAAGCTTGTGTTTAATCAGTTCAGCCCCTTCTTTTACTTTGATTTTATACTTGAACCCACAAATACTACCCAGATCATCTCCAAATACTGTAGGAAATGTTTTACTTCAGTCACAGTTTGTATCCTCACAATCCACAACCAGGACTTGTTCTTTGGCGCCTGGCTTAAGAACCTTTCCAAAAAGCTCTTAATGAAACCAGCCTAATATATTTAGACTTTTCATCAAACCACACCCCCACCTAACCGGTGGTTCATCTGGTGATGGCAAAAATTAAGTAGGAGGCGAAACAGACTGCATATTGGCAAAATAAAAACAGTGAACAGAAAGTGAAAGAAAACGTAAACCAGATTAACTTAGTACTGATTTTTCAAACCATGTATGTCAGTATGTAAACAAAAAAACTAATAGTATAAAACAAAAACTATTTTGTACCTTTTTACTATGTGTATATATATATATATATTTATATATGTGTGTGTGTATTACAGTTTGTGTAGTGTGCAAATATTTCCACTGAATCCTTACCAAAATAAATAATGAATGCCATATGTATTACCGTTTTTATGGCATACTAATGAAACATACAACCTATGACCTGGTGTGTGAGTTTCACTATTTGTAGCACAAAGGAAAACAGCGCTAAAATTACACTGTGTTCAAACCCAAAATGTGCAAAGAAAAGATGTATATGCGATGTAGTTTGGTGTGTGCATCACCGTTGTCTACATCCAAAGCGCAGAATGTACACTAAACAAGATGTTTATATAAATTAACTTTGGCAGAACATGCTGCGGCCTCTATAACCAAGAAGACAGCATTAAAAACCTTCAAAGTGTGCATATCACTGATACATACACCTGTGCACAAACGTGCATATTCATGTCTGGTATGTGCATCACCTCTGTAACTAAGATGCACCAAGAATATTTATTAAAAACAAGCATTTGCAATGCAATCTGTCTCGCATCTGTGAAAATTGGAGCTTTTGGTGTTGTAAATGACTATTTTTTCCCCCTTTTTAGGTCTCGCCTACGCAGTGCGCATGCGCTGCATAGGAGGACCTTTAGCCGTCGCTCTGGTCATTTTCAAGCACTGCACTCGTGCTTGTGGCGGCATCCACCTTGCAGGAGCGAGCAGGGGCGCGCCACAAGCACGAGTGCAGTGCTTGAAAATGAGCAGACTGCTCTTTCAAGCGCGCGCGCACCACTCGCGGGTGCACCCCTCCGCCTCTCTCACGTCCCTACTGCTGCAGCCTGCACGCCTTTTTTTTTTTATATACTTTCAGCGCGAGGCGCGCGCGCTTGTTGTTTCCTGCGCCTGTCTTCGGCACAGTCGCTGCGTGGGAACAAAATAACTCTCATTACAGGGCACCATCCTATTTAGAAGGGACGGCAGCGTCTCATTATGCGGGGATGTTAACTTGTGCGACTTTTTGTTTAACTTTAAGGCTGGATCGAACAAGCTCTCTCTCTCCCTGTCTAGTTCTCTTCCCAACAATGGCCACCCCCTTCGGACCATGCAAAATTTCTTCCCCCATTCCCCCAATTTTCCGATTGTTTCTATCTCCACGTATTGCCCCAAACGGCAAATTACAGGCACTATTAATTGCAAAACAGCTGCCATCCTGAGCAGAGGGAACAGTCAACTTGACGAAAACACTTATGTAAATGCAGGAATCCTTTTATGCACCTATTACAACCCATTTTTTTTACAGCCTTTGGTGCTAGGGACGACGAATCTCTTCACATATTCAGAAAGAAGCACATTCCCATCTCCACTGCCCTGTGTGGCAAAATAAAACAACGCACAGGCACACGTGTGGGCACGAACACATAGGCAAACTCACAGACATATGTAGGGACACACCATACAGACCTGTGGGGGTTCTAAAATCCTTGCACCCGTGGACAGCTGGCTGCTGGGTAAGTGTATCTAAATTGCCTTATCATGCTTTTGAAACGCACACTTTAACTCCCGGCGATCTTTCCATGGGCTTAACTTAAAACACGAGTATTTTAAATCTGTAGTTTCTGCAGTCACATATAACTCTGATCATATGACAGAAGACTGCTTGGACAGGGGATGTCATTGCCAAATACTTGCTGTTGTAGTTGGAAAAAAATATTTCTTTGTATGTGTTTTCATATTTTAAAAATGTTTTGTTTCAGCAAATTTTTGTATTCGGGTGGGAACCTTGAGAGATTCCATAGAAACATCAGTGAGCGGAGCTGGCAGGAAGTAAAGGAAGGGGCCCCCTAGCCAGGAACATGTTTAGGTCGAGCCTAAATCAGCACACATGCTATATTCTCTCTCTGAGGTTTTAACACGCCAACTTATCTAAAACATTGGCAAAACGAACAGCTTCAGCTAAACACTTACAAAGTCACAAAGGCGAGGCCTATTGGCTATGCCAATGCTTGTTTTTCTTGCTTTTGCAATGGAGGGATCATAGTGCTATTGCCATGCGTATAACCATGTGGCGCTGGAGAACCAGAAATTGGGAAATTGGTTTAGAGGGAGGGGAGGTGGAAAATAAATGACACCACTGGAAAATGGTGTTAAAAAAATAAGGAAGCAGTTGCTGTAAAGGGTTGGGGATAATACATGACCGGAGAGAGCGTGATACCAGAGCAGGATATGTACGTGAGAGGCAGAGAGAGCAAAAGAGGGTTTAGAGAGAAGTGTACTTGAGTGACGGGGAGAAAGGGATGGTTAGAGAAGAATGAGGCAGGAGAAAAGGAATATGAGAGGGAGTAGGGAACAGAGGGCAGTTTCGAGTTTGTGAGGACAAGACTAGAGCAGAATGGACGAAAGAGAGAGCTGGGTTGAGTTGGTGCATAGAGGGAAAGGAGAGAGTGAGGAGTTGTTTAGGAGAGTAGTCTGCATTCTGGGCCACAGACTTAATGCAAATATTTCGGGGACAGATATAAAAGGTCAGAGGCACACATGGCAGGAGCCAGAGAGAGAGAGGGAGACACCGGGAGTGAGAGCAAAATAGGAAGAGAAGTAGGGGGAGGGGTGAATGGAGAGATGGTGCGAGAGCTCAAACTGAGTAAACACCTGAATCTATAGCGCTGCTGGGCACTTTAAAAGAAGATGGCTGGTGCTGCATGAGGGCGGGGAGCGAGATGAAACCCCTCTAGCAACCTTCGTGAAAAATACTATATTACCGCTTTTTAGAAGTCTTGTCCGTGTCAGCTGTGTCAAATAATAACAAGCATTGGCAAATCATGAATGAGGCTTGCCTAGAAGGAGTGACGATGTGAGGAGGAGGAAAGAAAAGAACAGGAGAGGAGGGAGCAGCGGTCGGATGTGGTGACTGCCCCCCAAATCCCCCTTCCCATACAACTCGGATGCTTGTCGGTTTCCCAAAAAAGTTATCATTTGCAAATTAGCTGTCCTGTCTACAGCTATTGGCTGGCCAGAGATCCTTTGCACGGGCTCGATGGTGTGAAAAAACAATGTAAAGTTAGGTCCTACCAGTGAGGTATTTTGGAGCTCTGGTTGGCGTCTTAAAGGCATTTCTTTACACATACATCCATTGATAACAAAAAAAAATTGTAGACATCAAATTGTACTTTTCCCAGCCAACCACTAAGGGGCAAAAGCGTGCAAAGCTCCTGCTACAAATTTATTTTTCAGATCGTATTGGCCTTTGTGACATGGCTGGATAACAGTGGAAGCATAACATACTAAGACTAATAATGGCCACCATGAGTGGGCCCCTTTCCAAAGCACTCCTTCTCCCCTTGTTGGGGAGGGATCCAGCATGTATGCCCTGGAGTCTCAGAGACCCCTCTGAGAGAGTCCACAGCGACAAGGGAGTCTCACACAGCGTAGGCCTGGGTTTTTTATCCCATTACCGCTGGGAGCACAGCACCGTACACCATGACCGGCGCGCTCGATGGAACTTTTGGACTATGCCCCCCTAGGCGGAAACTAACCTTTCTGTATGTACTGCGGTGCCCGAGCAACCTTTGGCCGATGACCGGTGGAGCTGTCCCACGCAGCTATAGAGGAGTTTGGCTCTGGTTCACCCCTAGGCCGTCACCTACCCAGCTGGACGTCGGACACTGTTTTTCCTCGTCTCCCCGT
Organism: Calotriton arnoldi; assembly: GCA_963921515.1. Lineage (NCBI taxonomy): Eukaryota > Metazoa > Chordata > Amphibia > Caudata > Salamandridae > Calotriton > Calotriton arnoldi. Next base: position 1,509,896 of record CAWUFW010003619.1, read on the forward strand.
TGTGCCTCCTATACCCTCCCCCTCCTCTTCCCTCCATTATTCTCCGTCTACCTCCCCTATTCCTTCCCTCTCTCCCCTTGCCTATTTTTTTCCTCGTTTCTTTTTTTTTTTGCAATACTTTTGTACTCGTGTAATTCCTGTAACTATGCTCTAGTAACTGATGTAACTTTGTAACCATGTTCTGAAACAATGTTTCTTCCTCATGTAAAGCGCTCTGATACTTCCGGGTCTAGCCAGCGCTATATAAAACTCAATAATTAAAATAAATAAATAAATAAATACAGACTACATGTAATTGAGAATTGAAAGCAATATTTCTTGCCCACATCAGAGTAGACCTTGATCTTGTTGACCAGCTGTTGTGGTGGTCATGTTGAACTTTGTGTTCAGAAATGCTATTTCTTGGTTGCTTCCTTCCTCGCACTCCATCTTTGCCTCGCGCAACCACTGCATAGAGGAGGATAGGTCACCCAGACACGCATGTGTGCAGATGTCCACATTTAATCTCCTTCGCAGTAAATACTTGAAATTGTACTCCTGATTTGAAGGATGTGTTGATGTGCTACAAATAGCAACAATGTGCCCGGGACTAAGTGCCAACATAGCCTGTATACACCGGCCGTAGTGCACACGTGCATGCTGAGACTGCTGCTCATGCCTGCCACAGTTCATCCCCTAACCCTCGGGATTATCAGAAACCTGCATTTAATGAAATGTGTCTGTGAAATCCAAAAGCTTTCCTGTTATTTCAGTCTAAAAACATTGTTGAGCTTAAGCGTTCTGAGCCTTTTTCTTTAGGGTTTGTAGCTGCCTTGAATACTATATTACCGCTTTTTAGAAATCTTGTGTCTGTCAGCTGTGTGCCAAATAACAACAAGCATTGGCAAATCATGAGCGAGGCGTGTCTAGAAAAAGTGACCACATTAGGAGGAGGAAAGGGGGAGGAACAGGAGAGGGGGCAGCGGCCAGCTGTGATGTAACGGCCTGAGCGGCTGACCACGAAGCTGGGGAACCAAGTTCGAGTCTTGGCGTCATCTCAAGCATCCTGTGATTGTGTGCAAATCACTTAATCTCTCCTGCCTGAAAATTGAATGTGTCCGTCTGTAATGCAGCTGGTGGTCATGTAAAATGCTCCGAAACCTTTGGGTCGAGTCCGTGCTATATAACACTGCAAAAAAAAAAATTACAAAAAATTATTAAAAAAGAATACAGTGTCATACGTGGGTCAGCACGGGGAGATTAAGTGGCGGCAAAGCTTAATAAACCAAGATGACGTGCAAACAGCACGGCAAATGAAGCAGCAGCCGCAAGTGTTTCATAAAGCCCATGCAAGAAGTAAACAGAACACTTAACAGGAGCAGAGGACGGCCAATAAAATAAGAGTGCTCTCAAAAACAAAATAACCTGAAGAGTAAGAGCATATTTAACAGGGGCAGTCCTCATGAGAGGATACAAAAGTCCAAAAGGAATGACTACTAAAGTCTATTCACCAATCAAAAGCCGGCATTTATAAAGTACAGTAAGAGGAGATAATTGAAAAGATGGGCAGTGATTAAAGCCCATATTTTAGGAACAGCATGTCTCGAAGAGACAGCACATGCGCTGTCTAGTCGAGACCTAACATTCAGTTACTGAACCCTTTAATTTTTCCAACAAATTGGATGCTACCGTGTGATGTGCGCACTACCTTTGTCTTCAATCAAAACTCAGCGTGGTGGTAGAACACCACTGTGCTACAAGACAGTGTGCGCTATTGATAGGTCTGTGCATCACCTTTCTACAAAAGAAGCAATTTAATTACTGACCACTATGTGCTGACAATAGGTGTGCGCATCACCGCTGTTAAACCCACAACGTTATGAACTGATAGTACAGATTGCCAATACCAGCAGTTTAAAAAGACCACAACAACGAACAATGCAGGAAGAAGCTATGCTGGCCAAATGATTAAAAGTAAAGCGAAAGCTGTGCGGATCAGCACAATAAACAGCCCTTGCAGCTACGTCCCCCGCAAATAGAAATGTTCTCATTAAGATGGCCATTACGCTCTTGAAGCGTAGAGTGCCCGAAGTCCCGCAATAAAATGGCCGCTGAAACCTCATAAGCTGTGTGTTCTGCGTCGCGTTCCAAGCCTGGGAACGTAAAGACACAGATAGTGAAAACACTCTTCCAAAATGGTGCAGGTAAAACACTAGAGCGGGAGCAGGGATCTTCGTGCGACCACGATGACACACCCCAGGCGTTTAGCAAGCGAGCACATCAAAAATCTATGTGCAGAGACCACATCCTTTCTGCCCCACATTCCTTCCAACCAAACATGCTGTAGTCTTTTGGGTTGGAGAGCCGCACATGAAGTGAAATGGGGGCACCCTCGTTATAAACCCACATGGCACCTAATTAGTATGGACCTCACCGCTGACACAGGAAGGTGTAAATATCGCTGCTGTCCTCCTGGATCAGGATACAAGGCTCTAAATATGAGGCAATGGAGGTGACAGGCTTCAAGGCTGAAGAGGTAAAGGCAACTGCGGGACTGCACGCAATGAAAAGGGTCCCACTGTGTTGCTCAGATCGTCGCCATCAATTTTTTAGTTATCAGACCAGGGAGACGATCAGGCAAAATAAGGTAAATTTATTACTACGTATGCGCTACAAGGTAACGGAGGGGGAACACGCAAGGACCCCTCCGCTGCCAGCAACAGTTAAAGCAACAGCTGAACTGCCAGAACAATGAACTTCACATTCCAAGAGAACCTACATCATTACATTCCAACACAGAATACACAGTATTGAGAGTTCACTGAGACTGATCTCTCAAACTTCCATAGAAGGTATTACACATATACAGTAGAATAACAAACTGTGCAAGCTTTGTGGCTTGAAACAAGAAATATATCCCATCTCTGCAGTTGAGTTATTGCAGATCCCCTTTACATCCACCATGCCACTCCTTGGAGGAAAGAATGCTGATGAGTGTTTCAAAGCACCAATGCAGTTCAATACCCACACTCCAAGTAGTTATATACCCTGTCATGACCATTGTGGCAGTCCTTCTGTTGTCAAATATGTTTGTGTCCCTCCCAATTTAGGAATAAACTCTACGACTGTGTCCTGTAACACCAATCTGGTTTAGGGTGATGGAGCAAGGATTCGAGAAAATGAAACTTGCTCGTATGAATCCCCCATTAACCTTCACTAATCATTAAAATTTGTAAGTGTGACGAAACTAATATACACCAGACACATGGGGAGAAAAGCTTACGCATGCTTAAATTAATGAGAAATAAAATGCAACGCGACTAAAACCCGCTTTAATTTGCAAAAACACTTTGCGCATGTGCAAACCTGAACTATGCAAGGATAACGTGACTAACTCGCTTTGAGAGGGAAAAACCTCGCGCATGCGCAAGAGAAACTAACCTGCGGTCTTGAGGAACCGCATGCCCGGCATATGCTTGCTTGAATTTAAAAGAAAGCTGCTGTTATTAATGCTTTTGCCCAAAAAAGATAATAATAACATGGGATAGAGTAGAAGTGGGTGGTGAACAGTGAGAATTATATGTTGAGAAAATAACATCTGTTTATGATTCTTTTATTAATAGTGTGCATTTGGGCCTGCTAAACCATGACTGAAAAAGAAAATGGCGAAAGTTGCGCATGCTCAATGAATTCATGATGTGACCCGGTGACCGGAGGAGCTGAATAACTGCCAAGATTCAAGGACAAAAGAGATGGGAAAAAGAAGACATGTAGCACTCCTCTATTGTTGTATTCCTCTTAGGGTGTCCATACACGGGCTTTCCTGTATCATGTCCTTATATAGGCACAATTCGCCCTGCCCTTATATAGGCATAAAATCCCAGTCCTTATTTAGGCATTAAACCGTGCACTCCAAATACAGGCATGGTCTCCGACATCCGTCCACCCTAACGTCACAACGAGTTCTTGAAGAACAGACCCTTAGGCTTCGGGAGTTTCCCTAGCACAGGACTATTGATTTCTTCAAGGACTCATCTATTATGCATGAACCGTTATACCTTAGGGGTTCATTCATGACGTCTTACGCTGACAGATTCACGTCAATGCTAACATTCTGAGGGTTAAATATACCTTCCCTAGCCCTTGTAAAATAGAGGAGACCTCGACTTCAGAGGAGCCCGTTTCCCGGCCTGACTCACTGAGAAGACGCTGTCATCCCTGCACGCAGAGAGTCCAGCTTCCAGTGATCTGACTTCCCTTGCGGGGTGTTGGAGTTCGAGTCTGGCAAGAGATTCCTACCTCTCTCATTCTCAAGGTATGGAGCTGACTAGAACCTAGAGGGACTCTTGGCATACTAGGCGTAACATACTCTTAGTATACCATAGTAAGGAATACTTCACCTACTTCATACCTCTCCCTACACCTAGGTTAGGCACATTGGGGTAGAACTAGCTTAGAAACGCATCGTATGAGTACTCGCATTTTTAGTCTGTGTTATTTATGTGAATGAATATCTGCTAAGAGATAATGCTATCGCAGTATTATTTATTTCTACTGCTTACGCTGTACATTATTTATCTTGCATACTGTCTTGTGATCGTAACTGCACATATTACTTACACGAGAAACAAGACTGTTCAATAAACCTTTTATTGAAACACCCGTCTATTCTTTCTGTGTAACTTTAAGGAAAACTAAGTATGCACGACTGAGCTGAGTGAAATAGTTATCTATTGTTTCCACGACTCTGGGACTCGTTCTGATTCTAAAGGGAAACAAAAGTTGTCATGTTTTGCGGCTGCCAGAAACTACTCCCTTCTTGTCGTCAAGGAGTTTCTAGTGGCCTCTGAGCTAGCTGGCACAAGTAATTAAGTTTAATATACTCGATAGGGACATACTGACCTTAGTCCTATGTCAAACCTATAGGGGATATTATTCCATTGCGCAGAGCCTATTAGGGAAATATGAGCTACACTACACTATGAAGCTTGTATTAAATAAATTATTACATTTGCAACAAAATATGCATGAGAAACTAAAAATATGAATGAGTCAAAGGGGAAGGGCTAGCAAACAATAAGTTTCACTAATAAAATGAATATGTCAGCCTGGTGTGACGAAGACTCCCCTAACCCCGTCCAATCATATTCCGTATTTTTGTAAAATTTGCAACTCTTGAGGGTGGGACATGAAGAAATAAAGACTATAACTAGAGTGACTTGAGTTAAGAGAAATTAGAAGGATTGGCTGAGAGCTGAGAACGTTGGAGCATAGAGCCTGCATGAAGAGAAACTGCTGCACATGAACGCTGAGAGACGAGAGAAAGACTCGGAAGATTCAGATCCAAACGTCAGCCTGATTAAATTTGAAGATTGCGGAAGAATATCGAGGAGGGAGAGAGTGTAAGAGAGGGAATCGCCCTGGTGCGTCGAGTTTGTAGAGAAGTCTAGTAAGTATCAGTCCTGTCCTGATCCTGTCCTTTAGTCTTTGTCTCCTGATCCTAAGTCAGGGGGGTGGATTTCCAGTCATCTTTATTAGGTAAATGTCATTCTGTCCTAAAATTTGCATATTTCTTTGCAAATGTGTTATGTGCCTTTTGTCTCTACATCTATCCACTCTTATGCATTTGATTTATGTTGAATGAGTTTGTGTAATTGAATGTATTTTGCTAAATGATTTTCTCTCTTCCATTAAAAAAAAAAATGGAATTTGCACTGTGTCTGTCATTGATGAGCGTTCAACTTTATGACTGAAATTTTAGATAAAACTTATAAATATTACTCAGTCTGTGGTTATTTCATTAATAATTTTAGTTAGGAAGTTGTTAATATCACCATCAACTAATTGTCAGGGCAGGTCAGCAGCACAAGATAAATAACCCCACTAACCTGTACCTCCACCAGCGGGGACGATGACGTGTAGAAGAGCCCCCACTCCCCTGAGCGCAACCACCTACAGGGCAAGGAAAACCACTATCTGAGGGAGCACTCCGGGGAAAAGGGAAGTGGTTAAAATAATAAATGAGTGCAGGTTGACTCTATGTACCCCTCCGTCTGGTCTGTGGTTCGGGACGTCTATGGGTCCCTCTTCCTGACAATAAGCTGTGTTGAATAAAAGAAAGAAAACGGTGTGAGTGGGAGTCCGAGGATATAAGTCATACAAACGAACAGATAACTCTGGCATTCACACTCACTCTGTGTATTGGAATATTCACGTCCTTGAATCCTAGGAAGACCACCTTTCCAGGTACACTTTCTGGATAACGTTAATTTCCGGCGGTCTCCAGCAATGAATCGACTTGCATGAACAGCAGGAAAGTAAATAGAACCCTCGAAGCGTGGGTGCTAACAGGAGAGTAATCCAGACCGGATCCTCTTTGATTACCAGAACGGAGTGCCTTTAAAACGCTGTTCAAGTCACAGCGAGTGCGTGGAGTCGATAGAGGGGCTAATTACCTAGGAGTAGGGGAACTTAAACTACAAAGGAGGAAGGATACAAATAGAAGCGTACTTCAAAATTGTCTCGAGTCGGGAGGAGCGCCTCTGCGCTTTCTCCCGATCAACAGTACCTGAGCAGTCCTCCACGCTGCACCAACGGAATCGGCGTCAAAATCGGATGGGCTCAGACGAGCGTAGAACGATGAACGGGAAGACTGAAATCCGGCGGGAATACCTTCCGCCCTCGAAACAAATCCTCTCTGGCCAAATTGTCAAGCACCGCCTCTATGGCAAAGAGGGTTTATATAGAGGCGGAGTTTCCTCTGCTTCGTGATCCAGGTACCTCCTATTTTGCCTAAGGGATTCTGGGAGTTGTAGTGCAGTGGGCGCTTGGTTGATTTATACCTCGTACCATACGTATCGGGGAGGGACGCTGTCTGCATGCATGCACTGCCTGTCTGTCTACTCTGACCTCGCAGCGCGACCGTGACACTAATCAACTAATGGGCCATCGACCAGAGGAAGAGTGTTGATTCGTGAAGATTATTTAGGTATTGAAATGATACTGTAATCAATTTGTGGTTACAGGGAAATAACTAATCAGAACTTAAGTGAATTATAAAACTTGACCCCCCAGCGGATTGGCCAGGGAGTATGGATGAGCATTTCGGGATAAATGTATATGGGCCCATTGAAACATTTCAGTTTGGTGTGTGAAAAATATTCAACCCTGGCCTTCGCGCTGGATCAGTTTTTCTGGTAGCAGAGTTATGGTTATTATTGATTAGTTTGGTGATTATTGATTATTGACTATTGATTATATGTTCTTAACATGAAAAGTTAGTGTCCTGTTCTATGTTGTCTGGAAGTACAGGTACAGAGATACCTGGGAATCCCGGGAATGGAATTTTGAAGAGTGTGGTAAGGAAATCACACTGCAGAAGGTTACTCGTCTGTTGTCATAATACCTAAAAGCTACGGAGGGCTGGTGGTGTTATATTAGGGACTATATCGTATAAGAGCCGAGTGTGAATGATAGCAAAGGGCCCACCTGTGAAACTTTGGCCTTACCCGAAGGAGGAGTATCCCTAGAGGAGTAATAGGTCCTCCCCGAGCTTAAGTGAAGGGTAAACAGTGGTTTTTACTCGCAGTGTAAGGAAGTACTTTCTCTTTCAAGCAAGTGAATAAACTATCTTTGGATTAGTGGAGCAGACAGAGAAGCGCTGTTTTTACGTTGTTACTAACAAAGAAAATTATAAAGAAAAATTAGAAAATACATTGTCGTATTACCTTGTGAAGGGAGGGTCAGTAGCAGGAGTCATACTGACGTCACAGAGAGCCGCGCTGGTATTGGTTGAAACAGCGGGCGTGTGACAAGTGCCGATTGTAAAGGGAGGGTCAGTAGTAGGATTAATACTGACGTCAGAAAAAGCTGCGCTGACATTCATCAGACAAGAGGGTGTGTTGAAAGCTCTGATTGGCCGGTAAACAAGAACTGCGCTGGTATTGGTTGCGGAAGAGAATACGTAGTGAGCCTTGATTGGATTGTTGGTGTGAGTCGCGCTGGTATAGGACGAGTGTTGGCGAATAAGATACGTGAGCGATACGGAAGAGTTTTACGGTTTGACTGCTGAAACAAATTTATCACAGGGATAGGAAGAATGAAGTTGATTAATAAAATCAAAAGTTTCTTTAAAAAGGATAAACGTGTAGTAACCAGAGAAGGAATTCTTATGCCACCTCCTGATACGCCTGCTTTTTTATGATAATGGAACGAGGATACCATACTTGTGTCTGGTTGGAAAATTGGGTAGAGTATACGAAAGGTGATAGTGTTTTAGCTTTCCCTGAACATGGTACGTTTAATGTGAGGATTCTTCAGAATTTGAGAAATAGGATGAATTCATTAGAACCTAATCGTAGGTTAACGCAGTATGAAGCTTTAGAGGAGTGGGAAGTTGAGGCATTTGAGCGAGAGAAATACAGAGGAGGTAGAAGAATAAATAGAGGATTTCTCCCCAGATATCCGTTTGATACTCGAGGAGATCAGATGAAAAGATGGAGAAGAGCTGTAGTAACGGAAGGCTTGTATCCAGTGTTGATGGCTGAGGATCAAGTAGGGAGTAAGTGTAAAGAAAAATTGAAACACATAGGTATGACAGGAACAGGATGTGATGAATCAGATGATGAGTTATTAGAGGACATTTTAGTCAAAAGACCTCCGCCTTATCAAGAAAGTGCTAGAGAGACAACTCCAAGTGCACCGATGATGCGAACTCCATTAGTTCCACAGGTTTTATATGATCCAACAGTCACCCGAGCGTTACAGGAAAAAGAAAGGGATGCATTGAACAAGACAAAAGAAGAGATAATTCAAAAAATAAATCAGTTCGGTTTAAATGCTGAAGCCTTGACAGTACCAGTAACAATTGGTCCTGTTATTCCTTTATATGGGGATAAACGAGACACCCCGAGATTACAAACAGTGACAGTGCCACAGCATAATGTTAGGAAAGAGGTAGTTATGTTAGAAGATCAAACCAGTGAAAGTGATTCGAATGTCTCATTACTAGATCTCCCTAATCTTGAAACAGTGATTGAAACCCCGAAGAGAGATTCACCAGTAAATAAAAAGAGAAAGGAACTCATTGTCACTCCAGTAGCAGGAAACTCTAAAGGATTTTCGCCAGAAGATCTAGAGGAGTGGGCAAAAGGATTAGACAAGAAAAAACCCCAAACACCAAATATAGATGTAGCCAAGTTGAAAGTGGATTTAGAAGAAATGATTATTGGTACTATAAGCCCAGATAGATTAGGTACATACAGAGATGATGAATTGTTGGTTTTGTGTAAAAGTATAACCTGGAGAGCAAAGAATCTTCATGAGAAAATAGTAGAAGTGGCTTCAGAATTTGGAAAAGATGTAGAAAAAAATCGAAATTATTACAAAAACTGTATAGGTCAGAATTTACTGAAAAGGATTTGGAAAGTTTGAATGCATCAGGAAGAAGATTACAAATAAAAGTTGATGTATATTTTGAAGAAATGGGGAGATGCAGACCGATGGAGAGGTAGATGGACAAGAAAAAGTGATGAGGCAGCTACAAAAGAAACATCTGCATTCCCATTAAGAGAGACAGAACAGGTTGAAAGAGTGTGTCCAATGAGAGAAGTTCCTGGTGGTGGATATGTTCATGTTCCTTGGTCTAGACAGGATATTTTGTCTTTTACAAATGATTTTCCCAGATTAAGAGAGAAACCAGTTGAATGGTACAAGCAGGTAGAGAGGTTTGTGAAAGTTTCAAAGGTACTATTAAAGGATTTGGATGGCCTGTTTGATATAGTGGTACCAACTGATTTGTGGACAGAATGTAAAATTACTGTTGATTGGCCAACTGAAGAGTATCCCAGAGATGCAAAGACAGGTGCGCCTTCAGAAGATGTGATGAAAAAGTATCAACAAGTGATTACTTTCTTGAAAGGGAAAATTCCTCCAAAAGAAACCGATTGGGTTAAAATAGAACAACTCAAGAACCAAAAGAGTCAGTGCAGGCGTATTACGAAAGGCTATTACAAGTATTTAAACAGTATAGTGGATTTGAAAATATTGGTGATAAGGATATGGGGCATTTCGTGTATAGGTTTGTGTATGGATTGAGATCAGAAATTAGTCAGATGATTCAGCAGCATATGCTTTGCTGGCAGAGTAAGCCCATTGATGATATCTTGAAGTATGCGAAGTATTGTAGCGATGATATTGATGCAAAACACAAGAAACTGAAAGAAAAGATGATGTGGGCACAAGTGAAGTTAGCAGAACACCAAGAGGCAAATACTGGTTCTCAAAATGATAACCAGTCGAACGATCAGAATCAGAATAGTCAAGGATCAAATATTAATAAAGGAAAAGGGCGAATGAGTAGAGCAGAAGCGAAAAGAAGTATCCTTGTCATGCGTGCGGAAAGCATGGACATTGGAAGAATGAGTGTAGAAATGTTCAACAGAATAATGGGGTAAATCAAAATTTAAATCCACAGATGCAGAATGAGGTGGTTGTGAACCAACAGCAACAGGTAGTTACTCCACAGTTACAGGTGCCACAAGCCCCTATGCCCAAATATGTGAACGCTCAAGTGCAGAGATACAGTGTGAACACCGGATTTCGTGGAGAGAGTGGTAAGAATACACAAACGGTTCAACAATATTGGATGCAAAGTAATGAGAGTGATTCAGATACTTCTCAATGACGGTGCCTGAGGGGGGAGGAAGAATGCGTGCTTGGAGCATCCTTGGCGGTAGATCAGTCGGGTCCATTTGTTGATGGAAAAGTGGAAGGTAATGACATCACTTTCGTAGTGGATACTGGTGCTACCCGTTCTACTGTGAGAGCAGCAGAAATTCCAAACCTACCCCTCTCGGGAGAAACTATCCAAGTTGTAGGAGTCTCAAATAAGCAAATAAAAACCCCAGTCACTAAACCAATAAAAGTGAATATCGGGAATTTCAAAGACATGCATCGGTTTGTGGTGTGTGATTCAAGTCCAGTAAACTTGTTAGGGAGGGACTTGTTGTGTAAAATGAATTGTACCATCTATTGTATACCTGATGGTATTGCTTTCCAAACACCTGATGAAGATATCGCTTTCAAAATGATGCTAGCGAAACAAGGAACAGAAGTGGATGAGATGTTTTCACTTCTTACTGAAAGCAGTCTGCCTGATGAGCTGAGAGACACAGTGAGATCAGATGTGTGGGATTTCACAGGAAAGGAAATTGGTCTGATGGCAAATGTAGACCCAATTAAAATAATGGTGAAAGAAGGTGCAATTTATCCAAACACACCACAATACAAAATGAGCCCTGAAGTAAAAGCAGGAGTTGCTCCAGTAATTGATCAAATGATTGAACAAGGTATTTTGAAAGAAATAATGGGCAGGCCTTGTAATTTGCCAATCATTGGGCTTAAAAAGCCTAGTGGCAAGTATAGAATAGTGGAAGATTTAAGGAAAATCAATAAGATAGTAGTACCCTGTTGTCCAGTAATACCAAATCCAGCAGTGATCTTTTATCAGATACCTTGCAATGCACATTGGTATACAGTGATTGATCTGTGCCAAGCATTCTTTTCGATTCCATTGCACATGGATAGCCAATATCTTTTTGCATTCTGGTTCGGAGACCATGTTTTGGCATGGTGCCGAGTTCCTCAAGGGTACACAGAGAGCCCCTCGATTTAAAATCAGATCCTGAAGAAGTGTTTGGAAACATTAGTTATGCCAGGAAATTTGGTTTTGGTTCAGTATATTGATGACCTATTGGTGGCATCAAAGACACAAGAGGCTTGTGTCACAGACACAATTGCCCTACTGAACCATTTGGCAGAAAGTGGACACAAGGTGTCACCAGAAAAGTTACAGTTTTGCCAACAAGAAGTTCAATATGTGGGACACAAGATAGAAAAGGGAGTTAGAAAAGTGACACCAGAGAGAATAAAAGTGATTCGACAAATGAGTCTGCCTAAAACTAAGAAAGAAGTACGAATGTTTTTGGGAGTGATTGGATATTGTCGTCAATGGATCAGTGGATTTTCTTTGCTTTCAAAGCCTTTGCTAAAATTTACACGAAGGGATGTGACAGATCCGATTGAATGGGATGATGAAAGTGAAGATGCATTCATAAAACTGAGGGATTGTTTGTGTCGAGCACCAGCATTAGGAATGCCTGACTATACGAAAGAATTTGCCTTGTTCTGTTGCGAGAGAGAAGGATGTGCACTTTCAGTATTAACCCAGAGACATGGATTGACACGACGTCCAGTGGCATATTTTTCTGCCACTCTGGATTCAGTGGCTGCGGCATTGCCTGGCTGCTTAAAAGCAGTAGCTGCTACTTGTGGGAGTCTGGGGCAGAGTGAATCTATTGTAATGGGACATCCCTTGAAGGTATATGTGCCACATTCCGTCGAGATCCTTTTAACCAGGACTCGTACTCAGCACTTGACCCCTAGTCTGCTGACTAAATATGAAAGAGTGATCCTGGGTGCTGAAAATGTAAGTGTGATAAGATGCACCACAGTGAATCCAGCAACCTTGCTGCCGGACCCATACTGTGAAGAAATAAAAGAGGAGGTTGATCATGATTGTTTGGATCTGACAGAGATGTGTACAAAGCCCAGACAGGACATCTTTGATGTCCCATTGGGAGAATCAGATTAAGTACTGTTTGTTGATGGGTCATGCTTGCGCAAAAAAAATGGAGAACTGAGTTCTGCCTATGCTGTATGTACTGTATCTGCTATTATAGAAGCATCCTGTCTAAGAGGAGTCAAGTCTGCACAAATAGCCGAATTGGTAGCTTTAACAAAAGCATGTAAAATTGGGAAGAAATTGAGAGCAACCATATTCACGGATAGTCAATATGGTTTTGGGGTTGTGCATGACTTTGGCCAATTATGGATGCAAAGGGGATTTCTGACTTCTTCAGGTTCTCCTATCAAAAACAGTAAAAATGTCAAAGAACTATTGGAAGCACTACAATTGCCAAAAGAAATTGCAGTGGTCAAATGTGCCGCACATAAGTCAGGAAATGATTGTGACACAAGGCAACAAATATGCTGACCAAGTTGCACAATTTTGTGCTCGAAATACAATGTCTTTGAACAGAGGGTTGGAAAAAGAAGCTACCAATTGCCAACTAATGTTTTTCTCTGCTTTTGAAACATGGGATAAAGTTAGACAGTTACAGGATGAGGCAGAACCAAAAGAAAAGGAACTCTGGATTAAATCAGGATGCACAAGAAGAGCAGATGATAAGGTATGGGTGTGTCCAGATGGTAGACTGATAATGCCAGATAGTTTGTTATCACAAATGGCAAGAGTATATCATGGAGCTACACACATTGGGAGGGATGCCATGATTAGGCATTTCAGGCAGACATGGTACAATCCTAAATTTAGGCTCATTGCAGAGAGTCTCTGCCAGCGATGTTTGACATGCCAACAACAAAACCCAGGTAGAAAAACAGTTGTCAGTTGGGGAAAAATTGGAAAGGCAGAGGGACCATTTACAAGACTGCAACTTGATTTTATAGAACTGCCGTCGTGCAATGGTTTGAAGTACGTCCTTGTCATTGTGTGTCTGTTTTCTCGATGGGTGGAAGCCTATCCAACGAGAAGGAATGACAGCCTCACAGTTGCCAAACTACTGTTGAGGGAGCTCATTCCAAGATTTGGGTTTCCAGTCACTTTGGAATCAGATAGAGGACTTCATTTTAATAATGAGGTAATTCGATTAATTTGTACAGCTCTCAAAGTTGAGCAGAAACTACATTGTGCCTATCGACCAGAGGCTTCTGGAGTGGTTGAACAGCTAAATGGCACAATAAAATCCAGGTTAGGAAAGGTGTGTGCATCCACTTCACTGAAATGGCCTGATGCTTTGCCCCTTGTATTGATGAGTCTTAGAAGCATCCCTGACAGAAGAACGGGATTGAGTCCTCATGAAATTCTCATGGGAAGAGCAATGAGACAAGCATTTGAACCTGGAAACAAACTGATGAATATAACTGATGATCTAATATTGGACTATTGTAAAGGACTAGCTGATCTGGTACGTTCTGTGTCTCACCAGGTTGGAGAAGATGCAACCACAGCACAGCCGAATCAAGCTCATGATTTATGTCCAGGAGACTGGGTTATGGTAAAGAAGCACACAAGAAAATCGTGTTTAGAACCCAGGTGGAAAGGACCACATCAAATTATATTGGTCACCACTACAGAAGTGAAGTGTTTTGGCTTGCCAAACTGGATTCATGCCAGTCATACACAAAGAGTCCCAAGTCCACCTGAACGACAAGAGCAGCAACTGGTAGAGAAAAAAGATGAACCAGAAGCTGAGAGTTGTGAAGTTGAAGAAATCAGAGAAACAGACTCTGAAGAATGCATCGATGATAAACAATCAAGTACAAGTCAAGTAGAGTGGGCACCAGATACTGAGTCTAAAGAGACTGCTGTAGAGGCCGAGGAAGAGCAAGAGATTGAAAGACCAGAACAAATTGAAACAGAAAATCCAGATCAAGCTCAATCAGAAGAAGAAAATGAAAGACTGACAGGTTCAGAACAAATTCAGTCAACAGAAGAATCTGCTGCAGGAAATTCAGATCAAGCTCAATTAGAGTTAGAAAAAGAAGGACTGAAAGATCAAGAAGAAATTCAGTCAACAGACAAAAAGTAGAAAGTCCAGAACAAGCTCAGCTAAAAGAAAAAGAAAATAAAAGAACACTAGAAATAGGCGAAGAAGGTGAAAAGGCAGTACAAACAAAGAGGGTCAGAAAAGGTGATCACTGGTCAAGTGGAGTAAAAGGACTAAGATATATTCTAAGAAGAAGAACAGAGAAAGAAAAAGAACAAGTAAATGAAGTATCGAGTCAAACTGAGCGAGAACAACCAAGAAGAAAATCTTTACGAAGATCAAAAAGACTAAAAGTTCCGAACAAACAATATAAAGTTCCTGAATGGACATATATCATCCTTGAGGATTTTGAGAATCTTGATCTAAACGAAGAACAAGAAAGTGTCACTAATGAAAGAAGTGATGAAAGCAAATTGAGACCACCTTAAAAGAAAAGACTTTGACATAAAAGGTGGAAATTGACAAACAAGTAAAGAAGAGAAGAAAAGAAACAGAAGAAGAAAAGGAAATAAAGACGAAAGGGGATTAAAGATGAAGAGCTGTTGAAGTGTGGGATCACACAAAGATTTTATATATATTTTTAATTTTTTAGAATAAAATTTAGAATTTAGAAGAAATAATTTAGATATTGATCAAATTTTTAAGAATACTAAAATGGCAGAAATAAAAGTGACTGAACATCCGAAATCTAGTTTAAAACGAAGATGTGTTAAATGTTGTTTGTGCAGTATTTTTATCCTAATGCTAATGTGGTTATTGCTAACAATTGTGATACCTGTTTTAATGGTGACTAATAACAGAAATAACACTAATACAAGTAATCGAGTAAATGCAGTTAATAAAAGGACGACTACTACAAATTTGGAGCAAATGGATGAGAGCATGTATCATCATGACAAATCAAATAGTGATTCGTCATTAAATGTATTTACTAAACTTCTTTATGAATACGTAGATACCATGGATGTGAGTGATTATGTTTGCATGAAGTTACCTTAGTCTGTTTCAGAGGGGGTGACATATCACCATCTTCCTTTAACATATGGTGTCATGTATTGTTGTGTCCAGTTTGTTCTACGTAACAGGCAAATTGCAGTATTATTATTCAAATATGGATTTAGTATTTTCAGAGATTCCTATTCGAAGAAACCTGAACCCAGTGCTTAGTGCTAAAGATGCAGAATTTATGGGCGAGTTCTTCTTAACAACAAACCCAATAGACATAACATATGCTCATAAGAATAATCTAACTTTTATATTGCGTGATGAGGAAAAAGATTTTCTAAATTTAGTAGAGGAAAGAAGGCAGGATTTTCAAAAGAAGGCTGTTGAACAGAAGTCACATGTACCTCCATGGGCAAATAAGGAGGGGAATTATAAGAAAGGCGAGACTCATGCTGCAATGTCTCTAGACTTATCAAAGTTGGGAAAATTCTGTCTGCATAGACTAAAAACTGACTATAACAACGTTTTCATTGGTTCTAGTGAATGTGAACACACCTTCCTAATTATGGGGGGATGGGGACTAAAAGGTGGAACTGATCCTGTTTTTCCGGGAATATATTACGTGTGTGGTAAAAATGCCCATTATAGGTTGCCTACACAATGGTATGGTAGTTGTTATTTTGGAATAGTATTTCCAAAAGTGTACCACATTACTAAGAACAATGAAATGAATGTAATAAGTCAAGGACTAAAACGGAGTAAAAGAACAAGTTTTTCAGAAATAGTAGGTGATATATTTGGTGCACTGATACCAACAGTTGGAGTCATGTTGAATTCACATAAAATACGAAAATTGTCAACAATAGTTGATCGTCTATCAACAGATACTGCTGGGGGATTCTTAATGATTAATACTGAAATGGTTGCAATTAGATCCATGGTTTTGCAAAATCGACTTGCACTTGATATATTATTGGCAAAAGAGGGTGGTGTCTGTGGCTTGTTGAAAGTCCAACATTGCTGTACATATATCCCAGACAAAAGTAAAGGTATTGAGGGATATATTAAGAATATTACAAAGATTCATGACGATTTGACCCAACTGGAGGTTGACGGTGTCTGGGAAAGACTTAGTAAAAGTATTTCCGCTATAGGTAGTTGGTTTTCCACTTTAGGGACTAGTCTATTAGGGAAGATCCTAATACCAGTAATTTCAATAGCAATAATAGCTCCGATAATGATGATGACATATAGATGTTGCAAGAATAAAACAAGAGCAAGAATGGTGGCTGAAATAAAGAATAAGAGAATGGGAAGAAAGAGAAATAGGGAAGAGATTGAGTTAGAGGAAATGAAAGGAAGTTATATGATAAAATGAAAGAAGTAGGCATGAAAAGGAAAAATTGAAGAATTAGTAGAAAGAGAGGAAGATACTAAAAATTAGATGAATAAAGTTGGCACTTGGTAATGATGGGTATTTTATGATGGCTCAAAAATGCCATCAGAGGGGGATTGATGGAGCAAGGATTCGAGAAAATGAAACTTGCTCGTATGAATCCCCATTAACTTTCACTAATCATTAAAATTTGTAAGTGTGACGAAACTAATATACACCAGACACCGACACATGGGGAGAAAAGCTTACGCATGCTTAAATTAATGAGAAATAAAATGCAACGCGAATAAAACCCGCATTAATTTGCAAAAACGCTTTGCGCATGTGCAAACCTGAACTACGCAAGGATAACGTGACTAACTCGCTTTGAGAGGGAAAAACCTCGCGCATGCGCAAGAGAAACTAACCTGCGGTCTTGAGGTACCACATGCCCGGCATATGCTTGCTTGAATTTAAAAGAAAGCTGCTGTTATTAATGCTTTTGCCCAAAAAAGATAATAATAACATGGGATAGAGTAGAAGTGGGTGGTGAACAGTGAGAATTATATGTTAAGAAAATAACATCTGTTTGTGATTCTTTTATTAATAGTGTGCATTCGGGCCTGCTAAACCATGACTGAAAAAGAAAATGGCGAAAGTTGTGCATGCTCAATGAATTCATGATGTGACCCGGTGACCGGAGGAGCTGAATGACTGCCAAGATTCAAGGACAGAAGAGATGGGAAAAAGAAGACATGTAGCACTCATCTATGAAGCTTGTATTAAATAAATTATTACATTTGCAACAAAATATGCATGAGAAAATAAAAATATGAATGAGTCAAAGGGGAAGGGCTAGCAAACAATAAGTTTCACTAATAAAATGAATATGTCAGCCTGGTGTGACGAAGACTCCCCTAACCCCGTCCAATCATATTCCTTATCTTTGTAAAATTTGCAACTCTTGAGGGTGGGACATGAAGAAATAAAGACTATAACTAGAGTGACTTGAGTTAAGAGAAATTAGAAGGATTGGCTGAGAGCTGAGCACGATAGAGCATAGAGCCTGAATGAAGAGAAACTGCTGCACATGAACGCTGAGAGGACGAGAGCAGACTCGGAAGATTCAGATCCAAACGTCAGCCTGATTAGATTCGAAGATTGCGGAAGAACATCGAGGAGGGAGAGGGTGTAAGAGAGGGAATTGCCCTGGTGCGTCGGGTTTGTAGAGCAGTCTAGTAAGTATCAGTCCTGTCCTGATCCTGTCCTTTAGTCTTTGTCTCCTCAGGGGACCCCCATCAGTCCTTTGGCCAGAGGGGCGGTTTTACAGTCATCTTTATTTGGTAAATGTCATTCTGTCCTAAAATTTGCATATTTCTTTGCAAATGTGTTATTATGTGCCTTTTGTCTCTACATCTTTCCACTCTTATGCATTTGATTTATGTTGAATGAGTTTGTGTAATTGAATGCATTTTGCTAAATGATTTTCTCTCTCCCATTTAAGAAAAGTGGAATTTGCACTGTGAGTCTGTAATTGATGAGCGTTCAACTTTATGACTGAAATTTTAGATAAAACTTATAAATATTACTCAGTCTGTGGTTATTTCATTAAGAATTTTAGTTAAGAAGTTGTTAATATCACCATCAACTAACTCAACTAATGGTCCATCGACCAGAGGAAGAGTGTTGATTCGTGAAGATTAGTTAGGCGTTGAAATGATACTGTAATTAATTTGTGGTTACAGGGAAATAACTAATCAGAACTTAAGTGAATTATAAAACTTGACCCCCCAGCGGATTGGCCAGGGAGTGTGGATGAGCATATCGGAATAAATGTATATGGCCCATTGAAACATTTCAGTTTGGTGTGTGAAAAATGTTCAACCCTGGCCTTCGCGCTGGATCAAGGGTATTCCCTCTCATTGGCTCGGAGACAACCCCTATCACTAGGTCTTTTTTAGGATCTCCTTGGTCAGCCACATGGGATCCACATCAGAAGTCTTCAGTGATCCCTGAAGCACTCTGACAAAGCCAGTAGATGAGGCAGTCTATCCATGCTTTAACAAAAAGTCTTCTTCAAGTCCTCACATTTCCACCTTATTCTCTGCACCAACCTACTTCTGCCACTATCTCAAGATCTCCCAGGTCCACAAGTATTTTCAGGGTGGATGTCTCTCTCACTTTTTGGCTATGGGCCCACATATAGGCCCCCCCCACTGTAGCATATGGCACCCGTGCCTCATCCACTGTATATACGTGGCTTTCCAGCCTTTACTTCAAATCCAGATCAGCTCACTAAAAAGCAGGGAGGGACAGGTACAGTGCCTCAGTCACCCATTTCAGTGTGCTCAGTGCCCAGCCATCACACCCATTCCTCCTGGTTGGGCTGCAGGATGACACCCATCCCCTCTACCCATCATCCCCTCCAGAGAGCTGCCAGTGCCCACCCAAACGCTGATCTCCTGTATGTGTGCTGTATCAGTATGCTCCTCTCTGGTCATTTTGAGGCGCTTGCATAAATTTCCGGTTGAGGTTGGTCGCAACTCATCCTAGAATGACAGTTTTACTCCCAGCCCTACTCTGCTTCCATCTCCTTCATCAAGGTCACAGGCGCGCCAGGAATAGAGCACCACCAGAATCTTTTGGCTTGGGTCTACACGTCTGCAGTCGTCTTGAGGGCCTCTTTTTATCTGACATACATTTCCAACTCTCGAACTTCACAGGGACTGGAAGGCAGCTCTCCACCACAAATGTATCGCGACTTGTAGAAGCAGCTGTTGGTCTACACAATCATAGGAGCATGTTTGGGCTCCTAGCCACCCATCAAGAACTTTCACACTGATTCTTATAAGAATCCATAGATTGCCACTGCAGACAACACAGCTGTGCCCATTAAGAATGTATTTTTTTTTACTCTGTATAGTAATGACACATGAACGCCGCTATTCTTTTCTTAGTAGCATTCTTTATTAGAAAACAGTTTCTTCATGATCTTGCTCCATGGATTTTTTTACTGACAAACCCTTCATACCAGGTCAAGATTGAAGAGATGCACAATTACGCTATGCTGTGCGAGAGAACAAACAGCAGCACCATTTTAAACTGGACAAACAACTCATTTCAGTCATCTAATCCATTCTACAGAGGATTTTTTTCAGTGGGTGAAATTTGGAATTTCCACACTGTTACTGATTGAAAAATTGCAGATGTCTGTGGTTATCAGTCCGTTACAGCCAAACACTTTACCAGGACCACTAGTATATTGGAACACAGCCTCTTAGAGCCTTACAAGAGCATACTTGTCACACCACATTCCATTAAGCAAAGGAGTGAAGACAGGAGAAAATATTAACATTGCTTTATTAGGACTCTTCACGTCACAATTGGAGTCCTTGATAGAATCTGAAATGGGGCAGAGGTTTTTCTCCTTTTTTATTTTTTTTTATTTTTTACTGCCTGAAAAGCAGAAGAGACAGATAGGGACTCTTTGAACAGTGGTCTGTCAAACAGTAGCAATATCTGACAGTGTACTGCACTACTATACATGTCTATTATAAGGCTTTCCTCCTCACTACGGATCCCTTATCACAGTTGATATGATTAATAAAAGATAAAGAACCTACCATTCACGAAGAACTCATCGGATCCCATGTAGACGAGGAGCCCAGAATCTTTAAAAAAATTAAATTGAAGAGGAGGAATCTGTCCCCCAGAGTCGTGCGTAAAGCCTTTGGGATAACGATTGTGAACAGTGGATTTGTGTGCATCCCTGCCAGAGACCACAGCAGAAGCAACATCAAAAACATGTTTACTAATGACAAGATGAAAACCAAAGTTAAATACGTAGGGGAAATCGACAAACTGCAGCACTGTAGGAATCACCCTGATAATCATTCAATGCCTTTGTCATTCTCCCACATCTCTGACCTCCCTGTTGTAGGGAAAGGTTTGAACAATGGTCCAGCATGGCAGAATGTAACGGAAGAGTGATTCGTAACTAGTGTAACGAATGGTTACAAGCTAAAGTTTTTAATCTCCCTGCCCAGCTTACTACTTCGGAATAGGATGCTATTTCTCCTGGTTCATTTGGTGTAGGAGGTCCAACTTTTTATGCAGAAATCGGTGGTTTAGACAGTTGCAGTTCACCAAAGAAACAAAGAAATATATTCCTGCTATTGTCTGGTAAGGAAGAAAGATTCAAAGTCCAAGTTTGTTCCTTTTTTAAGGACTTAAAACTTCAAACTTGTCTATTTGATGTGTTCTTCAGACTTACAGAATGCCTACTTTCACATTCTTATTATCAGAAACACAACGAAATTCAGTTTCACAAGCAGCAACTGGCACCACCAATCCATCCTCTTTATGCATCCTCTCTGGTTGCAAATCAATAGTGGCAGGTTTTTGAGGGCATCGGAAAATATTTGTGTACTCTTATGTAAACAAATTATGATCTGGTGACAATACGTGTTTTGCAGATAGAATCCTATACCTACGTAGGCTCCTTAAAAAATGACAAAATATTTACAACCACCTCAGTTTAAGTAATCCAATGCTCAGAGGCAGTTCTGACCCTAATCATTGCAACATCTGTCCTTCATATTTTCCTTTATACACTGAAAAAGTGTTCACCTTCAAGCAATCCATCATTCAGCAATCAGGCAGATTTTCTCTCTTGAACACATGGTAGTGCACATATTTGTATTTCCCAGTGTAAGACTCAACTTGAGACCTCTTTCTTCTAATGCCTAGAGGATCAGTCGTGCTGGATTGGAAGATAGACTGGCCCTTTCTTCTGTAGCTCTTAAGTCATTACCTTGGTGGTTAGAGGAAGAAAATATTAAAACAAGTTCCCTTCAGGGTTCTTTTTTATTTCTTTCTTTTTTTTCAATTGATCATGAGAGTTTGATTGGTGCAAAGTTGG
Source organism: Calotriton arnoldi (assembly GCA_963921515.1). Classification (NCBI taxonomy): domain Eukaryota; kingdom Metazoa; phylum Chordata; class Amphibia; order Caudata; family Salamandridae; genus Calotriton; species Calotriton arnoldi. The sequence goes on from CAWUFW010003619.1 coordinate 1,531,743, forward strand.
GGTGCCCACATGGAATATCTTATTGTACATGAGAAATGGCCATTTTAGAAGCAGTCATATAATTTAAACATAATGTCATTGAAAGCAGTACCGACAGGTTGCAGTTGTTCCAGTCTGAGAAAAGTCAGCTCCAATTCACCACAGTGCAGCAGCTACTGGCCTTTAGAACTTGAAGGCTAGCAATAAAAGCAGACCTCTTTTGAAAGACCATGACTGGTTGCTAACAACTTCTCTAAATGGGTGCACCACAATTGTTTTTGCTGCTGCTGTTTAAAAAAGAAAACAGGCAGAAGATCTGTGCTCAGTTGACCTGAACCAAGTTGGAAAGGGACTAGATTTTAATAGACTATGAGGTCTGTATCCTTCATCTTTTCCACTAAGCTCTCTCCTTATGGAAGTACTGATCAGTTTAAAACATGGAACAAAGTAAAGCCACGTATTTCTGCATCTCATTTTTTGGTTGCATGAAATACAGACGAAGCTGACCACCTCTTGTGTCCAGTATTTCAGTCCTACATATCAGGGTTTCGTCTAAGCTTGATTACCTGGCTTGTGAATACCTGTCATCTAAGGCACCTCTCCAACTGCGCAAACAACTTGAAAGAGACAACAGTCCTTCCATAAGAACATCATGAGCCTCTAATATGAGGAGGTTTTCTGTTGGTACCTGGAAAAGCGGTTGCACCCAAAAACATGTCCTGAAGAGGCTGTTTTAACCTATTGTCTCTATTTGGAAAAGTCTGAACCTGCTTATCACAAATATCCTTCTCTATCCCGTTTTTATTTTTATTTAGCATCCCTGTGAATAATTTTTTCTTAAAGTGCCTTAATATTTCTCCCATAAAGAAAGTTAAAGGTAGTCCTGGCCAAACCGCCTCACCCCTGTATTCAAACCTATGGATAGGTCAGACGTTCAGTAAATGACATGGGAAGTAGCTTTTTAAGTAACTATTACATTAGAAGGATAAGTAAGCAGCAGTTGCTGTGTGGTTATGAATTTGTATCATTGTTCATTACAATGTAGTACTCTTAACTCTTCTCTTTTTCTTTTAAAAAAAATAAAATCTTATCTCCAACTTTCACATTTAACGTATTACATTTTGGTCATCTCTCTTCCTGAATTAGACCTCACTAGCAGAGAGGCATTTTCACCGCTTAGATGTTTGAAGACCCTTATGATATTCCCTTGATGAGACTAAAGATGCCCTCAACTCTAAACCATTTTATGTAATTTATTGGTGTATCTAAGCTGGTCTGGAATCTTCTGAGCATGTGATAAACAGACGTATCAGTCATACAACACTGCTTATTAGCAAAAGCCCAACTGACACATCTTTGAAAGCCCTGGGACATTTCAGCTGGAGGTAAATAGGCCACTTAAATCCTCATGAAAAATATCCTAATTTATGAGATTTGCAGAGCATCCCTTTGGAGATCAGATGTCTCATTTGGCATGCATTATTGCATTGACTCTTGATTTTAAAACCTATAATTTAAAGGCTAAATCTCTCTACATAGCTGGTTTTTGTAATTGAATTATCATATTTTCCTCTATATTGGAATATATATGAAGTGGTAACTTAGCTCCTTACTTGGTCTTACATGCGCAACTGACTCTGTTGTACAGTCTAGGATAGGGACGCTCATAGATAACTTAATTGAGCAATGTCACTAATTTCCTATGCAGAAGGGATGCCGGTTTGTACCATTAAAGTGGACTTTTCAGCCGACTGTATTTTATTATTTTGAAATGGCATGCTTTCATGATGAGTTATTTTTCATTTCCATATATAATAAGAGAGCGTTGTCTATCAAAGATGAATGCATGGTAGAGTATTAAGATAAGGATGGTGTTGCTGTGGTTGTGTGGGCAGTCTAGGCAGCAAAACTAGGTTAATGTCTGAGATGACTAGTTTCCAATGATGTAACAATCTGCCCAAAATGTCACATGGGATTTATTCACGCCTAGAGAGCATATCCGTAGGTATGGTTGCTCTCTAAAACACTTAGGGCCAGATGTATGACCGTTTTTTGCGGTTGCAAAAGGGTATTCAACCCTTTTGCGACCGCAAAAAATGGTGGAGGTATGTACCAACACTATTTTGCGAGTCACAGACTCGCAAAAAAGCGTTTGGGACTGGCTATTAGGAAGGGGCGTGCCAAGGGCGTCCCTTCCTAATAGCGAGTCCAAATGGTATATACCACTGTTTTGCGACCGCATTTGCTGTCCCAAAACACTTGCAGTTTACCACCTACTTCAAGTAGGTGGTAAACCATTTGCAAACGGGAATGGTGAAAATATTTTTTAAGAGCAGGCAGTGGTCCCAGGGACCACAGCCTGCCCTTAAAAGATCAAACTGAAATGTTTAATTTTTCTTTATTAAATGCATCCTGTTTTCCTTTAAGGAAACCTTAAAGGAAAACCGGCTGCATTTAAAAAAGAAAAACTGCTTTATGTAAAAAGCAGTCCCAGACATGGTGGTCTGCTGACAAAAAAGGAAAACGGGCTGCATTTAAAAAAGAAAAACTGCTTTATGTAAAAAGCAGTGTCAGACATGGTGGTCTGCTGACAAAAAAGGTTTTCAAATGTCAATGTGTAGTGCAGGCAACGCATTGCTCAAACAGTGATTATGTTTACAATATTTAATACAGAAAGGCACTGTACAATCCCCAATGGTTGTGTAATCTTCTATGTTCAAGTAACAATAGCGAAGTTCCAATGAATTCACAATGTCTTCTTGGTAATTGTAGATGTCAACCAATTGTGTGGGGGTTTATCGACGTTTCGACCTCAAAGTATTTTGAGGGGTCTCCTCAGGACATCGTCATCCAACTACCACACCACCTTGGTGTAGTTAGGATCCTGTCAACAATCTGTCAATCATTTATTAACTCCAAGATTCTTGTGGTACAGTCAATTACTACTAAGTTATACCCGTCCAACTGTTTAATAAGTAAATACACGCTAATCAGGCAGAAGAACTCTGTGCTCCTCGCTACAATTTCCTGCTCACTAAACTGATGCAGAAATGTAAGCACTGCATCGTCTGCACTACACATTGACGTTTGCACTCCTTGTTTGTATTTGTATAATTTAGGGAAAAGCTTGCAAAAATTGAAATTAAGTTAAGGAAATCAGTATATGATGAGAAAATCTGCCAGAAGTTAAGGAAACTATTTTTGAAGAAAAAATTTGCTTTTTATTGATTTGGTGTTTTTATTTTGGATAGTCTGTATCTCGTTGATGCTGGTGAATGAACAATGTTGGAACTTTTTCCTTACTGTTGTTTTTCTTTTTTAGAGATGAACAGCAGTAGACAAGAGGAGACGAGCATTAATTTATCTTTGCCAGGCAATGTATCGGAATTCACAAGGTATATAAAACTTTGAGATGTCCTTTAACCTTTCAGTTCTTTTTTTAAAGTGAATTGCTTTAGCATTAATAAGTAAAATAAAATTCCAGTCTGGTTTTTGATTGCGAGATCGACTCCCCTTCTCACTAGCCTTACCACACTTTGTCTTCTATAATTGTGGTAAGGCTAGTGAGAAGGGGAGTCGATCTTGCCAATCAAAAATCAGACTGGAATTTTATTTTATTAATGTACTATCTGGTCTTATGTAGCCCAATGGATATTTTCTACGAGCTGTACGTGATATATTGTATTTTTATTTGTGTTTTTATGGCCTTACAGGCCGAAATAAAGTTTTATGATGATGATTAATAAGTAATAAAATAATGATACTACATAATTTGAATTTCCATACATTTTATAAATATTAGAATAATCAATCATTCATAATAACCATTGAAATCACTGGAAAATATCACCTGATCAATCCTTTGACTTATTTATATGTTTTCTTAAACCACTGTAGCCCTTTATTTTATTGTCTCTGTAAATAACACCCTCCTTTCTGGAAATTCTGGTTTATCTGGGCCTGAGAATAGATTTGACCAAGCTGTCTTTGTGTAAATATTACCAATTCAGCTTCTTATAAATGTTGTTTAATTGATGTTTAGTTTTTTTTTATTTGTTTAGTTTTATTTGACTGGAACACAGGTCCAAAGGGTATGAAAGGGCCTTACAGAGTAAAGGTGAAGGCACATTTACAAATTGTACATTCCTGTGTCTATTTTAGTTTGAACACATATTCACATTTATCTGTATGCTGAGATCAGTCATATATATGATGTTAAAGATTACCTCAAGAATGTTGACTCAAATGTAAGAGGTTCAGCAGGGACTCAAAGGTAGAAGAATTATGGCAAGTAAATGTAGTTTATAGATACGTTCACATTGAAATAAATAAATTTTCTTTCTCATGGGATCTTTTTAGATCGTTCTCAAAAACATTGCAGGAGTATTGCATACAAACTTCTGACAAGGGAGAGTTCCACATTTTTAGAGCACAGGCTTGGAAAGACTGACCGAGTGTGATGTTTTGTAAGCACTGGGGTTTCTAAGAGAAAAGATGATGGTTAACCTTATCAGAAGCCTCTGATAAATTGAATATTCCTGCAGAGCTGTCCAGGTTCACAAAGAGACATGGCCTGTTGGAGCTGCAACATGAATCCATCTACTACGACCCCATGCAGCTTCTGACACTGGTGTCACGGCTGCCTTTAAATGCCCCTGACATGAGTCGTCTTCAGATTGGCAGTCTAAGGCTTGCAGAGACATGCTGTCACTGGTAGGTGATTTGGCAAAGAAACACCACCAACAAAACCAGCTGATCCAAGATGGCCCACATTTGCTGCTTGCCTTGTGAGCTCTGTGTGCATAGTCATCGGATGAGTTGGCAGATCGCTGACTCTCCTAACAGAAATTCGAGGTGCACCTACAGAGATAGCTGGCGGGAGGTTGATGGAAGCCGTTAACTTCATTACACTCAACCACATTATAGGTGAGGCATCATCAGATGCTTGTAGCATAGCAGTTTTCAGACTATAACTGCCTAAGACCGAGTTTAAAATCATGGAGCAGTTTATAATCCAATGTGAAATTTTAAAGTTGTGGCTAGGTGACATACCTCTTTGGGGTCCACAAGCAAGCTGGGATTACTGGACCTCAAACTCTGGGGTGGGGGCCTTTTCCACCGATGTCCCGGGGCCTGACCTACTACAGGACTGCAATCTGTGTGCCAAATACACCTTTTTCACACTGGAATCTCAGGGTACTGTGAGGGAGGTATTCTGAGGGAAGGTGGTGTTGGGTAGAAGCTCGGACACAATAAGTACTGTCCAGCGCAGTGCTTTTCTTTGTAAATCACATATCAACACTTAGCTGCTTGGAGCTATGGGTGCTACGGAGTTCTAAACACACAGTAATATTCAGTTGTGAATCTGGAACAGGTGTGAGCTCACTGTAATATTGTGCAAGTAGCTTATCTGGTTCTGTAAGTTCTAGGCCAGTCTGTATACGTCTCATTACTAAGGTCCTTTAGGGTGCTTCTGTCCCAATGGATTAAATAACACACAAGCGCACTGCTGCTGGCACCTTGAGCATGGACGAGAAATTCTTCTCCCAGCAGTGCATTGTGACAACTCTTCCTTTTCAGACTTTCCGCTTTGGTGCTTTAGTAAGGTGGCTCTGGGTGGGAGCAGTGCAGGTCTAACACCTCAAGGTCCCCTTGCCAATAGGAACTCTCTCCCGGAGCAGTCTTGGCTCTTTAATTGCAAAGCTTGATGTTGTGACAAAGTCAGTACCAGTTCTGCTTCCTCTGGCAGAGGACAGGTACATTACTGTTGCTCTGGCTGACACGTACTGGTGGTGGATGGTAATTTTGTTCACTTCACTTGTTATGGGAAGTCCTATGGAGCCTAAGAAATCCTCTCCAGACTCTGGTTGGCACCGGTTACACTCCCCAGTTCAGGCTATTTCTTCGGAGATGTCCCAAAACCCTGCCTCAGGGGCTTTTCCTTTGGTATTCTCTTCCTGCAGGATCAGACACTCTGTGCCATCTCTTTATAGCCTAGTCCACATGTAGAACCTTGGCTCTCAAGCAAGATGCACAGACTTCAGGTGAAGGCTCCTCACTTCTGGAGCTATCAAGATTCCGGCCCAGTATCTCTTCAGTCCTTAGATTATTCTCTGTAGCACGCATTTCCTTGGACAATTAAGATCTAGGAATTGGAACCAAGTGGGGATAGTTTGGGTCTCACATTATTAACGTATTTTCCAGACAGTGTATGTTGATACCACTCTCAATGTCCAGGAGCGAATTCATAGTGACTCTTATTTCATAGGTATGTGTTTTCTTCTGCAGAGCAGACACATTCTTTTTCAAAGGTGACGAGACTGGTTCCAGTTTAAGCACCCAAAACAGGAGCACAATAATGTCTCAAGGCTCTTTACCTAGCTGTCATCCGCCTTCTGGAGTTGCACTGAGGAGACAAAGGGGGCAGGAACTGTCAAAAACATTGCTCCAGTATTGGAACTTTCATAGATTCACATGCTTGAATCATTCCCCGTTGTTGAGATGGGAGTCCCCGGTATATTTCGAAAAAGTAATGTCACAATAGACATAGGACTCTAAGGCCTAAGGCCTCATTATTTAGTAACATATCCAAGTCCTTATTTAAAAAAAGGACCAAATTTAGAAAACAACCAATCAGCTGACACCACCCTGTGGAACCTTCCTGAAAGGAGCTCTAGCCCCTCAGATTTTCTACCGCACATCGTGCTAGGGAGTCTCCCCTGAGCTCTGCTCAGCTTTTTCCTCACAACCCTTTAAAATTACCTTTTTTCTTCAGCTTTTTTCTTATATCTATTTAGATATATAAATATATATATATCTTTCAAAATTCGTCCAAAAACGAAAGCGCACTCCGACAACAGATCACTTTCTAGTGCTTTATTGATTGCAGGAGCAAAGCTGGACATTAGAGTCAGGATAATTTCTTTGCCTTGCGTTTCAAGCCTCCTGGCTCTTGTTCACAGGCATCACCGGTAACGGAAGCACCAACAGACCGTGGCGATATATTTCCCTCCAGTGGGATTCTCTCAGGTGAGTTCACTTTCACGCCGTGCACATTGGGTCTTGTAGTGCTGTTTTATAATTTCTACCCTCCAGTGGGCGTGCTCCGTTAACCGCTGATTATGATTGTTATGAAAGCCCTCCAGTGGGCCCCCAACACCCAAGCACAGTCTATTTGGCATCTGTTGTGGCCTAGGTGAGGCAGCGAATCGTTCTATGCCCCTGCAGCACCACTAAACTTGACATGGCGGTGCGACTTTCTCGGCGGTACAGCCGTTAAATTTCTTTCAAAGTTCGTCCAAAAACGAAAGCGCACTCCGACAACAGATCACTTTCTAGTGCTTTATTGATTGCAGGAGCAAAGCTGGGCATTATTGTCAGGATAATTTCTTTGCCTGACGCGTTTCAAGCCTCCTGGCTCTTGTTCACAGGCATCACAGGTAACGGAAGCACCAACAGACCGTGGCGATATATTTCCCTCCAGTGGGATTCTCTCAGGTGAGTTCACTTTCACGCCGTGCACATTGGGTCTTGTAGAGCTGTTTTATAATTTCTACCCTCCAGTGGGCGTGCTCCGTTAACCGCTGTCTGTTGGTGCTTCCGTTACCTGTGATGCCTGTGAACAAGAGCCAGGAGGCTTGAAACGCGTAAGGCAAAGAAATTGTCCTGACACTAATGCCCAGCTTTGCTCCTGCAATCAATAAAGCACTAGAAAGTGATCTGTTGTCGGAGTGCGCTTTCGTTTTTGGATGAACTTTGAAAGATATATATATATATCAACCAAAGACCCCTTCAAGGCAGAGATCAGAGGACACAGCGGGGAAACCATTGGAAGAATCTTTAATAACAAATGCAGGGCATAATGCATTTCGGCGTTTGTTTGCCTTCATCAGACGCCCTTATCAAAACCAGGATTTCACCAGCCCCCTATATATCTCTATTATACAGATCCCAGTATCTGTTTTTTTAGATGAAATAACTAACACCTCCATGTCAGACGCACCTAAAAAAGGCCTTTATAGGCCCTGTGGCACCTGCAGGAAGAAGAGACTGCACTTCGATGATCCCCCATAAGGACTGCCTTTATTGTCTATACCCAGACCATAAATCTAAGGACTGTAAGGTATGTCGCACATTTTCTTCAAAGTCTTTGAAAGATCGGGTGGGAGGCTTTTACTTTGGCTACAGAGGCTTAAAGACGGGGATGATCCGGTTTCTGATGAGGAGAGTGATGTTTCCTCAAGATCCTCCTCTAAAACACCTCAAAGACCACTGGATGACTCTCCAGGTCACTCCTCTCAACAACCTCCAAAGAAGATGCACAAAAAGTCTTCAGAGGATTCTGGAAAGCAGGACCCATCTTCCAAGTTGCCTCCTCCACAAAATGCTAAAAGTTCCGTTTCTGTCAAAAAATCCTCTCGGAAACCGGCTTCAGAACCTTCTTCTCCACCTGTAAAGGTTAAACATGCTTTCAAAAAGCCTACCTCAGCCCCGCCGACGGATAGCTCATCGACGACCACCGTCGCCACTATTAGTGTCATCGGCGGCGATCTCATCGACGACGTCATCCTCGACAAGCCAAGTCCCCTTGTCGTTGCCGGTGAAGATCACCAGGGCCTCTAAGTCATCGTCGCCGAAGCTTGCAACGACGAAGATGACGACGAGTCTTTCGTCGATCGCTAATCCAGCGTCGATGATGAGCCTGCTGTCGACGGTCCTGTTGTCGACTAGCTCTCCCATCATGTCGTCGACTGCCTCGTTGGCGATGGATGTATCGTCGACGGCGGTTCTATCATCCACGCCTATATTGCCGGCAGAGGTTTCACTGTCATCGTCGACGTTGCTTACATCAGTCGACGGCTCGTTGACTACTACGACGGTTTTTTCCAAGATCCAGACACACATTCAGGCGACAACGACTGCATCGATGACCTCGTCGACGACGCCAGCATCCAAAACAGGAAAATTGATTTTTCACCTAAAATTTCAGCAGGAAAAGCTGACACCTTCTTTGACATCTCCAAGTAGAGTCCAGTCCTTGTTACCAGCACACCTCGGTAGATGATGATGATGATTATTCTGATGACGACAGCCTCTTTGGGGCAGCGCAAAGTTCGTCAGAGCTTAATGTAAAGTATCACAAAGACTCTGATGAGCAGGAATATTATGGTCAGCAATTTTACGACTCTGACCAACGTAGTCAGCAGCAGCCACAACAGGACATGGTATGCCTTCCTTCCACTGTGGTTACGGATCTACAATCCATGCTAGCGGATTACAGACAGAGATTTCCGCCAACGTTGTTGTCTCCTTCACCAACACCTCCGCCACTTCCTTTGGTACAAACTCAACCTCCATCTTCTCCTCAAACACAAGTACCTGTACAACAGCTATCTTCCTCTGATGAAGAGGAAGAAGAACAAGCGGAAGGGGAAATACCGCTGGATGAACAGCAACAACATGACGAATGGGACGATTACATTATTCCTCCACCAGCGTCTCAATCTCCGCCACAAACTGATTCACCTCTAGAAGACATAGGAGGTTTCCATAACCCTTTAGAGAGAGCAGCCAGGCGCTTTGAACTTCCAATGCCTGAGCATCAGCAGGACTGTTTCCTTTACGATTTAAAGGAACCTTACTGGAAATCAGTCAGATCAATGCCCATTATTGATTAATTTGGGACTAATGTTTGAAAATAATGCGGAACCCAGCAACTGTGCCGCCAGTCTTACCAAGACTTGATAAAAAGCATAACGCTCCAAACGATGCGCCTGCTTGTCTCACGGGTCATCCAAGACCTGATTCAGTGATATCACAAGCGGCACAACGTAGATCAAAGGACCCTTCAGCACCTTTATCGGCACCTCCGGACAAGTAGGGTAGAAGACTGGACAACATAGGCTAACGTTTTTCAACTATGTCTGCATTAACGGTTAGGGCTTCTAATTCTCTGGCTTTATCAGGCCGCTACAACAGGCAAATGTGGTCAGATATCGCTTCTTATATCAACAATCTTCCATTGGACGCCAAAGATGAGGCTAAGAAAATACTTCTGGAGGGCGAACGTTCCGCCTCTGAGATAATCGATTGTGTGATGGACATCGCTTCCACCGGTTTCTGCCAACTGGCCGGGTCGGCAGTCTTAAGACATCAAGGATGGCTGAAGGCCACAACATTCATGCCTGAGGTTCAAACCAAGATTGAAGATCTGCCTTATGACGGAGAGGAGCTTTTTGAGAAGCATATTGATGAAGCTTTGCAAGGAATAAAGAAAGACCCAGATACTGCTAAGGCCCTTGGCACTCTACAGTATAGAAAGATGCCCCTTCGTGGTGCTCGAGGCGAGAGTCAGTCATCTTACAGGGGAGGCTACCAACAGTACCGGTATCCAGCTTATACCTCTTCCAATTAACAATACAGACCACAGTTTGCCCAGCGGCAACCAACTAGAGCTGCCTACAACAAGTCTTCCTTCAGAGGGAAAGCAAGACGGCAGAAGGATACTAACCGGCGTCAATTACCTCACACTACTGCCGGCTGCTACTCTTTCACCTCCTTCCAAAGTAGGAGGCAACATTTCCCACTATCTACAAAATTGGAAACAAATTACGACAGATCGTTGGGTCTTAGACCTAGTACAATTTGGTCATTCTCTGGAATTCATACAGCCACCACCTCCGACCCCTCCTCAACCCCTTGTTCAAAAGCATTTGCACCTCTTGAAGCTAGAAATCATCACCATCATTCAAAAGGGAGTGATAGAAAAGCGTTACATTTCACCAAAGGGGAAAAGGATTTTATTCCTGGTGGTTCTTGGCGTGCAAGAAGGCAAAAAAGTGGAGACCAATCCTAGATTTGAGAAATCTAAACAAATTCCTCAAGAAAGTCATTCCGCATGATCACCATCCAGGAAGTGTTGCCGCTTCTCAATGCAAACGACTACATGGCGTCCTAAGACCTTCAAGACTCATATTTCCACATACCCATACACAAGAAACACAAAAAGTTTCTCAGATTCTCAGTAGCCGGCAGGCATTACCAGTTCTGAGTGTTGCCTTGCGGGCTCAAATCGGCCCCTCGCATTTTTACAAAATGTCTAGCGCCAGTAGCAGCATATTTCAGACAGCATCACCATCAAATCATTCCTTACCTCGACGACTGGCTAGTCAAAGGTTCTACCTACTACGCCGGAAAAGCATCTACCAGGGCCTGTCTACGCCTCTTCAGTCAACTGGGTCTCACTTTAAATCTGGAGAAACCAGTCCTTCAACCTTCCGAACGACTAATATTTCTAGGAGCCTTCCTGGATATTACTTTAAAAAGGGCTTATCCCACATTGGAAAGACAACAAAAGCTTCTGACTTCAGCAGGCCGCATACAAAAAATTAAGTCTCCTTCCGTACGCCTTTAGAAATCTCTCCTGGGCATGATGTCTTCCTGTATTCTTCTCATCCCTCACTGCTGCCTGCACATGCGTCCTCTTCAGGAAGCCCTGAACATCCAATGGGTGCAGGTCAACAGAACATTCGACGACCTAATTCAAGTAACTCCTCAAATGGTCACCTCACTGCTTTGGTGGACACAGCCTCGTCATCTGTCACAAGGATTACCATTCCTGCCGCAAGCCTCTCTGGTGATAACTATGGATGCTTCCCTGGAAGGCTGGGGAGCCTTCCACAGGAACTTCGGATCGGCGGCAAATGGCCGCCATCTCAACGGAACCTACATATAAATCTTCTAGAACTAAGAGCGGTTTTCCTTTCTCTATAAGCTTTTCTGCCCAGAATAAAGAATTCCTCTGTGCTTTTTCAGAACAGACAATACTACGACAATGCACTACTTAAGCAAGCAAGGAGGAACTCGATCTCTTTGCCTTTCTCAAGAAGCTCAACTGATTTGGAGCTGGGCAATTCGACACAAAATATCTGACAGCGGAATATGTACCAGGGAGGCAGAACACCATAGCGGATTCGCTGAGCAGATTACAAACAAACTGCCATGAGTGGGAGTTGAATCAAAGCACTCTTGATCGAATTTTCTGTTGCTGGGGCAAGCCAGTTATAGACCGACTTGCGACAACGCCAAATGCCAGTACTTCGCAAGCTGGCATCCCCAACAGGGATCCTGGGGTAATGCTTTTTCAATGGCATGGTCCAGTGTATTTGCCTACGCTTTTCCTCCCATTCCTCTCCTTCCAAGGGTGCTAAAGAAGATGAAAGCGGAACCCTGGAAAATCATCTTAATAGCGCCAGCGTGGCCTCGCCAACATTGGTACACGGAAGTCTATCTTCTGTCTCTGCACCCTCAGATACCTCTCAAGCCGATTCTGTCACTTTTAACCATGAACCAGGGACAAGTTCGACATCCAGACACAGGTTCTCTGAGATTATCTGCTGGGCTCCTGAGTCTCAGGAGTTTCAACACCTGGACATATCACAGGAATGCAGAGAAATCCTGTCTCGAGCTCCAGCGGATAGTACCAACAAAACATACTCTTTAAAGTGGAAAATATTCTGTATTTGGTCTAGATCAGCTAAGGTGCACCCCCTCTGGTCATCTCCAGAGGAGATTTTACCGTATCTCCTCCATCTGGCATGTACAGGTTTAGCTCATACTTCGATCAAAGTACATTTAGTGGCTATTTCCCGTTTCCGGAGATCATCTGATAGCCCATCCTTGTGGTCTAGCAGACTAGTAAAGCAATTCATTAAAGGACTCTTCAGGACCTTTCCACCTGTGAGAACTCCTCCTCCCACATGGCAACTCAACACAATGCTTTCACAGCTTATGAAGCACCCTTCTGAACCTATACATAGAGCTGATGCAAAGTTCCTTTCCTGGAAGATCGCTCTCCTCCTGGCCCTTACATCTGCAAGGAGAGTTGGTGAACTCCATGCTTTCCCCATCCAAGAACCATTTTTACAGTTTAAACACGATAGGGTTATTCTACGAACCAATCCTAAGTTTTTTCCTAAAGTCCCCTCGGACTTTCATCTTAACGCACCGATTGTGCTAAAATCTTTTTTCCCAAATCCTCAGACGGCAGCTGAACCTGCTTTGCATTCCTTGGATATAAAATGCTGCCTAAAGTTCTATTTGGACAGAACCAAATCCTTCTGCAAATCCAATCAATTGTTTGTAGCTTACAGTGCACCTAGGAAAGGTTTCCCTCTGATGAAACAAAGCATCTTTAGATGGATCTCTAGTGCAATCCACTTCTGCCACCAACAGGCAGGCCAGCCGCTGCTGTCTAAGGTCCGTGCTCACTCTACTAGAGCTGTGTCTCCGTCTGTGGCGCTGTTTGCTGATGTGTCCCTATCAGACATCTGTAGAGCAGCAACCTGGAAGACGCCATACACATTTACTAAGCATTACTGCTTGGATGCTGAGGCCATGAGAGATGCTGCAGTGAGACAGGTGGTGCTGAGACATCTGTTTCAATGAAGGTGAGCCTTTCTTTGCTTCCTACCATCCATTTTGACGCACATTTCCTTTTTCCCGTTTGAAGTGTATTTACTTACTGTTATGTATACGCAAACAATAGTTACTGACTATTTCCATATGTATATATTTTTTTCTTACTGCATAGCGAAATGTGCTAATTACTGCTCTTTACTCTGATTCAAGCATGTGAATCTATGAAAGTTCCAATACTGGAATAAGAAAATAAGTTACTTACCTGTAACTATAGTTCTCCAGTATTGGAATCTTTCATAGATTCACATGAGACACACCCACTTCCCTTAGAAAGGCTCATCTTTGTCTCTTGGTTACTTCGTTTTGTACGCACTGTGCGTAAGAAAATCTGAGGGACTAGAGCTCCTTCAGGAAGGTTCCACAGGGTGGTGTCAGCTGATTGGTTGTTTTTCTAAGTTTGGTCCTTTTTAGGTCGAGCCTAGAGTCAGCGCGCAAGCGCTGCTCTAGGGAAGATCTGGGGTAGTTCAGTAGGGGAGTGAAGCACCGCCCACTATCCCGCCCATATTTTTCATTGGCTTGTGTCTTTGTCCTTTTTTAATGCTGGCTTCTGATTCCTTCACAGGCTTTTAGTCCCTCCTTAGTGACGTCAACATCATCATTTGATTCCTCCCATGGCTACTGGCCCCTTTACTTCGGTTCTCACACCGTAAGCACTATATTCTTTATTGGGTTTGTCCTACATGAGGCAGGACGATGTGCTTGCTTTGTTTGCTTTCAGCGCGCTGCGTGCGCTTTCACTTTCGGGACAATCTCGACCGCTTGTTTAAATAGAAGCACAGTGTTTTTTGTCTGCTTTAAACGAGCTGTGCTCGCTTTCACTTTCGGGACAATCTCGACTGCTCTCGACTGCTTGTTCACATAGACACCCTCTCTTAACCTATCATGAAAGATGTGAACGTTGACATATCCCAATGTACCTTCGTATACGTCTTGCATAAATACCCTCTCTTGTTTGCTGAGACACGCAATTTGAGTTCTAATAAGCACGAAAAGCAACGAACAACATTATGAAACAGTTCTTTTGAGGTGAAAGATCTCATTTGAGATAAAAAAAAAAAATGCTGGAATGTGAGTGGGCTGAGCCGTAGGTGGGTAAGAAGAAAGACTCGCGCCATGTGTGGCAGCTAGCCCTCACGCAGGATCAGAGGGCTTTCGCTTTGTGTGGCATCCCTCTAACAAGGAGCATGGTATTTAAACCAGACGCTGTCACATTGAATGACTACTTTTTAGATATAAAACTGTTCCACTGGAGCATGGTCTGCCCATTGTGTGCCCGGCCTTTTGGCATGTTCTGTAGCTTCCAATTAAGTCCCTTGCAATGGAGAGGATCTGGGCCTAAAATCCCCCGTGTGTCTGTGCTGCCAGGATGACATTATTATTACTTCCCCTGGGAGAGACAAGTTGAGGGGGTGGGAGTGGGCCGGGTACCTGACCGCTCTGCTTGTAAGGCGCAGGAGTTAGACAAGCGCAGGCAGCGGGTGACGTCACAGAGATGGGGGGTGGAGGGGACAAGCGTTTGCTTCTATGCCCCATGGTTCGGGCCTGATAGTGGCTGGACCGGGGGCCTTAGTGGAGGCCCCCCCCAAGTAGCAGAACCCGGACAGGACTGGGTGGGGACAAGGGAATGGAGGCAGAGAAGGAGCTGGACCAGCAGATCACAGCGCCGGGTCAGCTTAGTCATAAATTTAATCTTAGGAATTCGGCAGAGAGGTGGGGGGTATTTAATCGCAGGCGCCTGGCACAGGGCCCTCCTTCTCCTGGGAATTTCTACAAGAGAAGAGAGGTGCTGCTGCTACAGAGTGTGAGGTGGGGGGGTGTTGGGGGAGCAGTAGGTCTTTGGGAGGGATGAAGTGCCTGCCGTTAACCAGGGAGAGAGGGTAGGAGAGATGCGTGGGGCAGCCGGCAGGGTATGCTGATGGCAGAGGCGCAACTAGAGCCAAATTTCGGGGTGGGCTAAGAAAACGTTTCGGGGGGGGGGGGGGTAATTCTTCCAGCAATAGGCAGAGTGGAGATGCAGGGGCTCTAAGAAGGGGTGAAAAACAACAAAGCCTCATTAACAAGCAAATGGTCTTTTAAAGACGTGTGAAGTACACGGGTGCGGCTGTGTGTGTGCCCGGGAAGCTGTCTTAGCCCGGGGAGCCACACACTATGGGGGGAGGGGGGGGGGGCTGAAGCCCTTTGAGCCCAATGGGCGTTGCACGCCTGGCTGATGGGCCGGTAGTACTGAAGGCACTGCACACAGGGAGGGGGGCAGCGTGGATCACAGTGCCAGCAGATGATGCCTCACACAGGCACAAGATGGGACAGGCCGGTGGGACAAGGGGGGAAGGTTGTCAGTCCTCTGCCCTCAAAGTGATTGCTGGTCTGGCTCCAACCCGCATAAGGAGAGGATTCAATGAGCCGCTGGTGTCCTTGGATAGTGGTTCGAGGCCCAGTCTTCATGCCCTCAGCCTTTCATCCTTCTGAGGCCAGTTAGATAATTTAGAATTCCTTGTCAACCGCGGTGCCTACGGGC
The DNA here is from genome assembly GCA_963921515.1 of Calotriton arnoldi. Lineage (NCBI taxonomy): Eukaryota > Metazoa > Chordata > Amphibia > Caudata > Salamandridae > Calotriton > Calotriton arnoldi. Next base: position 1,547,716 of record CAWUFW010003619.1, read on the forward strand.
GCTCAAGAGACATGAGCGCGGGGGTCAAGCGCTGTCTGGGGAGGGATAAAGGGGTGTTATTACAGTGAGAAATGCATGGGGGGCCGAAAGTTGTTTGTGCAGGTGGTGCAGAGCAGATGGTCACCTTCAAAAGTAACAGGGCATAAAACGTAGCGGGGGGAGCTGGGACAGTTGGGCAGAGAGTAAATACAATTCCGCTGGGTGGATGGGTGCGGCTTCACCCGAGGCTTAGCCCAGGTACCACCTTGCTGGACCATGCAGCAGCTAAGGAAGAGGCAGCAACGGGTCTATTACAGGGTTAAGGGGGCTGGAGGGGGGGGCGGGGGACGAGGCCGTCCAAGAGAAGGATTTTTCAGATAAGGAGAGCAGGGTGGGGCTGGCTATGAGTCAATGGGCGTTCCCTCAAATCTGGTCTGTAGGGGGGGGTGCTCCACCAGGCACTACAGGGAGCGCCACCCAGAAATAAGGGGTTGGCGCCATTCCGACAATAGCCGGAGTCCTTTAATTTTACATGTACTAGGCCACAGCATTGGTGCCCTCGGACAGGGCGTATTTTGAAAGTTTTCCAGAGAGCACCAGCTTCACAGAAGCCTCGATCTTACGACTGGGTATAGTGCTTTGCTTGTTGAGAGGGCGAGTCTAGCCGCCTCTGAAGCCACCCGCTCAAGAAGTCTCCATCGATGGAGTCCATGATCTTCATCGCACCAAGTGAGGGGGCCAGATCAGGGTGGACCTGCTTGAGCACTTCGTAGATGAAGCCGGAGTAGCTCCCCTTGCCCTTTCCTTTGCCCTGTACCACAGACTTGGACACCTTCTTGACACTCTCCTTGTTCCACGGTGGTCTGCATAGCGCTACAAAAACGGGCGTGAACGAGCAAAAATTACAGAAAACAACTTCTATGAAAAACAACCACCAGAGTCAATAACACGAAGGGCAGTACGCCGGGATTAGAGGCACTAGTCCGGCAGTATGGTAGGGACAGTGGGTGGCGCGCTTGTAGGCACACGCGGCCGGTGGAGTGTGCATATATGTGTCTGGCAGTGAGGCAGCAATAATTTACCTAGCACTCCGCCTTTCATCGTTCCGAGGCCAGTTACAGGAGTTACTATAATTACTTGTAAATAACAGCGGGGCCTACGGTAGCGCTTAACAGACCTACCACGGGGGCGGGAAGCGCTGTCTGGGGCGGTACGAAGGGCGTTTATACAGTGAGAGGTGCGAGGGAGGCCGGAGGTAGTTTAAATAGTAAATAACAGCGGGCCTACGGTAGCGCTTAACAGACCTACCACGGGGGCGGGAAGCACTGTCTGGGGCGGTACGAAGGGCGTTTATACAGTGAGAGGTGCGAGGGAGGCCGGAGGTAGTTTAAATAGTAAATAACAGCGGGGCCTACGGTAGCGCTTAACAGACCTACCACGGGGGCGGGAAGCGCTGTCTGGGGTGGTACGAAGGGCGTTTATACAGTGAGAGATACGAGGGTCTGAGTATCATACACAGAGATATCATCTGACAGAAAGACAGTGTCCTAAATATTGCTTACAAAACATTGTTCCATTGGGTGCAGATTTTTATATTATTCACTCCAGTGTGACAATATTTGGGACGCAATATTTTTGCGATGTTCATTTTTATATTTTGTTGTGGATGGCAAATAACATTTTTTGGTCTTTAGTATACACCGTTTTAGTTGTTTCTTGGTCAGGCCTATTGTTTCCAATATATTACATATACTTAGCCTGGGTCTTCCTCATGTGTACATGGCTTTGTTGCCTATCTTACTTCAGTGCTCCTGATTCAAAGATTTTCCTCCCTAGCAGGGCTGTCTTAACAGAATTATAGGCCCCCGGACAAAGCAGTGCACCTGGCCCTGCCTACACAACCACTCACAGGAATAAAAATGTTCAGTGGAAAATTAGTGTTAAATTCTGGTCTGCATGGGGCCCCTAGGCTCGTGCACTACACATTCCCCCCCCCCCCCCCCAGGCAACTGCACAGCATTCCCATGCGTTAAGATGGCACTGCTCCCTAGTGTTCGGTTTGTTTTGCTCATGATCATCTCACAGTGCTCGGTTTTGAAGCTGTATCCTTCTACTGCAGATGTCAAATCTTGCTTTGCAGTGCCTAGGAGGGATTATTTTCTCTTCCTAACTCCCTGCCCCCAATATCCATCTCATGCCCCTATAACTTCTCAATTCAGTGTCCTTTTGCCCCCACCCAGCATTTAAAAAAAGTTTTTTGCTGCCCACTGAATTTTCATCGGGGGCTATGTTAAAAGTTTTTTTGACAATTTCAAGGTGGCCGCTCATTGCACATGCACCTGGGTTGGGCACCTGCAAATTAATTTGTTTTATTTTGACCTATCCTATTCAAAGATGACGGGCATTGCATGCACATCCACATTGGTCTTCTTTGAACAGATTTACCAAGATGCATTAAAAGATCATCACCACAAGTGTATGTGTCCACCTAGGCTGCCTTTGAACGCCCTTTCTTAAAACATTACAAATGCATTCAGAGATGGCTACTTAGGATGGATGTCTTGAAACCCATTTCAAGATGGCCACCATAGATGTGCTTGCATCTACAGCAACTTTTTAAGCCAAAAAAGCATAGGCAAAGCCAATAGATTTAATTGCTGAGGAATATTGGCTATAGCAAGGCCTGTTTGTTCTATGCTAATCTCTTCCTCCATAGAAAAAAATGCTTAAAAAAACTGCCATTGTCCTTTTTAAGTCCGCCTCGATCGACTTTTTGTATCCTCTTCTATGTGCTCTTGCCCACTCACCAATTACCATTGGTTGCTTCCCCACCCACCAATTGCCATTTGTTGCATCGTGTGGCATGTAGAAATGCTGACTTGTTATTGGTGCATTTCTGTAAATGTCCCTTCTTTGTGTGCTTAGCTCTCTTTCTGTCGACTTCACTCAGAGAAGTTTTGTTTGGCCATCACACTGAACAGCGTGTGATAGCCCCTCCTCCTGCATGGGCATTGAAATGGCAGAGGCTTACAATGATAATGCAACATACCTTCGTTCTCTTTTAACTTCCCAAAGCTACGAGGTGCCTTTGAGCTGTTTTGCATCCTAATTTACAAGCAGTGCCCATGGCAGGCAGAGAAACCAGGCTTGTCAGCTGCAGTGTCTGGCTTTATAAGTGGCTGTTCAGAAAGAGCCATGTCTGTGATTCACCCACCTAACCCACTCAAAAGCTAGACTTCAGACGTGGTGCTTATTTTTAAAAGGTTCCCCTTGAATGGAATCTAAAAACATTTGGGGGCAAAATTGTGCCTCTTGACCTGCCGTACACTTCCCAGGACCAGGCACACCACACAACCCCATACTCCCCCGACCCCCATTTCTGGAGTCCCGAACTTCAGGAAACTTCCTGTGGGGTTTGCAGCTGCAGCCAGGAATGCGTGCCACATGAACACCCTGCAGCTCACACCCACCTTTACCTCTTGGCCAGGAAGGAGGCAGCCCCCTCTGTCATATGAAGAAGCGAAGGCAGAACAGTACCAAGGGTCTGCAAAGGCAGGGAAGGAGAGGTGTCCGCCAGTGTCTGTGAAGTCTAGGGAGTTGCAGAATGTTTGATGTCAGCTGTATATAAAAACCGCATAAATGAATATACATAAATACATAGTCCGACCTCTACATTCGTCTAGGTCAGAGGTCTTCAAACTTTTAGATGCCGAGAGCCCCCTCCTGACAAAAATTTCTAAACCTGTAGGCAGGGCTACTGGAATTATGAGGCAGGTGAGGACCAAATTACGTGACAGGCTTGACTAAATTGTGTGGGAAGAAAATGTAAATAATGTTATGTGATGCAGCGTATTTTGGGATAGCATTGCTTCATTATTTTGACATTTTTTACACACAGTAACACTGAGGAAAGATTTCACCCCATCAGTACCAGTTTATAACCAAAATACAGCAATTAACATCAGAAAGATGTCTAGTCAACCTTTGTGAAGGGCCCTCCACTCCGCAGGAATACGTGCTGCCACATTAGAAGCTCCCCTGGCCGGGAGCAGCAGGGGTCCCTTAAAACCCTGGCGGTCTTGTGCAGAGCTAAGCAGTTTACCCATGCCACTTTCCTCTCACCCCCTCCCTTCCATCCCTCTCTTCTCTCTTCTCCCAACCCCGGATCCCTCTCTCACTTTGCAGGCCATTTTCTTTCACCCCTTTTTACAACTTCTGAACTCTCCCCATTCAACCTCTCACTTCACCTTTAATCACCTCTTGCCATTTTGTCTTTTCACTGCCCTCATTTCTAACAGTCGCTCGCATTTATCTCATGGCCTCTCTGGCCCGTCACCTCCCGTGCCCCTCAGCACTTCTCATTCACCTCAAGTCTCTCCATTCAAATTTTTGTCTATTTGTATCTTACACCTCTCTAGTCCCCCCATTCATCTTTCACATCTCCACTTTGTTCTTCCACACCTTCTTGAACCAACGTCCCTCTCCCCTGTTACCTCAGCACCAGTGCCTAATTTGAGCAGGTGGTTTCCGCACTGTCACCTAATTATACACACTGGCACTATGACAGTCTTCCACATGGTGGCTCTGTTTGTGTAATTTAGAGATGAGCAGAACAGCTGTTTATTAGTTCAATATACATTAAAAACGATAAACTTCTGACACCCATGCCATTCTGATAGCTTTGGGGGCTTGAAATAGTCTGGATAGTCACACTTGTACAAGTGTTATGGTTGGTAGTTGCATAGGTATTGTTATTGGCCGCGCAGGTCAGGCAATGGGTGGGTGGTTAAAGTTCCAGTGGCCTACTGGTGAGGGCCCTGGCACATGTTTTATTACACATTAATCACTGCTCAGCACCCACCCCAGTACTCCCTCTCGTCCCTTATCGCTGCTGTCCCTCACCCATGTCACATCAAATTATCTTTTTAGGTCACAGATCATCTCTCAGCTATCTTCTCTCACAGTTTAACAGTAGCCCTCACCTTTCGCTCACACTCACTTCTTGCATGTCCGCACTTCCCTTCGGCACTTCACATTTCTCCTCATCCCTGACCTCTTCAATCGAATTCGCTCACTCCTTTGCTGTCCTCTCTCATCCTCTCATCTCTTCTCACCGAGCATACGGGTCGGACCCGTATGCTCCTCTCGGCCTGTGCCACTCTGCTTATTGTTCCCTAATTTAGGAAGGCATGAATTGTCTGTCTCGCTGTTTTGGTGCAGGCCGTGCAGTTAAGGAACTTGCACCCTCCTTTGCTTCGCTCCACCAAGAATCTATTATCCTTTCGGAAGATATAAAAACCTGGCTCTATGCTCTGTAGGTTACCCCATTTGGCTGGTTCTCCTTCCCCTTCTGTGTGTTTCTCATTTGCCTTCAGGCAGCAGATGGTTATTAGCCCCAGGAACCTTTTGGTAACAGTTGCGGACTACAAATGTAAATAATAATAATAATAGGCAGAAGCAGGGGAGCCACTAGACCCGAACTTCGGGGGGGTGCTAACACTCCCAGCCAGGGTTGGCCCTAGCACTGGTCGCACACGGTGCAACAGTCTTTTTTGGTGCCCCCAGTTTCCTCCTTCTCCATGAAATCTCTCACTACCACTCACCAACAATGCACCTCATCTCTCTATAGCACCTTTCTGACAAACATTTCATTTTTTTATAGCGCTACTCATAGTTTACTCACACTCAGTTCTGTGATCCTCATGGTACATGTGTAGCAGGCACATTAATCCTCTGCACTGTGTGGGTGACAAGAGTGCCCATGTGAGTGGACGGTGAGCGATGCACCAGTGTGAGAGTAGGGTAAGAGGAGTGACTGCAGGGTGAGTGAGGTGACCATATGAATTTGGGTGCGGATGTTAGTGCATACTGGGACGAATGAATGCATGGTTAGTGATGGGCTTGTTTGAGTGAGTTGCAGATTGAGCAGTGAGGGGGGACAGCTGAGTGAAGTGTCACATGAGTGCAGGGTGAGTAGTGTGCTCGTGTGATTGCAGGGTGAGGTATAGGGTGAACAGCACAAGTGCATTGTAAGTGCAGAGTGATCACTGTGAGTGCAGGGTGAGCGGGTGAATGATGTGAGTGCATGGTTATCAGTGTGAGTGCATTGTGATCGCTGTGAGTGCAGGATGAGCGTGAAAGAGAAGGGCGAGAATGAGGAGTGAGTTGTCTGAATGCAGGGTGCATTCCCAGACACTTGAAGTAACTCAGCATGTTATTGACTGCGGCGTAGGGTTTAAGATATAAGTTAAACTATTACTATTATGGCATTAATCAGGGATCGAGGGTGGAGGAAATAAATAATGTGCTGATCCTGCAACAAACGTCCAGTCCTATGGTGAGGGTTGCCAGCTCATTATTTTGATGGGCCAGACAGTACAAAAATAAAGCCGTATTTTCAGCATTTATCTGTGCATACTTAGAACAGCAAATATAAATATAAAGCACCTTTAATTGTGTTCTAAGGCTGCCTCAATGAGCCATGACTGATAATTAAAGAGAACAAAGACATAACGAATGAATACATACTTTTTTATTTATAACTCTATTTAGTGTCAAGATGAGGGCTTTTCATTCTCTTTAAACAACACACGGCAGGCATTTTTCTTTTGGCAACCCTACTTTATATTCCTTTTCATGAAATGCATTCTCACACTACAGCAGTAAATGTAAAATACAAATGTAAGGAATAGGCAGAGTGGGGGCCCAGGGGTACTGGAACCAGAAAAAAACTAAGCCTCTGTAACCAGTTTACAAAGGCATGTAAATATGCAAATGGTCTTTAAAGACCTGTGAAAAACTCGGGCGTGCCGGAGATAAGACTCCAGACACTGCCCAGCCAAGCCCACAGCAGCTCGAGCTGCACTGCAGCAGCCCGGGCTGAGATACACGACGGGGGATGAGGGTGGCTGATGCCCTTGTAGTCCTATGGGCCTGGGCAGAAGTGTGACTGAGAATGCGCGACCCCCTTTGTATCACTCCACGGCCCCCCTGGGGGTCGCGCCCCACAGTTTGAAGACCCCTGGGCTAGGTGCTCTTTGTTTAGGCGAACTGCCACGCCCCTTCTCACACGAGAATTTTGCTGCAGTCGCGTCTCTCTTTGACTGGAGCAGTGACTGGAGCAGTGAGGACCTGCTGAGGTCAGGTACGATGGCAGTTTGTGGTGGGAGGGAGGGAGGGAGGGGAGAAGCCATCCGGGCTTAGGGTATGGTGAGTTCTGTCCTGTAGAGGAGCCTACCTTTTACCACCGCTAGTGTTGATTATTGTTTTACAATATAATGCGCTGTTAGCAAGATAGCGGTGGTGAAAGGTGCCCCTACTGATCTCCGACTTCCAGGTTGAAGCAGAGAATGCGCCTTGCACGCCCCCATAGGAGGCGAACCTAAATATACCAGAATGCCTCCACTTGATAGCCTGAGTTAAATTGGTGTTATTTGAATGCAAAACTGGTGTCGTCAGAGGCCCTTCAAAGTCACTGAAAGTCGCACTGGAAAGCTTTTTTTCGAAAAAAAATAATTATTTTTGTCTTCTTTGGACTAAATTGTTGCAGTTTTATACATTTTGAAAGCAGCCATGGCATGAAGACTGAGACACCGCGAGGGGCTCACCGCACATGCTGTGATGGATGCATTTGGAATGAGTGGTGAAGGCACTGAACTGTATGAAACATGCAGTGCTCGGCAATTGTACTGAAAACCAGCCTGATGCATTACAGTGCAGTATGCTTGCTTTGTGTGACTATTATGCTTCCTTGCAGATGCGCTTGGCTGCAGTGCGCTCAATTCCAATGCTCTTCAATACAGTGTGTTTTGTGCAGTCACATCCACATTGCCTAACGACTCTACACTGTGCAATGCTCTTGATGCACCTCACTCCAATGGACTGTGTGCCTGTTGTTCTTTATGGCAGTGTTCCATTTTCTCTGTCTCCACTGCAGTATGTTCAGCTCTGATACTCTTCACTTCAGCGTGTTTTATGCTGCACAGTGCTCTATACCCAATGCCTACTATGCTTATTATAGCAGTTGCAGGGTAGATTTTTTTTCTCCAGTACACCTGAGCATCAGTATACCCATAGTTGCTAAGGTTTCAGATTGTTTATGTGAGACATTTTCATAATTTCGAAATTGTATAGGAATATGTGGCTTGCAGTACTTTTCCTGAATGTTCTCAAGATTTCTGATGTGTGTTAGGAGCACCTAGATGATTTCTTGAAAATGACTGAAACCGGGGGCTATTGGTAGTGAAACGTAGAAAGACATTACGGGGACCAGGGTTGGTGCGAAAATGCTGCATTCACTAATGAGTTAGATTAACTGAATCTAACAAAAAATGGAATGCAGTGCCTGTCCCGTAGTGCATCCCTTTTTTTGTTTTTGAACCATAACCTTTCTGTAACCCCACTTGTGCATTTGCTGAGCCAATAGCTCTGGCTAAACAGTTATAAGGTCCCGAAGGCGAGACCGATTGCATTGTAAATGCTTGTTTAAATAAGGACTTGGATATGTTACTAAATAATAAGGCCTTAGGCCTTTAAGTCCTATGTCTATTGTGACATTACTTTTTTGAAATATACCGGGGACTCCCATCTCGACGACGGGGGAATGAATCAAGTATGTGGATCTATGAAAGATTCCAATACTGGAGAACTACAGTTACAGGTAAGTAACTTATTTTCTTCTGTCTCCTTAACCATGCAGTGGGCTGACCCATCCCCATTTTCAACCCAAATGGCAGTACTCGGAAAGATATACTCATCAGGTCCCAGCTAAGAGGTCACAATTAAACAGTTAAGGCATCCCTGTTCCCCTCATCCATACTTCATTGTCTGGGGCTACACCCTTTACCTCTGGAATGCAAGGAGTACATTTCCATTGTCTGTGGATTCTGTACATTCATTTTAGGCTAGGTTTTACCAAAATGGATCCCACTGGTCTCTGCAGCCACACACTTACAAACAATATGGAGTCCGGCTACCAGTCACCAACTGTGAGAAGTTGGCCTGGTATATGCTGTTCACTAATTAAAGTGGACACCTTGCACCAGAACAATTCGACTCTTATGGTAGATAGGTTTAAGACAACCTTTATAGAAAGCTATCCTAGTGGTAGCTGTGGAGAGCAGCCTTCAGGCTAAGTCTTGAAGGAATGTAAAGCAGCTTGTTTTACCACACAATCTCTTGAATCACCAAATGAAGACACCACCCAGGTATATATATCAAATATATATGTATTTATTAATAAACATTCTCTACTAATCTCTTTATGAGATTAGAAGTCAGGAACATATGTACAAGTCAAATGTTATCAAAATAAGTTTAGCACAATCGAATATCACAAACTTAGTTTGGCTAGACCTAGGTCTAGGGCATCTAGAATCGAGGGACCCCCAAGAACCACCACAGGTAGTTGTAGGAGACCCACAGGGGACGGACGCGGTGTCCTGGCACCGGTGCGAGTCCTGTACGAGTCTATGCGAACAGACGCGATTGAGATTTCAATGTTAAAGGTCCCTTGCGTGTTCGAGGCGAACACACCGATCGGTCCTTGTACGAGTCGAAGGACGCGGTTACAGATAGAGTTGCAAGGGAGATGGACGCGCTGTGTCTAACACAGACGCGAACCTTGTGCGAGTCAGCTCAATGGAGATTTCAGTGTTACAGGCACCTTGTGTGTTCGAGGCGAACACCGATCGGACTCAGTACGAGTCGAAGGACACGGTTCTAGATAGTGTTACAAGGGAGATGGACGCGATGTGTCTAACACAGACGCGAACCCTGTCCGAGTCAGCGCAATTGTCGCACTTAGAAAATAAGAGTTTTAGGGCACTTCTAGGGTAGCTACAAGCAAGTCACTTACAGGGTAAGTAGTTCTAGGGCCCACACCCACAGGAGCACCGTAGTGCTGAAGTTACCTCACCCAGGGGAGCCGGGTGCATAGGTGTTCTTTGGTGTCGGGTCGCGGCGTCGTTTTCAATGGGAGCCAGTGAAGACTTGCTGCTTGCGGCGACAGGAGAAGTGTCCGGAGGAATCCAAGCCTGGATTCAGAAGATGGAAGACCTGAAAGCAGAGGGGACAGTGTTCAAAGTCACTTGTCAGTGACTCGGGGCAAGGAAGATGGATGCCCACCGTCGTCGCAAGATTCAGGTTGTTCGCGGGTGCCTTGACTCTTCAGCCACGAGGTCCAGCAGGCGTCGATGACGACCAGGAGCTGGATTCGGCGTGTCCCACGATGTCTGCAGCTTACTGCGGGGTCGGCGACTCGATTGGAGCCAACCAGCCTTGGTAACAGCAAGTCTCGGGGAAAGTGTAAAAAGTCAATGGCTCAGACCAGCAAGGTCTGAGGGACTCACCCAGCGAGGGTAAGTCAGGGCAGGCCTGGAGCAACCAGGGGAGCCCTTTGGTTCTGTAGGAAAGTCTTCCGGGGACCCACAAGCCGGCTGGCAAGGGATCGCGAAGACGCCTCGGGAGGATTCGCTCAACAGGGGCCCACGGTCTCTCGGGACGTGGTAGGCCTCTGATCTTCGGAGGGATTCCTGCTGGAGGCTAGGACCACACGTGGTCCAAAGCACAAGTTCGTGGAACGTTGTGAAGGGGTTGCACTCGACAATAGTGCACGGTACCCAGGGGTCGCGGTTCCTCGTCACTCTTGGGGTCCACTGGCCTCAGCTTCGCTGGGGACTCACGATGGCCTTTGAGAAGTCAGGAAATCCACTTCTTGGGCTGCAGGGACTTCGGACTCCGGCGGGAGCGGCGTAGTTTGCGACCGTCGTTTGTAGTTTTTGGTGCCTGCCAAGCAGGGGAGCCACTCCTTGACTCCAAGGGAGATTCTTCAGTCTTCCAAAGGTAGTGGAACGTCGAAGGTCCGGGATTCTTCTTGTAGAGCGTCGTCCAGGGGTATCTAGTTTGCAATGCAGAGGTTCCCCCTCTTATACTAAAAGAAAGGGAGGGACTAGCTCTATGACCCCACCTATGGGAGGGTCAGGGGAGTGGGTGGTTACACCTACTTCCCTTTGTCCAGTTTCGCCCCAGAGCAGGGGCAGGTAGCCCCTGAGCCGGTTTGAACTGGGGTATGCACAGAGGAGCCTTCTGCTCCCCCAGTGCAGGACTTCAAAGCACTCTAAGAGTGCACCCACCCAGCCCCAATACACTAAACCCTGTCTGGGAGGTGGTCACACCCCTTGGGACAGGATATCTATTGTTGGGCTTCCTCCACTGCGAGTGTTGGTCATCAGCAGGAGGGCAGCCCAGTGTCTGTGACTGGTGGCATCCATTTTGTGATGCCAGGGCTCTGCAGGATTCTACCGCGTTTCCACAGTAGGTACATGTCCATCCCTCTAGAAGGGTGGAATGCTACCCCCGCCGCCAGAACTGGCGGGGGGGTAGTATTCCAAGATGTTTAACACCAAACACGACATGTTTCGATGCAGCCATTCCAAAGTTAGCATTCTACCGCGAGGATATAATGCACTTAAAAGGCTATGGTTTAACCGCATCCACAAACAGCCCCAGAGAATGGACTCTGAGAGCTGCAGAGGGGCCCTGCTCAGGCAGAGGCACCCCCTCACATGGAAACTAAGCACCCTGCCCTCAGGATTGATAGGGCCTGCTTTAGGGGTGACTGCTAAGTCTCAATGTGTGTGCAGGAGAGATAAAGGGGACCTATATCTCAGTGAGGGGTGCTAGCACTTCCTCACCCAGGCTGCAGTAGCAGGCCTGTGGTGTCAGATTTAGTCTGCTTCCCAGGGGTGGCATAATACATGCTTCAGCCCCTGGTAGGCCTGTGAAGTACCTATGCCCTTGGTACCTAAGGTACCATATACTAGGGACTCATAAGGTACCACAGTATCCAATCACTAGTGCACCTAGAGTGCACTCCAAATCGTTTAGAGAGAACAGAGAGGCTGGGGCCCTGATTGGCAGGGTCCCAGCGAGACTATAGCCAGAAACCAGTGTAAACATCAGGAAAAAAAGTGGGGGCAACATAAGAGGCAGATCCTACTCTCCTACACAACCCCCCCCCCAAACGCAGGAACACTAAACTAACCTTGACCAGTTGAGTCTTCGTGTTCAAAGTGGAAATACCTTGAGAGTCCATCTGCATTGGCATGTTGGGTCCCAGGTCTATGTTCCACTGTATAGTCCATCCCCTGTAGGGAAATGGACCACCTCAAAAGTTTTGGGTTTTCTCCTTTCATTTGTTTAAGCCATAGGAGGGGCTTGTGGTCAGTCTGAACTATGAAGTGAGTGCCAAACAAGTATGGCCTCAGCTTCTTCAGGGCCCACACCACAGCAAAGGCCTCCCTCTCTATAGCTGACCAACGTTTCTCTCTAGGGGTCAGCCTTCTGCTAATAAAAGCTACTGGATGGTCTTGACCTTCATCCTTCAGTTGAGACAGTACAGCTCCCACACCCAGCTCAGAAGCATCTGTTTGGACAATGAACTTTTTGGTGTAGTCTGGACTCTGTAAGATGGGGGCAGTGCACATGGCCTGCTTTAGGTCTTCAAATGCCTTCTGACAGCTAGCTGTCCACTGAACCTTTTTTGGCATTTTCTTTGCGGTCAGATCATTCAAGGGGGTCACTATAGATCCATATCCCTTGACAAACCTCCTATAGTACCCATTCAGGCCTAAGAAGGCTCTCACCTGTGTCTGGGTGGTTGGAGAAACCCATTCCATTATGGTTTGGATCTTGCTCTGTAAAGGCTGAACCTGGCCTCCACCTACAAGGTGGCCCAGGTATACAACCTGACTCTGCCCTATCTGGCACTTAGTGGCCTTGATAGTGAGGCCTGCTTTCTGCAGAGCCTCCAAAACATTCCTGAGGTGGACCAGGTGAAACCTTTCCAGGAGGAACTAAAGACCGCAATATCATCTAGATAAGCTGAGCAATAAGTTTCCATCCCTGTCAGAACTTTATTCACCAACCTCTGAAAAGTGGCAGGTGCATTTTTCAATCCAAAGGGCATCACCACAAAGTGGTAGTGCCCACCAGGGGTCGAAAATGCTGTTTTGGCTTTTGCATCGTCAGCTAACCTGATCTGCCAGTAGCCAGCTGTTAGGTCAAACGTGCTTAGATACTTGGCTGAGGCCAAAGTATCAATCCGCTCATCTGCCCTTGGTATGGGATAGGCATCAGTCCTAGTGACTGCATTGAGGCCTCTGTAGTCTACACAAAACCTCATTTCTTTCTTACCACCCTGGGTATGAGGCTTGGGTACCAGGACTACTGGGCTAGCCCAAGGGCTATCTGAAGGCTCAATTACACCTAGCTCCAACATTTTCTGGACTTCAGTCCTGATACAGTCCCTGACATGGTCAGGTTGCCTGTAGATTTTATTCTTGACAGGCAGACTGTCTCCAGTGTCCACCTCATGGGTGCACCAGGAAGTCTGACTAGGGGTCAGGCTAAACATATGTCTGTACTGTTGCAGAACTTGTCTGCACTCAGTTTGCTGATGGTCAGTGAGGCTGCTTGCCAAAGCAACACCATCTACTGACCCATCATCAGGGTTCTGCGAGAGCAGGTCAGGGAGAGGGTCACTCTCCTCCTCCTGTTCCTCATCAGTTGCCATGAGCAAGCCCATGTCAGCCCTGTCAACATATGGCTTTAATCTGTTGACATGGAGCACCCTCAGGGGGCTCCTGGGAGTTCCAAGATTCACCAGGTAGGTGACTTCTCCCTTCTGTTCAACTATTGTATGGGGGCCACTCCACTTGTCCTGGAGGGCTGCTGGGGCCACAGGCTCCAACACCCACACTTTCTGTCCTGGCTGGTATACAGTCAGTACAGCCTTTGGTCATGCCAAGCTTTTTGTAATTCTTGGCTGGCCTCCAGGTTTTTGGTTGCCTTTTTCATGTACTCAGCCATCCGGGAGCGGAGACCAAGTACATAGTCCATCACATCTTGTTTGGGGGGCTTGAGAGGTAACTCCCAGCCCTCTTTTACCAAACACAATGGACCTCTCACAGGATGCCCAAACAGAAGCTCAAATGGGCTGTAACCAACCCCCTTCTGTGGAACCTCTCTGCATGCAAACAACAGGCAAGGAAGAAGAAGGTCCCATTTCCGCCTAAGCTTCTCTGGGAGTCCTTTAATCATTCCCTTCAAGGTTTTGTTGAAGCGTTCAACTAGACCATTGCATTGTGGGTGATAGGGAGTGGTGAACTTATAAGTCACACCACACTCCTTCCACATTGCTTTCAGATATCCTGACATGAAGTTGGTACCTCTGTCAGAAATGACCTCCTTTGGGAAACCCACTTTGGAGAAAACTCCAATGAGGGCTCTTGTTACCACATGGGCTGTGGTGGTCCTCAGGGGAATGGCTTCTGGGTACCTGGTGGCATGATCCACTACCACCAGGATAAACCTGTGCCCAGATGCAGTTTGAGGGTCAAGGGGACCAACAATGTCAATCCCTACCCTTTCAAAGGGTACCCCCACCACCGGTAGTGGTATCAGGGGGCCTTTGTTGTGCCACCTGCCTTACCACTGGCTTGGCATGTGACACAGGAGCGACAAAACTCCTTTGTGTCCTCTGACATATGTGGCCAATGAAAATGTGGAACAAGCCTGTCCCAGGTCTTGTTTTGGCCCAAGTGACCTGCCAAAGGGATATCATGTGCTAGGGTCAAGAGGAACCCCTAAACTTCTGAGGTATTACCATCCTCCTGGTGGCTCCAGGGGCTGGATCTCTACCCTCAGAATATAGGAGTCCCTCATCCCAATAAACTTTATGGGACCCACTAGCACTCCCAGCAGCCTCAGCAGCAGCCTGCTGTCTGAGGGGTTCAAGAGAGGGGCAGCACTGTTGCTCCTTACTCAGATCTTCCCTAGAAGGGCCCCTGCCCCCAAGAACTCAACCTGATCAGGCTCAAGTCCTTCTGGGACAGTTCCTTCTTCAGGATCTGCTTCACCTCCCTCTGGGGGTGAATCTGTGATCTGAGACAGAGGGGAAGGCACTGCCTTTACCCTACTGCTCCTCCTCTTGGGAAGCATCTGGTCCATTGTTCCAGGATCCAGAGCTGGTTCAGTGTTATGCATTCTTGCTTGTGACCTGGTCACAGCAAATACCTCTGCAGGGATGCCCAACATCTCAGCATGAGTCCATAACTCTACTTCAGACCAGGCTGAAGTCTCTAGATCATTGCCCAATAGACATTCGACAGGGAGGTCTGCACTGACTACAACCTTCTTGAGGCCAGTTACCCCTCCCCAGGAGAAATTCACAACTGCCAGACTATGGTTGGTCCTGACATTGCTTGCATTGGTCACCTGGTACATTTCGCCCAGGATGAACTGTCCAGGGTCCACAAGGTCCTCTGCCACCATGGTGACACTACCACCTGTGTCCCTAAATGCCAAAGCCTGTTTGCCATTTATTACAGGCTGCTGTTTGTATTTGCCCAGATTACTGGGACTTACTAGGAAGGACATATTAAGGTCTCCCTCACAAATCAGCATTGCCTGAGTGGGCACTCTGACTAGGTCAGAGTCCACTTCAGAACCCCAGGGTCAACCCTACTACACCCTTATTCTGAGTACCACCTCCACCAGTAGCTGAGCTAGGGGGAACAGTTGCCTTAGGGGCAGAAGTGGTGGTGGTTTGGTCTTTGGACTTGTTACAATCAGAAGTCCAGTGCCCTTTCTGTTTACAGAATTTGCACCAGGGCTTCTTTTGGCCTTTCCCCTTGTTGGATTGTGACTCCCCACCAGATACAAATTTTTGGGGCCCTTGTGAAGACTTCTGGTCTTTTGACTTATCCCCACCTTTCTCAGAGCCCTTAGGATCTTGCTTCTTGGTGTCACCCCCTTGGTTCTGGGGTTTCTGCCTTACCCTGGCTCTGACCCATTTGTCTGCCTTCTTTCCCAATTCTTGGGGAGAGGTCAGATCTGAGTCCACCAGGTATTGATGCAACAACTGGTTCTGGCAATTATTAAGGATCTGTTCTCTCATCATCAGATTATACAATCCCTTGAAATCAGTAACCCTACTGCCAACCAGCCAACCCTCCAGAGCCTTGGTTGCACAATCTACAAAGTCAGTCCAGTCCTGAGTCTGTGCCTTCTGGGTGTCTCTGAACTTCAACCTGTACTGCTCAGTGGTTAAGCCAAACCCATCTATCAGTGCACTCTTCAGGACTTCATAATTATCAGCATCCTCTTCTCTAACAGTGAGGAGCTTGTCTCTACCTTTGTCTGAAAAGGAGAGCCACAAGATTGCTGCCCACTGCTTTTGGGGGACCTGCTGTACTCTACAGGCCCTCTCCATAGCAGTTATCCACTTGTGGATATCATCCCCACTCTGGTAGGGAGGAACAACCTTGCTCAGGTTCCTATGGTCTGGAATAGATTCTCTGCCTCTAGGGACACTGTTGCTGCCACCAAGGGGTTCTAACCCCTCTCTTCTAGAAGCTCTCTGGATCTCCAGGGCTTCTCTATCCAGTGCCAACTGCTTGGTTCTGAGGGCAACTCTTGCTTCCTCATACTGCAGCAGTTTGCACATTCTTTCAGAGGAGCTCTCTCTTATGGGAAAGTATGAGTTCCTCTGCTGGACAAATTCTCTGCCAGAGTGATAAGAGTGCTCAGATTCCCTGGAAGGGGACCTATGCCTCTCATCCACTCTGTCAGTTCTCTTAGGGAGAATTCCTCTGTCCTTTTCAGGCCCCTTGGAGCCTGGCCCTTCAATCACAGAGTCTTGGTCATTCTGATTTTCATCATCTGACCCAGACACTGTAATTGACCCACCCCTGATTCAGACCCATTAGCTCCTAGAGCCAATCTAAGATCATCTGCTGTCAGCAGATCTATCAGGTGTAGTGTGGAGGGACTCTGTCCTAGCTTCAGGTGTCTTTCAACACACATGGCTCTCAAGTCAGAGAAAGCCATGTCCTTATACTGAGGCTGAGTGGATCCACTGGTTCCACCCTTTAAGGACATTCTAGTGTTGTGCAGTGTTGTACTACCTACACTAGTTTGTGGCCTACTGATACTAGCTTGAGCTGTAGAAAGGGTGTGCTATCCCTTGGCACACAGCACTAAGTTCAGTAGAACTTATTGATACTAAGCTTGACTTTATATGTACCTTAAGTACCTATAGTGGTTTTCAGTTAGTAATTCAAATAGAGATTTGCTGGAATCCCACACGCTGCCCACCAATGTGAGAAGTTGGCCTGGTATATGCTGTTCACTAATTAAAGTGGACACCTTGCACCAGAACAATTCGACTCTTATGGTAGATAGGTTTAAGACAACCTTTATAGAAAGCTATCCTAGTGGTAGCTGTGGAGAGCAGCCTTCAGGCTAAGTCTTGAAGGAATATAAAGCAGCTTGTTTTACCACACAATCTCTTGAATCACCAAATGAAAAGACACCACACAGGTATATATATCAAATATATATGTATTTATTAATAAACACTCTCTACTAATCTCTTTATGAGATTAGAAGTCAGGAACATATGTACAAGTCCAATGTTATCAAAATAAGTTTAGCACAATCGAATATCACAATCTTAGTTTGGCTAGACCTAGGTCTAGGGCATCTAGAATCGAGGGACCCCCAAGAACCACCCCAGGTAGTTGTAGGAGACCCACAGGGGACGGACGCGGTGTCCTGGCACCGGTGCGAGTCCTGTACGAGTCTATGCGAACAGACGCGATTGAGATTTCAATGTTAAAGGTCCCTTGCTTGTTCGAGGCGAACACACCGATCGGTCCTTGTACGAGTCGAAGGACGCGGTTACAGATAGAGTTGCAAGGGAGATGGACGCGCTGTGTCTAACACAGACGCGAACCTTGTGCGAGTCAGCGCACTGGAGATTTCAGTGTTACAGGCACCTTGTGTGTTCGAGGCGAACACCGATCGGACTCAGTACGAGTCGAAGGACACGGTTCTAGATAGTGTTACAAGGGAGGTCGACGCGATGTGTCTAACACAGACGCGAACCCTGTACGAGTCAGCGCAATTGTCGCACTTAGAAAATAAGAGTTTTAGGGCACTTCTAGGGTAGCTACAAGCAAGTCACTTACAGGGTAAGTAGTTCTAGGGCCCACACCCACAGGAGCACCGTAGTGCTGAAGTTACCTCACCCAGGGGAGCCAGGTGCATAGGTGTTCTTTGGTGTCGGGTCGCGGCGTCGTTTTCAATGGGAGCCAGTGAAGACTTGCTGCTTGCGGCGACAGGAGAAGTGTCCGGAGGAATCCAAGCCTGGATTCAGAAGATGGAAGACCTGAAAGCAGAGGGGACAGTGTTCAAAGTCACTTGGCAGTGACTCGGGGCAAGGAAGATGGATGCCCACCGTCGTCGCAAGATTCAGGTCGTTCGCGGGTGCCTTGACTCTTCAGCCACGAGGTCCAGGAGGCGTCGACGACGACCAGGAGCTGGATTCGGGGTGTCCCACGATGTCTGCAGCTTACTGCGGGGTCGGCGACTCGATTGGAGCCAACAAGCCTTGGTAACAGCAAGTCTCGGGGAAAGTGTAAAAAGTCAATGGCTCAGACCAGCAAGGTCTGAGGGACTCACCCAGCGAGGGTAAGTCAGGGCAGGCCTGGAGCAACCAGGGGAGCCCTTTGGTTCTGTAGGAAAGTCTTCCGGGGACCCACAAGCCGGCTGGCAAGGGATCGCGAAGACGCCTTGGGAGGATTCGCTCAACAGGGGCCCACGGTCTCTCGGGACGTGGTAGGCCTCTGATCTTCGGAGGGATTCCTGCTGGAGGCTAGGACCACACGTGGTCCAAAGCACAAGTTCGTGGAACGTTGTGAAGGGGTTGCACTCGACAATAGTGCACGGTACCCAGGGGTCGCGGTTCCTCGTCACTCTTGGGGTCCACTGGCCTCAGCTTCGCTGGGGACTCACGATGGCCTTTGAGAAGTCAGGAAATCCACTTCTTGGGCTGCAGGGACTTCGACTCCGGCGGGAGCGGCGTAGTTTGCGACCGTTCTTTGTAGTTTTTGGTGCCTGCCAAGCAGGGGAGCCACTCCTTGACTCCAAGGGAGATTCTTCAGTCTTCCAAAGGTAGTGGAACGTCGAAGGTCCGGGATTCTTCTTGTAGAGCGTCGTCCAGGGGTATCTAGTTTGCAATGCACAGGTTCCCCCTCTTATACTAAAAGAAAGGGAGGGACTAGCTCTATGACCCCACCTATGGGAGGGTCAGGGGAGTGGGTGGTTACACCTACTTCCCTTTGTCCAGTTTCGCGCCAGAGCAGGGGCAGGTAGCCCCTGAGCCGGTTTGAACTGGGGTATGCACAGAGGAGCCTTCTGCTCCCCCAGTGCAGGACTTCAAAGCACTCTAAGAGTGCACCCACCCAGCCCCAATACACTAAACCCTGTCTGGGAGGTGGTCACACCCCCTTGGGACAGGATATCTATTGTTGGGCTTCCTCCACTGCGAGTGTTGGTCATCAGCAGGAGGGCAGCCCAGTGTCTGTGACTGGTGGCATCTATTTTGTGATGCCAGGGCTCTGCAGGATTCTACCGCGTTTCCACAGTAGGTACATGTCTATCCCTCTAGAAGGGTGAAATGCTACCCCCGCCGCCAGGACTGGCGGAGGGGGGGGGGGTAGTATTCCAAGATGTTTGACACCAAACACGACATGTTTCGATGCAGCCATTCCAAAGTTAGCATTCTACCGCGAGGATATAATGCACTTAAAAGTATATGGTTTAACCTCATCCACAAACAGCCCCAGAGAATGGACTCTGAGAGCTGCAGAGGGGCCCTGCTCAGGCAGAGGCACCCCCTCACATGGAAACTAAGCACCCTGCCCTCAGGAGTGATAGGGCCTGCTTTAGGGGTGACTGATCAGTCTCAATGTGTTTGCAAAAGAGATATAGGGGACCTATATCTCAGTGAGGGGTGCTAGCACTTCCTCACCCAGGCTGCAGTAGCAGGCCTGTGGTGTCAGATTTAATCTGCTTCCCAGGGGTGGCATAATACATGCTTCAGCCCCTGGTAGGCCTGTGAAGTACCTATGCCCTTGGTACCTAAGGTACCATATACTAGGGACTCATAAGGTACCACAGTATCCAATCACTAGTGCACCTAGAGTGCACTCCAAATCGTTTAGAGAGAACAGAGAGGCTGGGGCCCTGATTGGCAGGGTCCCAGCCAGACTATAGCCAGAAACCAGTGTAAACATCAGGAAAAAAAGTGGGGGCAACATAAGAGGCAGATCCTACTCTCCTACACCAACCATACTAGACGCTCCGGGCATGACAACGCAGTGTTCTCAGCATTACATTCAATTGGAACTTTACACGCGTGGGGCCTGTAGATCTGGTCAGTACTATCAAACAGGGAAATGTTATATTGCCACTGCTGCTTAACATATATAACTCAGAGCTAGGTTCTGGGTCTCAGAACAATGATGAAACGCCTAGGCATCAATGCTGGGTGATTCACTGCATGAGAGAGGGATAGGCCAGGACCTTTACCTTGTAAAGACCATGTTTATGCTGCATTGACTTTTCACAGTTTTGACATATTTCTCTCTGCCAATCTACATATGTGGTTTTTTTATTGGTAGAAATGTGGGAGTGCTGGGAGATGGACTTTTTTCTGTTGCTGACAAATTCTAGAACTTTTAATCACATAAGTGTGGTTGTAAATTGTTTTTTTAAACCAAATTTTGATATTTGCAGGGCATTATCAGTGAGCAAAAGTAATGATATCCATGTACACCACAGTACCCTTTATTCTACCAGGTGTTCAGTTTACAGATAGGATATCAGGTTAGAAGGTTTTCTTGGGTAGACAGCATACTCAAATACCACATCTGCCCACATCCCAAACGTCAACCTAAGTTCAAGCTTCTTTCATGTGCTTTTCACTCTTGCATTCTTTTGCATTTCCTATCTGATAAACCCAACAACTATTGTTGGATGTCATTTTAATCAGGACAAATGTGGGACTTCAAGGTGTTACGACGTTTGCTTTTTTGTATTGAAATGTTGTATATTTCTGACTTTCTATTGCAAGTCAGTGTTGACAAAAATGTTTTGAAAAAAACTTCCTCAGAATTTTTGCCATTATGGGTAACCCAGTATTTGCAGTTGTACAAATGACCCTTATCCCAAAACTCTGATTCTAGAAAAGATTTATGACCATTTATGAAAGGCTTTGTTATCACAAGCCTCAATTTCTATTCATTATAATTTTCATTACCAAGTGATGGTCAATATAAAGTGAAAAAAACGTGGAGAAGCAAAGCTCAATTGTTGGCTCAGAGTATCATAGATTTTTGGAAAATGACCAACAATATTCATCACGGTGATCAGATTAATCAGATGGAGGTCATGATGTATTATTTTTGTGGTTCTGTTTTCTGTGCAAAAAGGTACAGATGAAAACCTATTTTACTCTATTTTGTTATTTCTGAGATGGACTTCGACTCTGAACCATTTTGGTTGAGAAGGAGCATATTTTCCCTTCCACAAGACAACCAATTTTCTTGTCATTTTTTGGGGATATTTAGTATAGAATATAACCCAGTAAAGCAGAAAAAAAGTATTTTGTGGGCTTATAACATTAATTCAGTAGTAATATGTTGTTGCTGAGGGGGGTCAATAAATCTCGGGAATTCCATGGATATTGTGGTTATCGTAGAAATGGGTAAACCGAATTGTTCAGATTATGAATTCACTCTTAAACATCATGTCACACACATTCATAAACTTTTTTTTCCCCACCTGACAGAGTTCG
This sequence comes from Calotriton arnoldi, assembly GCA_963921515.1. Classification (NCBI taxonomy): domain Eukaryota; kingdom Metazoa; phylum Chordata; class Amphibia; order Caudata; family Salamandridae; genus Calotriton; species Calotriton arnoldi. The sequence goes on from CAWUFW010003619.1 coordinate 1,569,398, forward strand.
CCACAACCCCTTTAATACGGAGGGTTATACCCGATTCTACAAACAGGTGTAACTAAAAACTAATCTTGCCTTAGATAGAGCATGGGCAGCTATTTTGAGGGTGTTCAGGAATCCAAGCATTCACTTCTGAAACACTGTTTTTGGGATAATCCTGTATTTTCATCTTCCATCTCAAATAAAACCTCAAAACACGGATGGCACCTGGAAACAATCACTTAAGTCAACTTATAAAGGTTAATTGATTTTTTTTAGCTTTCCCAGGTTTGTGTGCGAAGTACAAGCTTAAGTGGCCAGATATTAAAATATGTTCAGCTGAAATAGTGCTTCTGTTTTGCAGAGGCTTTTATGATGGAATAAAATCCAGTGGCTTTTGTTTTTATGGACTTTCACAGCATCTTGTCATTTCATGTAATTCTGTGTGATAATGAAAAATGTCCTAGCTATCGTAAAGGAAAGTTTCAATTCTATTAAGGACCCGGAGGCGAGGATTAAGCTTTTCTTTCTTCCTTTAATTTCTCCAGCAGCCTTTACATCAATGATTTCACCAAACACAAACTACATTTCCCCATGGGGGGGGGGAAGCAAAAATGAACTGTCAATCATAATTGATTGCTATTTTTATCCTATTTTTTCTCTGGTTACCAACAGCAAGAGAACATGAAAGATTCAACATAAGGCATAGCAATCACTGACACATGAATTACCCATTATAATCAAGATATAGAGCTTCATTGCACTGTACTCGTGAACACCCCGGGCGGGTCATCCAAATTATAGAGACCATGGGAGGTCTAAGACTTTCCTCTGTGTCCTTAATAGAATTGAAACTTTCCTTTACGATAGCTAGGACGTTTTTCATTCTATGTCAGGACCCGGAAGTGAGGATTAGGCTAGTTTAAAGCTTTTCCACCACTAGGATTGCCAGAGTGGAGACTGGTTTAAAATAAAACCTTTTAAAAGGAGAATCGGACGACCATTCCGCAAAGTTGAGGATATCCTCCAATCTAGCTTCCAAAAAAAAAGCTCAGGATGCCATGGCCCTCCTAACCGAGTGGACCCCAAACTTGGAAACATCAATACCTGCTTCTTGCATTATCCATCTGACCCACCTGCCAATCGTAGGGGAAGGAACCGCCTTATGAGGTTTAGTTAGTGCGGTCAACAATTGTCGTTTACCATGAGGGCACAAGTCCTCCGTCACAGCCTCATAGGCCTTAATTGTTCAAATCACACATAGCTTAGGTACCTCTGGGAAAGCAGGGTAAGACAACAATTTTGAATTGCACTTTGTACGGCAAGCAATGTGAAAATTCACCCCTTCATGCTTAAATACTCTACCTGTTAAGTTTAATACCCAGACATCCGAGACTCTCTGGCATGAAATCAAGCGCACTAACATGGCTAGTTTTGTCAACAACTGCTTACTGGACAGATATTTGTTAGAGGGCCAAGATCTGAGGAGATTCAACACCTTGTTCACATTTCTCAAGGTGGAGTGCCTGGGTTCTGGAGGAAGTGACAACCTGATACCTCTCAAGAGTTTGCACACCAAAGGGTGTTGCCCTACTGGATGACCCTCCACCGGCAAATAGCCGGCGAGATTGCTGATCTGAAAGTGTTTTTATCGACCTGTAGGCCAAACCTTCGAAAGCCATCTGTGCTAGGAAATTCGTAGACAACGTCCACTCTCAGGGGATCCACCTGGCGTTGTAGACACCAACCCAACCTCTGGACCAGGCGGAGCGGTATCTTTTGTTTGTGGTATCCGCCCAAGCTCTGGCAAGTAAAGTGGCAGTTTCTCATGAAATGCCTGGGACTTTCCATCGTTCACGGTAATCCTCCAGGGCATGAGACAGTGGGAGCCTGCCACTATTAGGGGGTGAAGATTGCCTTGGGGATCCCGGAAAAGATCCGGAAACAGTGGTAGAGGGATTGGAAAATCCCAAGAAAGTTCCATCATCACTGGAAACCAAGCTTGCGACCTCCAGAATGGGGTGAGCACCACCAGATCTGATCGTTGTCTGCGGACTGGAGCAGAGACCGTCATTATCATCGCGAAAGAAAGGGAACGCGTACGCCACCTCACTGCTTCAATCTTGGAGAAATGCGTCCGTGGCTACTGCATCTGGGTCTGGCCTCCAACTGCAATACCGGGGCAGCTGAAAGTCTAGGCGAGATGCAAAGAGCTCTATGGAGAACGGGCCCCATCTGCTCTGAATTTGTTGAAATACCTGTGTATAAAGTTTCCATAGACTGACGTCCCACCAGTATCGGGAGTGCCAATCCACCACTTGATTGGATTGACCCGGTAGATGTTACTCTGACACCGAGATGTAATTGTCTAGACAATACACTCAAAGGGTGCTAGCCAGATCCAATAGGGTATTTGACTTCCATGCCCCCCAGATGATTGACATAACAGGCTGCCGTCACATTGTCCATCTTCAAGAGGACGAAACACTGGACTTTGTCTTAGGTCCAACATTAGAGGATGAAGGACCCGCCATCAACTCCAGACAATTGATATGCAGGGATTGTTCTGTAGCGAACCACTTTCCTCCTGTGGTAAATTCCCGACAGCGAGCTCCCCAACCTGACCCGCTGGCATCCGACTATCACCAGATACATCGGGTTCAGAGTCGAAGATCGCCTGACAGTTCCAGGCCTCCATGTTGATATCCACCACTGCATTTTCTCCTGGGCTTCCGGAGAAAGCGGAACAAACTGGGAGTACGTAAGGCCTTGTTGGAAGTGGGAGGTCTTCAGGCTTCGTAACGCCCGATAATGGAGAGGCCCTGGGAAAATGGGCTGAATGGAGGAAGATAAGAGACCCACTATACGTGCCAGTTGTCGAAATGATACATGTGACCTGGATAGTGTCCTTCTTAGTTTGTGTCGTATTTTGGTCAGTCTGTGAGAAGGGAGACTGGGGGTGGCCTTGACCAAATCTATGAGAAACCCCAGGAATTGTAGGGATTGTGTTGGACAGAGCGCAGGCTTCTCTGTGTTGATCATGAAGCCCAGAGACTGTAGGAGATCTATGGTCATCTGTAGATGTGCTGATAGTCGCACCGGGCAATGATCCATGATCAGGATATCATCGAGATAGATTAGTCGCACCCTGCGCTCGCAAATGTTCTACCACCAGACTCATGAGCTTGGTGAAACACCAAGGGGTGGATAATAGCCCAAAAGGAAGGAAAGCAAAATTGAATACTTAAGCTTTCCTTTGGAATTAGAGGAAGCAGCTGTGGGGTGGGAAGAGGGCCAACGTCAAATAGGCGTCCTTCAAGTCCAAACAGACCATCCAATCAGACATCTGAAGAAGATCCCTGAGAAGGTGGATACCCTCCACCTTGAAGTGGCAATAAACAAGCCACTCGTTGAATTCCTTTAAATTGATCATTGTGAGCGTTGGCCACCATCCCTCTTTTCCACGAGAAAAAGATTGCTGAGAAAGCCCCTGTGGTATAGGGCGGTTTCGACAATAGCTCTCTTCTCTAAGAGCTGCATTGTCTCCAAATCCACCATGGCCGGCTGTTCTTGGGAGAAGGCTAGGGGTTTGGGTCTGTGTGGAGGGGCACCATAAAATGCTATCTGAAACCCCTTTACCATCTGGAGAACCCACACATCTGCTGAAAGAGCCTCCCAGTTGTGCAAAAAGTGTACCAAATGACCCCCGAGTGATAACCCCTATGAAGCTTGCACTCTCACATTGGGAATTGTTGTAGCCTCCATTGCTCCTAGAACTACCTCTGGCACCTCTGCGATGGGGATAGGATATTGTTTGGTAGAAGTTCCTGAATCTCGATGCATCCTGCCAATGGCCTCAGCGAGAGTCGGTACCACTGGCTGAGACGTGATACGGAGTGCAGCCGGTCGAGCGCCCCTACCACGACCGGCAAAAACACGAGGGGTAAAGATGCGCTTAATGGAGGTCTGTGCTTTGTCTAATGAATTAAAAGTATTAACAAATTTGCCCAGTTCTTGAAAGAGCGGGTCCCCGAACAGAGTACCCTGGGCCACCATGCCGGCCTTTGAAGTGGAGAGTTCCCCCAACTAAGGGCCAATTTTGATCAACAGCGACCTACGTCACTCCGTTGAGATAGCACAGTTGCCATTCCCGAGGAAAATGATAGCCCTTTGGGCCCAACTGGACAAAGCTTCAGGTGAAACCAGGCACCCGGAGGCCTTAGCGTCCTCTGCCATGTACATTATTTTAGCCAGGGCTCCCGCAACATCCAAGAGCTTATCCTGGCAAGAGCGCCAGGATCTGTCAATGCCCTTCTTGGGATCCCAGAGAAACTTGTTAAGTAAGGTGGCCATTTTGGAGTCAGTTTCAGGTGTGAGGGCTACCTTGTCTTTCAAGGATGGTCTGGGGCACTCTGCCCACAAGCATTTCCTCATCTCCTTGTCTATGGGCTTTCTCAGCCTGCCTGCCATGTAGGCAGCTACCTTAGGTGCAGGACACCATTCCACTGAGTGCGGATGTAAAAGGTCCTCAGGATCTAGCATGTCTGAGTCAGGAGGGCCTTTATTATCTGACAACGAGTCGTTGCCCGGGGCAGGGTCGGAGGATGGCCGCCATGGTCTGCTAAGGTCCCCGTACCATCAGTAGTATTGGGGAATCGTCTCCGTCTCCGTCTCCCGGATCCGTGGGTTGGGGCTTGTGACGAAGTGGCGGAGCACTCCGTAGAGGACATACCCCCAGAACAGTTTCCCCCTTACCTTTCTCCGTGTCCTCTCCTTTATTCACAGACTTCCCCTGTGGACCGAGAACTGCACTGTTCCTTTAAGGGACTCTCACTCTGGGACCAACCTCCCGATCACGTGACGCCATCAGCTGCTCCGCACGTCTTGAAAGAGGGAGACGTGAGTCCATGGAGGTGTGCATCGGAAGCCTTGGAGCCGGAAGACGCTGAACCAGGAAGGAGTAGAGCCGTGCAGATCTTCTTCGTGGCACCCCTGACCAAAGACCCTGTGGAATCAAGTGTCGGGGAAAGAGACGCGCCGGATCCTGAAGGAGGACCCAAGAACCCGAGGGAGTCAAAGAGGGAGCCGGACCCTACCCGGCACCGCGCGGAAGCCAGCCACGTTCCCGGAGGGACGTGGCTTCACAAGGTACGAGACCGCTTAGAGAGCCTGCGGGGAAACCGGGCGGGAGTCTCCCAGGAGACACCAGGGGCGGAAGGTGGGGAACTCGTGCCGAGCTCAGGTTAAACGCGTATGCGCGTAACGATCACAAACGCAGCATAGAGGTTTTAAATCACTGGTGCTGGTATCGGGCGACACCTTCCCTCACTCCTTTCCCTGTTCCAACCATGGGGACTGAGAGCCTAGCCTGATCTGCCTTTCTGTTTCCTTTGCTTTTTGGTTTTGTTGGCGGATTCCCGGAGTGACTGGCAACTCGGGAGCAGACGGCGCTGGGCAGGACATTCCCTGACAACAAGAGAACGTCCACAAACGACTGCCAAGGACCAGAGCCAAGGATAGGAAGACTGAGTCCCGTTAAAGAAGCCCTGTATTAACGAGCGAATAAAGAAAGTCCCCATAAAACAAGCACGAGTCCCTGTATACTTCTTCGCCGCGCCACACGTGGTGTCAGAAGTGGGATCAGCTCCATAGATAGGACTTATGGAGAACCTCATACAACAGCTGATTCGTGGCCAGGAGAAGTTAGAATGGGCCGTGGAGAAACAAATGACATCCGCCCAAGCTGACAGGGACTTGTTTAAGGACACGATTAGTGGTCAAGCAGAACGCCTGGAGAAGGTTGCTGATGACAGGTTGCGGTTAGCTGCCCAGCTACAAACACGGCAGGGACAGGACCAAACGTGTCCCTACAGAAGTATCTTCCAGGGGAAGACCCGGACGCGTTCCTCTTGAATTTTGAGAGGGCTGCCAGGGCCTCGGGCTGGCCAGATGCTAAATGGCCTTTCTTTCTGGCTCCCCTCCTCACTGGAGAAGCACAAGCCGCCTATCAGGTGGCTAATGCAAACGGCAACACCCCCTACCATGACATAAGAACCATCATCCTCGACCACCTCGGGATGGATGCAGAAGCATACAGGGTACGGTTCAGGAGGGAGAGAGGGACCTCCTCGGACAATCCCAAAACGCTTTTTTTTAAGTTAAAAACCGCTGCGGACAAGTGGCTGAAGCCACAAGTGAATACCAAAGAGGAGATCATGTCTTTGATTTATCTCGAGCAATTCATCGAGGCATTACCTTTTCCCACACAAAGATGGTTAAAGCAACAGACACATCTGACGGTGGAACAAGCGGTAGAAGTAGCCACCTCCTTCTACCGAGCCCAGCCACGTTCTCTACCCTGGGACTCAGACAAAACCACCTGTCCGTCCACTTTCCCTAATAAAACAGAGAGAAAACCAGTGAAACCCCTGCCTGAACCCCTACGGTCTCGCCAGTTTCGCCCAGATCCTCTTCCCACCCGGGGACCGCAATGTTTCGAGTGTGGAGATTGGGGCCACATTGCCAGGGTGTGCCCCCATAAGAAGCCCCATGAAGAGCCTATGGACATAAGCTGCATACCCCGCTCCATCCTGTTCACCGACGAACTGGGACCCAGTTTTTATGTAAGTGTACAGGTACAAGGTGCGACTGTACGGGCCTTGTTGGACTCCGGCTGTCGCCAGTCGGTGGTTCAAGGGTCCCTCCTTGACCTCTCCAACACCCCTACAAGAGGAACAGTGCCTATCCGGTGTGTAGATGGTGATGTCCGCATCTATCCCTTAATACAGCTCCCCTTACTTTACCCACCGGGAGGGTCTTACAGGTTAAGCTTGGGGTTATGCCTTTCCTTCCAGAACAGTTAATAATAGGACAGGATAACCCGTCATTCCTTACCTTACTACAAGACACCATACAGCCTATAGGCTCCCATGACCCTACACGCCAGGCATTCCTAACTCAAGCACCTTGGCTCTCTGACCGTAGCTTTAGGTATAGTCAGACCCGTGACCCGACATTAGCGGTTGCCTGGGACCATGCTAAACAGAACTCCCTCTTACCAAATCATATGTATCCCTGTTTCCGTGTCTCGAATGAGCTACTGTACAGAATAGGTAAGCAGGGAGACTCCCCTCAATTGGTCGTGCCACAGTCGTTCAGAGAACAGGTTCTATTCTTCGCCCATACCCACTTGTTAGCGGGACACAGGGGAGCACAAAAAACCACACAGATCCTGTTACAGAATTTCTATTGGCCAGGGATTTTCTCTCATGTCACCAGGTTTTGTCATGAGTGCGAGGTGTGCCAGAAGAAAAACCCCTACAAGCCCCCTCCTGTTCCCCTGCAACCCCTCCCGATTCTCGGGAAACCGTTTGAGAGAATAGGAATCGACCTTATTGGCCCCTTACCTCGAACAAAAAAGGGTAATGAATATGCCTTAGTCATTGTGGATTATGCCACCCGGTATCCCGAAGGCTTTGCCATACGGAGCCCTACCACTGTGAACATCAGTGATAAGTTAATGGAACTCTTTTCCCGGGTTGGTTTTCCCCGTGAAATCCTCACGGACCAAGGAACCCCTTTTGTTTCTAAACTTATGGCACAAATATGTAAAACCCTTGACATCTCCCATATAAAAACATCAGTATACCATCCCCAAACTGATGGTTTGTGCGAGAGGTACAACGCCACCCTCATACTGACGTTAAAAAAAACTGTTAACTGTTGAAGGCAGGGAATGGGATATGCTTCTGCCTCTGGCCCTTTATGTTATCAGGAGCCAGACCCAAACCAGTTTGGGTTGTTCCCCTTTTAAACTCTTGTATGGTAGGGAACCCCGTAGCCTTCTAGAGATGACCAAGGAGGTATGGGAACAGGAAGCACAAGAGGACACTAAAACATTCCTGGACTATACCCAGTCCTTACGTTCTCGTCTTCATAAGTTAAGGGAGTTTGCTGACGCTAATCTAGAACAAGCCCAAGTCAAGCAACAAACCTTCTATGACAGAGGAAAAAAATGGAGACATCTTAACGTTGGGGACTGGGTCCTAGTTCTCCTGCCTTCTAGCTCTTCCAAAGCAAAGTCAGAATGGCAGGGACCATACAAAGTCACGGACAAAGTGGGTTTAACCTCCTACCGAATACAAGTCAAACCTAAAAAAACACAGCTTTATCATATCAATCTACTAAAAAAATGGCTAGGACCACCCCCTAGGAACCTCCACACCGCTATCCCTATCCAACACCTTACCTCCACTATAGACCACCTGGTGGTTAATCCCGAGCTTACCTCGGACCAAGTAGAAGCACTGCAATCCACCCTCCTCCCCTTTTCTCCTTTATTTTCTGATCTCCCGGGACGGACCCCCCTAGCAGAACACACCATTCCCACTCAACCTGGTGCAGTGGTAAAACAGAAACCCTATCGTATACCCGCTGCCCGCAGAGAAGCCATCAACCATGAAGTAGAGGGCATGCTTCGTTTGGGGGTCATAAAACCGTCCCAAAGTGAGTGGTCCTCACCAATCGTCCTCGTCCCAAAACCGGACGGATCTGTCAGATTCTGCATTGACTTCAGGGCCGTCAATGCCATATCGAAGTGTGACTCATACCCCCTCCCTCGTGTGGATGAACTTATTGAACAACTGGGTGAGGCCCAATACATCACCACCCTCGACCTCACGAAGGGATACTGGCAGGTGCCACTAAGACCAGAGGACCAAGAGAAGACCGCCTTTTCAACCCCCATTGGCTTGTATGAATTTACAGTCCTGCCCTTTGGTCTACACGGAGCACCTGCCACATTCCAGAGGCTTATGAACAAAACGTTATCGAGTCATCAGGCATATTCGTCGGCATATCTTGATGATATTGTCATATATAGCCCCACATGGGAGCAACATCTCTACCATTGTAGTCAGGTCCTGCTAGCCCTTCAGACCGCAGGCCTGCATATAAATGCAAAAAAGTCCAGGGCAGGTTTCCAGAGGGTAAAATACTTAGGGTATCTCCTTGGTAATGGCCATATAGAGCCACAACAAGAGAAAATAAAGGCGATCTTACACACAGCTTTCCCCAGTACAAAAAAACAGGTCAGGCTTTCCTAGGCCTTCTTGGTTATTACAGGAGGTTTATTCCTCAATACTCCGAAATGGCCTCTCCACTCACCGACTTGTTAAAAAAAGAGATCAAGGATAGAGACCTCCTCCATCCCCCACCCGAGGCGCTGATCGCCTTCCGAAAGTTGAAAGAAGCCATCACATCCTCCCCTATTTTGCGGTCTCCTGACTTTACCAGACCCTTTTTGCTACAGACGGATGCTTCCGTAAAAAGGGTTAGGGGCGGTGTTGTCTCAGGCCTCGGAAGACGGTGCAGAACATCCTATCATCTTCCTCAGTCGGAAGCTCTATCCCCGGGAACAACGCTATCCCATCATAGAGAAGGAGTGTCTGGCGATTAAGTGGGCCATAGACAAGCTCCGTTACTACCTGGAGGGATCGCATTTCATCCTGTTCACAGATCATGCCCCTCTGTTGTGGATGAGCCGCAGCAAGGGGAACAATCCAAGGATATTGCAATGGTTTCTATCTTTGCAACCCTTTTCCTTTGAGGTCTGACATCGCAAAGGCTCTGACAATGGGAACGCAGACTTTCTCTCCCGCACTCCTCAGTTCCCCGATCGGGAACAGACTGGGGTAGGGGTGTGTGACGAAGTGGCGGAGCACTCCGTAGAGGACATTCCCCAGAACAGTTTCCCCCTTACCTTTCTCCGTGTCCTCTCCTTTATTCACAGACTTCCCCTGTGGACCGAGAACTGCACTGTTCCTTTAAGGGACTCTCACTCTGGGAACAACCTCCCGATCACGTGACGCCATCAGCTGCTCCGCACGTCTTGAAAGAGGGAGACGTGAGTCCATGGAGGTGTGCATCGGAAGCCTTGGAGCCGGAAGACGCTGAACCAGGAAGGAGTAGAGCCGTGCAGACCTTCTTCGTGGCACCCCTGACCAAAGACCCTGTGGAATCCAGTGTCGGGGAAAGAGACGCGCCGGATCATGAAGGAGGACCCAAGAACCCGAGGGAGTCAAAGAGGGAGCCGGACCCTACCCGGCACCGCGCGGAAGCCAGCCACGTTCCCGGAGGGACGTGGCTTCACAAGGTACGAGACCGCTTAGAGAGCCTGCAGGGAAACCGGGCGGGAGTCTCCCAAGAGACACCAGGGGCGGAAGGTGGGGAACTCGTGCCGAGCTCAGGTTAAACGCGCATGCGCGTAACGATCACAAATGCAGCATAGAGGTTTTAAATCACTGGTGCTGGTATCGGGTGACACCTTCCCTCACTCCTTTCCCTGTTCCAACCATGGGGACTGAGAGCCTAGCATGATCTGCCTTTCTGTTTCCTTTGCTTTTTGGTTTTGTTGGCGGATTCCCGGAGTGACTGGCAACTCGGGAGCAGACGGCGCTGGGCAGGACATTCCCTGACAACAAGAGAACGTCCACAAACGACTGCCAAGGACCAGAGCCAAGGATAGGAAGACTGAGTCCCGTTAAAGAAGCCCTGTATTAACGAGCGAATAAAGAAAGTCCCCATAAAACAAGCACGAGTCCCTGTATACTTCTTCGCCGCGCCACAGGGCTGGAGGAGGTCACCTCCTGAGGTACCAGGAGCCCGAGGGCCAGGTTGCAGGGGTTGGGAGTCCATGGACGCCTTTTTAAGGCAGGCAGAGGCGTCAAGATCTACCCCCTGATCGTCTGTGCGCGTGTGTTTTTCTGCTGTGGGTGTAGCCATCTGCCCTGGAGGTACTGGGGCTCGGCCCCAGTAATTTCTTCCCTCTGTTGGAGTGGTCTTTGGCACTGCGCCTGCTGCTGCATAATCTTCTTCTCCAGGGCAGCTCCCACATGTGAGAATGCCTTGAATATGGACTCATTCATTACCTGGCAAAATTGATAGTCAATGGGGAGGTAGGTGACACCCTCCTCCTCCATTTACTCCACTGTGTCCTCAAACTCTTCCATAAGGACAGTGTGGTATATAGGTGACTCTCTGTGGAGTTAATTTTCTAAGGAGGCAATATTGGCTGGGTGAAACCCAATAAACGACTCAATTTCACAGCAAGCGTAGTAATTAGGGGCTTGTGGGACAGGCGCCCTGGTTTTTCTAGGCTCAAAATGCTGCCTGGGATTTGTCCCAATAAATTATGCCTCAAGGAGGTTGATCTTAACAGCTTCGCAGGTGTCACTCTCCGGGCGGTAGCTCTCTTAATTGAAAAAACTAAACGCTGCCGTGATGTTTATTTTGGGTCTTCCCCCATAATTGACACTGCAGCCGGACATGCTTTGCCTCACTCGGAGAGTGAAAGTGACGAGCACTGGTCGACGGAAGGTAGAAGTGTGATGAGCATGAAATACTCAAGCCCCCTTGCGGTTGGCTGACCGGACAGTGTATGAGAGCCGGGCAGCTGGCTCTGACAGTGTAGGAACGAAAAAAATTCCAGCGGTCGTGAAAAACAACTCAAGACAAATCAGTACAGTAAAGCACAAATTTTGCGATGCTACTCAGCGGGTTTCATCATTCCTGCTCGCACAAGAAAACACTGTCAACTTTTTTAAAGAATGAAGAATGAAAGGCACTTCTCTTCATGCTACTGGAGCAGCGAAGAAAGAGGGGGATAGAGTGCTGTAGTGGGTTGTATTCCTCTGCTTTGTTCATGTTGTGTTCCTTTTGCCTCACGCTCGGAGTGTGCGTGTTCAGGGGTTTGATCGGCTTCTGTCAGTTGCGGATCGAGCCTCTGAGGGTGCGCTGCTCCTTGCCGTGGCTGAAGCTTTGTTCTAATAAACTTACCTGCATATTGAAGATGAGTGGCTTCCCTTGTAATCAATGTCACATACCACATTTGGCGACGAGCGGGAACCAGCTTCAGCCACACGATCCTTCAGAAGAACTCCACGCGGTGGGGTCACCTCGCCAGTTGCGGTCTGCCGGCTTTCAGAAACTTCTCTGACAACCAGACATTGGCCGGTCCTCCTGGTGACAAGCGAGAACTGGTAGTACCCTTGCTACCTTAATTTTGTGCTTTTTTCGTGGATTCCTCTTGGTTGGCAGTTGGCAGCTCGCGCTAGGCTCACGCGCTTTACTGAAGGGTCGGAGGTGGCACGCGTGCAGGCTCAGCGCGTAACAGAATCTTGGTTACGTGGATCAACGTGCTCACGCTGCGTGAGGACGTACGGCGGCCATCTTGGCTCGGGTTACAACCCAAGGCTGACGGCAGTTCACGATCAGCTGTTTGCACATCACGGTGATGCGCACACCTTCAGTTCCTCATCGTTTTGGCAGATCGGGCGCATCTCGGTGATGCGCACACCCTTCAGTCGGCAATATTTCTACAAAGTGCATACCTCCAGTTCGCGCACCATGGTGATGCGCTCACCTATCTGATATTTGATCTTTGCTAGCAATCTGCGTGTTCGGTGACACGCACACCTCTGCCAGTTCTACAGCCACACATTCTGGAAAGGAGCTGCTACGTTGGCCTTCAAACCTTGCGGTATTTGCTTTATTTTAGATAAATAATTTGGATTTAAAGCTTAAATTAAAGTGCTCTTTCAACGATGGCTACTCCACAACAAATCACTCAGCCTCCTCCATTCCTTGGGAAACCGGGCAAGCCATGTATGCCCTGGTGAGAGTGGTTTCGTTTGTTTGAAAATCACTTGGTAGCTATTGATGCCACAGAGTACTCTCCTGCTCGCAAATTTGCATTACTTTTTGGCAGTTTAGGCCAAGCAGCGCAACGCATTTTTGACAGTTTGCCTACAATTCCTCCTCCTCCTGGCCAATCTGGTGACAGACACTGGAACATTTATTTAGAGGCAATCGCAAGACTTAAGAAACAGTTTTCTGAACCACCTAATATAATGCTAGAAAGGCACAAGTTTTACAAACGCAAACAGGGTGAAGAGGAAAAAGTAGAAGAATACATATCAGATCTAAGGGTCCTGGCTACTACTTGTGGGTTTCGGCCTTTATTGGACGATTTTATCAGGGACCAATTAGTTTTTAATTGCGCTTCACACAAAATAAAAGAAAGGATTCTGAGCTGTAAAAATCCACCTCTCTCTGTAGTAATAGACTTAGCCTTAAGCATCGAGAGGTCTGTCACTTCAACTAAGGCCATGCAAGCTAACTCTCCTGTTAAAGTTAACCTGGTTTCTGACCAAGAGGAGGCCCCGGAGGATAATTTGCTTGCTGTAGGGGTAAAAGATGAGTCTGCGAAATTCGTTCAAAAGAAAGGCCAATCTTTTTGTTACAGGTGTGGTTCGAAATTCCACATTGGTAATTTCCCTGGCTGTCCTGTGTTGGGTAAGCGCTGTTCTATTTGTAAAAAAAAAAAAGGGTCATTTCCAAAAAGTTTGCAAGCTTCAAAGAAAACCCGTCCAAGTGGGCAGCGTGAACGTTGAAACGCACAGGTGCGCAGAGTCCTTTAACAATTTGCTTTTGACATTGGTTTAAAAAGATGATATATTGGAGATTAAAGGTCCCTTATGCGACGCTTTAATTGATGGTTTGGAAAATAAGGTTATGGCAGATTCTGGATCTCCAATAACAATCCTCCGTGATTCTTCCTTCTACGAGAACTGGGGCAAAAAGGTTACTTTGTCTCATACGGATGTAAACCCAAAGGCCTTCGGGACATTGACATGTTGGGGTTTTTTATGTCTAATGTTGAAATCTTGGGTCGCAATATTTTTACTAAAGTGTACGTGGCTGTAAAGGGGAAGAACATTGTGGGCTGGAAAGATCTTGCTCGGATGGGCCTGTATTTAGTGCCAGGTGAAGACAATCCTGTTGGAGTCAAGGAAACCTCTGTGTGTGGTGTGGGTGAGGCAGAAGTGGATTTTACGAGTCTGTTGGCTGAATTTAAACCGGTGTTCAATGACCACGTCGGTTGTGTGAAGGGATTCAAACACAAAATCAGATTATTATCTAATGCTCAACCGGTGATCCACAAGGTCAGACCTGTACCCTTGAGTGCTAGAGAGGAGTTAAGATCTATGCTTGAGGGGTTGTGTTCCCAGGGTATCATTCAACCCACTGAATCTTCGCAATGGGTGGTCCCCATTGTCTTTGCCCGCAAAAAGACAGGCGAGATTAGGCTCTGTGTGGACTTGAGGGGCCTAAATAAGAACATCTTGATCGACTGCCATCCCCTTCCCAAAATTCATGAACTTCTAGCAAATTTGGGGGGTGCTAAATGGTTTTCACTAATCGACCTAAAGTCTGCCTACCATCAGATTCCTCTGGCTTGGGAGTCTCAGGAACTGACAACGTTTGTTACACCTTTTGGTGCTTATAAGTTCCTGAGGCTTCCCTTCGGCCTAGCATCTGCTGTTAGTGTCTTTCAGAGGATAATGGACACAGTTTTTAAGGGCATGAAAGGTGTGCAAGCCTATTTGGATGATATCCTGATCTTCTCTAAAAATTCGAAAGAACATTATGATTTATTGAAGAAGGTTTTGTCCGCTCTTGGTGAACATGGCATGACTGTAAGAGCGGATAAATGTAAGTTTGGGGTAAGAGAGCTGGATTATCTGGGTCATACTGTATCTAGCGAAGGTATCAAACCAACATTTTCTGTTATCAGGGCCGTTAAAGAAGCGAAACCACCTTGTGATAAAGATACTCTCCGCTCTTTCCTGGGGCTTGCCGAGTATTATGCTTGATTCGTTGGCAATTATGCTCAAATTGTTGAGCCTCTTCGTGTCTTACTCAAGAAGGGTCAAAAAGTTTTGTGGTCTCAAGACCTGGATGTAGTGTTTGCTAAAGTGAAAGATTTAATTGTTTCTGCCCAAGCTTTGCATGCTTTTCGGGATAATTGTGCTTCTATGATTACAGTTGATGCAAGCATGAATGGTCTGGGAGCTGTCCTCAGTCAAAGAGTGAATGGCAAGGAGCAAACTGTGGCGTTTGCATCGAGATCGCTCAAACACTTTGAGCGAAATTACAGCACCATTGAGCGTGAGGCGTTGGCTTGTTTGGGCGGCTCAAAAATTCAAAATGTATATTTGGGGTCGCAAATTTGAAATCTTCACGGACCACAAGCCGCTCACATTTATTTTCAGCAAAGTCACCAGTAATAATATGTCTGCTAGGTTGACTCGTTTAGTTTCTAAATTACAAGAGTATAACTTTGATATGAAACACATTCAGGGTGAAAAAAATTTCGAGCGGATTGCTTGTCAAGGATGTTGATGGAGAATGATGATGAAGAAGATTTCGATGAAGATGAGGTTGTGTGTGTTGCTGTACTGGACGCAGTTGAGAATTGTAGTCCAATTATTTCAGAAACGGAATGGAAGTTTGCCTGCTCGAATGATGTTATTCTGTCCAAGGTGTTGGAATATTCTACTCGTAAATGGCCAGAGGTGAGAAGTTTAACTGGAGAGTTGAGGAATTTCGCTTTAGTGGCTGATGAACTTTCCAGTTAGTCTGAGAGGTTCCATTATTAGGGTCGCTCATGAGGGACATTTGGGTGTGACAAAAACTGGCATGAAAATAAAACAACATTACTGGTGGCCTGCCTTAGATGCTCGGGTTAGAAGTCTGGTGGATGGTTGCGAAGAATGTTTGCTTTCGGACAAGCACTGGAAACTTTCAAAGTTACCTTTGCATCCAACTGAGTTTCCAGGGAAACCTTGTGATAAAGTTGGCTTGGATTTTTCTGGTCCTTATAATGTTTTAGCGGATGAGTTGAGGTATTTGATTTTGGCCGTGGACTACCATTCGAAATGGATGTACTACAAATTTGTGGATTCTCCTAACACAGATAATACCATTTGTTTCTTAAAAAGAGTGTTTTTGTTAGAGGGGACTCCTAGGTCTTTAGTAACGGACAATGGAACGCACTTTGTGTTAGAAAGGATGTGTAAATTTTTGGAGACTCAAGATATCAAGCATTTGAAGGTGGCAATGTATTCTCCAGCTTCCAATGGACTGGTGGAACGGGGCAATAAAGTTCTTAAAGAAGGAATTCAAACGGCCCTGGCTGCTGGTCTTGATGTAGGAACGTTTTTGGAGGAAAAGGTGTGGAATTACAATACTTCGGCGCACTGTACCACTGGAGTCACTCCCTTTGAGTTACTGAGGGGTAGAAAGGCAAACACTACTTTGTTGCCGTCCTGGCTCGACAGTAGAATATCTGTTGGTGATGGCTCTGGTTTTAGGTCTGTGGCAAATGTTGTCAAGGAGAAACAGTTGGACATGAAGAAAAGGTTTGACAAGAGAGGTTACCTATGTGATTTGGGAATTTCTGTTGGTGATTGGGTTTTGTTTAAAAAACCATTCAAGGTTAAAAAAGTTGAATCTGTATTTTCGGATCCAGTTCTAGTATGTAAAGTTAGTAAAGGTGCTGCATTTTTGGAAGGCAAAGGTTGGTGGAACAAGAGGCAGTTGGTGAAGTTGACAAAGGATCAAGCGGAATTAATTAGAGGCAGGAAAATCTCATTGATGGAGCATGATCTTGAGTGGACACATTGGTTGCATGATCATGAACAGCCTGGGTTCACGGGTGAGAATGTGAGTCAGTCGAATGTTGAGCCTGTTGGTTGTGCCTTGGGGGGTGATTTAGATAATTCTGTTCTTGGGTGTCGTATTAGAAAACTCCCTTCCAAGTTCAAGGATTTTGTTAGATACTAATTTTGTGGTTCTTTGGGGGCTTATTTGTTTATTTATGTATGTGTAAGGGGAGGAGGTGATGTAGTCATATCTTTTTGTGTAAAGGGGGGAGGTGATGTAGTGGGTTGTATTCCTCTGCTTTCTTCATGTTGTGTTCCTTTTGCCTCGCGCTTGGAGTGTGCGTGTTCAGGGGTTCGATCGGCTTCTGTCAGTTGCGGATCGAACCTCTGAGGGTGCGCTGCTCCTTGCCATGGCTGAAGCTTTGTTCTAATAAACTTACCTGCATATTGAAGATGAGTGGCTTCCCTTGTGATTAATGTCACATACCACAAGTGCCTGCGCTGGTTGTTATATGGATTTAAGGAGTTATGATTGGACAGTCTGTTTTTGCTTTTTTCCCCCCAAAGACTTCTGGGAAATGTAGTTTGTGTTTGATGAAATCATTGATCTGAAGGCTGTTGTAGAAAGAAAAGCCTAAACCTCGCCTCCGGGTCCTGACCGAATTCATCAACTGATTTAGGTGATGTTGATAGTAGACGGTCTAAGACACTTGCCTTTCCTAGAAATAACTAATGTATTACGCCAGGATACATAAGACCCACCAGTCTGCGGCTGCAATCTTTTCGGACCATTTCTCATATTTATTATTATAAACCTAGTTGATTGTGTTGGAGAGGATTACCCTCATTCTCTGAGTGCCATAGATTTAGCACGTCGGTTTTCATGCTGTCCATCAGTATCTAGGATTATGGATGATAGATTTTCCAAGATTAATCAAATATGTTGAACTAGCTTAAGTAAATCTGCAGCTCAGATAGTTTTTTGGGAAATCTCAGCATAGGGTTCCAGCAGAGGTTAAACAGATCATTATCAATGCTGTGGCTTCAGGAAGTCTGATTCTTGTTAAAAGGTTGTTTGGACAGAGACCTGCTCTCCAAGTCAGTGAAAGCAGGAAATCAACTCCTGCTTATATCATGAACTTTGTTTAGCCAAAGCTAGAAGCAGAGTAGTGCCTTTTTAAAGTAAAGTGTTCAGTTTGTACTGTGTATGCCTTAATTCTCTGTTCCCTAATTGAACAGAGAATTATGAATTATTGAATCCTGAATTACTGAATAAAGTATTAGCATAACATATTTCTTCTGCTTTGCATTTTACAGTCCTATGCTCCCACTTATATATGTTAGATGTGAAATATGGTTTATGTTTGCATTTGTCTTTATTCTGTCTTTCATAAACCTCAATAAAAATGTATTAACAAAAAAGAGAAACGGAATGATCTGTTGGGGTGCTATGATTAAAATGTCTGCACCCTCATTTTGTGTTGTGCTAAGTAGTGATGCATTCAGTTGTCTAAAATACGTGAATAAAGAGGAATCCTTACAGCGGGAAAATACCTGAATGTTAATTGTTCTGGAGAGATTCGTTCCTGGATTGTTAATAGTATAGATCCTTTATTATGAGAGTGGAACTATTACAAAGTTGTGACTCTCTTCAGCTATAGTTATCATTTTTAGGAAAAGCTGAATTATATCAACTGTTGTCCTGCAAATCTATTATTTTATTTAATATTGGTCCAGAAATATTTGCCAATATTCTCTGGAGGACTTTGTGGTAGTGTTTGGTGAAGCACTGACTGTAAGACAATGGAGGCAGTGAATGTTAAATGTACTAAAGGACATATACTTGCCTGTAATGATAGTCAAGGGCTTTTACAGCGACAAGACTAAAAGAAGGTGGAGCAGAGCAGAGGACCTAAAAAGTGATAGCCAGGGTTAAATTACGTGTGTAAATTTGAACCAAAGCTTTTCTTGAGTGGCTTGGAGACACCCTAAATGGATAACATCTACTCTTACTTGTATGCAGGCATTCAGTGATAATAGTTTGAAGAAGATTGCTCTGCTAATTTTATGTCAAGACAGGAGGCTAGCATTATGCATATAACTTTTATTCGCCACCTCGGAAAGTCAGCCGACCCACTCTACGTCACCTGGCTCACTTTACTCATCCGACTGTCCGACAAGGAGCATTATCTAAGACGTGCTCAGGCTCCTCAGTGCGAGTCACCAGTCAAGGCGCTTGCTGGCAATTATACAAATTAAAAACGGTTTCACCACCATTTGCTCACGCCCAACGCGATCACGATAACCCTCCCTCTTTCAAAAACGCTTGAGCGCGCTACTTAAACATCTAAACCTCCCCCCCTTCCGCTCCAATGCCACCGAGATCATCTGCGGCGTACCCCAGGGCTCATCCCTCAGCCCAACGCTGTTCAACATCTACATGGCACCTCTCGCCCACGTCGCCCGACAGCACGACCTCAACATCATCTCCTACGCCGATGACACCCAGCTGATCATCTCCCTCACCAAAGACCCTCACACCGCCAAAACCAACCTCCACGAAGGAATGAAGGCCGTCGCCGAATGGATGAGGAACAGCCGACTGAAGCTGAACTCGGACAAGACAGAGGTCCTCATCCTCGGCTCCACCCCTTCGGCCTGGGACGACTCCTGGTGGCCGACCACACTGGGAACAGCTCCAACATCCACCGACCACGCACGCAACCTAGGGGTCATCCTCGACTCCACCCTCCCCATGACTAAGCAGGTCAACGCCATCTCCTCCTCCTGCTTCAACACCCTCCGCATGCTCCGCAGGATCTACAAGTGGATCCCCACCGAAACTAGAAGAACGGTCCTCGTCAGCAGCAGGTTGGACTACGGAAATGCCCTCTACGCAGGAACTTCGGCCAAACTCCTGAGACGGCTGCAACGCATCCAGAACGCCTCTGCACGTCTGATCCTCGACATCCCCCGCCGCAGCCACATCACACCCCACCTGAGAGACCTGCACTGGCTCCCCGTCAACAAGAGAATAACCTTCAAGCTCCTCACCCACGCACACAAAGCACTCCACAACACCGGACCAGCATATCTCAACGGACGACTCAGCTTCTACACCCCCACCCGCCAGCTGCGCTCCACCGGCCTCGCCCTCGCCGCAGTCCCCCGCATCCAAAGAACGACTGCCGGCGGCAGATCTTTCTCCCACCTCGCCGCCAAGACCTGGAACACCCTCCCCACCCACCTACGGCAGACCCAAGACCGATTGACCTTCAGAAGACTCCTCAAGAACTGGCTCTTCGAGCAGTAGCAGCAACCCCCAGCGCCTTGAGACCCTCACGGGTAAGTAGTGCGCTTTACAAGTGATATGATTGATTGATTGATTGATAAACCTAAGTTATTTATGCTGCATTTAATCTTGTAAAACACTGTTTTCACTCAAAATAAATAGCACACACACCAAAATACCAGTATACCATATATATATATATATATGCCGAACACTTCGCCGCATGGATCCCAGAAATCCCAAATCTCTCGGAAACCGGAACAGACGATAACAGACCCAGCTGTAAGTGCAAGTGAGTAATTTATTTAAAGCTCAGCATGCCTGCCATGACGCGTTTCAGCCCACCAGAGGCCTTGTTCACATAGCGCCTTGTGAGTAGTATGCCAACATTTGAAGTGCAAAGTGCAGAGTATCACCCAACGTGATTGGTTGCCTACACCAACAATGGACATAGAAAAATATTTGTACCATAACAAAATAAATGGTCATTCAACACAGGGCACCACAATAAATAACTTAAAAATACTATTTGTTTAAAAGCACTTGGTATGTGCAGTTAATCGGTATTTAAAAGTACAAGCAGTAAAAAGATTTTATAAAAACATTTTGTAATATAAATCTCATTTAAACACATTGCAAATAATGTTGTGCAAAATGCGCAGAGAAGAATAAAACCCAAGTGGGTTGAGATTCACATGAAAGGCACATCAGGCTACTATGTGACAACACTAATGGCCCACCACTCAGACAATAGAACATCAAATGATTGTCATCTATTTATAATAAACATGAGAGGGGACCAACATGTCAAAGAGCTTTAAAGGATACCTGATAGACAAACAAATTCGGTCACGGATCATGTGTACACAGATAGAAATATCTGCTTAAATCAAAAATGTTTGTACATAACAAACTGCTAAAGTATTGTAGGTGGTGCAGTTATATGTGTTAAAAATCATCACTATATGCCCTAATGGACAAAATAGAACTATGTCCAGATCAAAAGTGTTAGTGCGAATAAAGTGCAAAAAGTGCATAAAATGATAAAAAAAATGGTGTTAAAAAAGTTAAAATTTCATGGATTCAAGAGGCAAGGCTGGTGTTAAAAGATACGTTAAATAGTGCAGAAGTTTAACAATGGGAGACAATTTATAGACATGTATAAAAATCTTCGCTAGAATTTAAACCCAGTGGTGTCTTAGTGTCAAGTTCTAGGATGTATTTGGTCTCCAGAGCTCGCAAGAGGGCTTCACGGTTGCCTCCTCGTCTGAGAGGCAATACCGAGTCAATGACAAAATATTTTAGAAGCTCACTCTTGTTGTCATGGTGTTCCTTAAAATGACGAGCCACTGGGTAGGATGCATCGCTCCCACTGATTGCCCTAATGTGCTGGAGTATCCGTTTGTGGACCTGCAACTTGGTACTACCAACATATTGCAGGCCACACGGACACTCCAGCACATAGACAGCAAAATCAGTCCTGCATGTAAACATCCTATAGATTGTTCTTGGGGCGTCACAGAAGGGGATCTTATATTCTGTTTTATTAACACCATGTCTGCAGGCTTTACAGCTGGTGCATCTTCTGAAGCCCTTGCTGGAAAGGAGCCATGTTTTGTTAGTGACTAACTCAGGACTGGTTTTCACTAAAGAATCGCACATGGAACGTGCTTTCCTGAATGTAATCTCAGGACTAGCTGCCATAAGATCCCGATGACAGGGTAATTCCGTACCAGGCTCCAATTTTTCTTAAAGATTTTCCGAAGGGCCTGGTGCCGGCGATTATAAGTCAAAATCAATCTAGTGGGCTCCTTAGCTAGTACCGATACAACATTGGATGTTTTGCTTTGTAAGGCCATCTGCCTAGGAATTTGATTGGCTTTAGTGATGGCTTTGTCAATCATGGAAGCAGCATATCCTCTAGCCAAAAATCTAGATTTGCTGGCTTCCTGTGCTGAGGAACACTCAGAATCAGTGCTGCAGATACGCCTGATGCGCAACATCTCACCATATGGGATGCTGCGTATCAAGTGTGCCGGATGGTGACTGGCGGCGTGTAAGACATTATTGCCAGCCGTGGGCTTTCTGAAAAACCGGGTCTCAAGTCTGTCACATTTAGTGAAAATCTCTACATCTAGAAAACAGACAAGATCTTGACTTAGGTGAGATGTAAACTGGAGATTGAGTTTGTTTACATTAATCAAATCGATGAAGTCTAAGGCCTGCTGTTTAGTACCTTGCCAAATCAAAAAAATGTCATCGATATAACGATACCATTGAATGACATGTCTGGTAAAGATTTCATGATGTTCGCCATAAAGGACCTGCTCCTCCCATCTGCCAATGTGTAGGCAGGCATAACTAGGGGAGAAGCAGGCCCCCATGGCCACACCTCTGACCTGCTGAAAGAATTGGTTAAAAAACATAAAAAAGTTGTTATTCAAACATGTCACAATCATAGAGATCAGCATCTTATTATGATTAAACATTTGGATGGGCCTCTTTCCTAGATAGTGGTTAATAGCTTTTAATCCATCCTGATGGTATATACTAGTATAGAGGGAAGTAACATCCAATGTGATCAACCAGTATGAGGAATCCCATACCACCCCTTCCAATTTCCTCAGGAAGTCGCCTGTATCTTGGACGAAAGAAGGCAAGGCCCTCACATGTTCCTGTAGGAATGCGTCGATGTAAATAGATGTATTTTCTAACAACCCATTGCGTGCCGATATTATGGGCCTGCCAGGGGGTTTCTCAACGCATTTGTGTATTTTAGGGATGAAGTATATTGCCGGGATTACTGGATGCTCATTTTTGAGAAATTTCAGTTCATCTTGACTGAGTAATCCTGCGCTTCTCCAGGCCACCAGCTGTGTGTAGAAATCAAATCGCGCCTGTTTCACAGTGGCTAAGTCACACCTCTTGTAGCATTGATGGTCATTAAGCTGGTTGTAGGCTTCCTCTAAATACAGATCCCTGGGCCACAATACCACATTTCCACCTTTATCAGACTGGCGAACTATGATGTTATCGTTAGCCTGAAGTTTTTGATAAGCTGAATGTAGCAGTTGTTAGGTGATGTGTGCTTATAATTATCACGCATTGTAGCAGTATACAGTCTTTTGAGTTCCGCAACAGAAAGTTCGTGAAAGATGTCAATGTTATCATGTAACATCAGGGGTGTAAAGGTGGATCTTGGTTTAAAGTTAGTATTACCAGGCATGTTCAAGTTGATCTGTTCATTATTAATGCCAGGACCTGAGCTCTCATCATTCAGTTGTTGTAAGTCTTGTAACAATTCTAGATCATTGGCACTTAAAACTTGCGTGGTACCAGAGGCCTGTCCTGTACCCGTCTTATGTACCGTCTTATTAGACATAAAATATTTGCGGAGTTTCAACTTGCGAGTATATTTGTAAAGATCTATCCGTGTCTTGATATATATATATATACCTACAACAAGCACACCTATCTTATATTGAAACATACACCCATAAAATGGGTATTAATACGATATGACCATTCAAACATACATTCCTCAAATGCCTTCAAAAAAGAAACCCATCTGTTGTGGTCTCTATACCCAGCATCAGGGACCTTGTATGGATACTCACCTCTGACTTAGTTGCTGGGTGACCTGCGCATTCCAGTGGTCATCAATGACAGCATAAATAACTGTGCTGGTGGAATGCTTTGAATTGGAGAAGAGTTTGAACAAAGCTGCTTCTGGGTTGGTGGTCTGTGTACTGCAGCTGAATAAATACCTGAAAAATGAACTCTGTGTACATCTTATCACCATCATATACTTATCTGCTGGGAAGCAGCAAACAAAAGAGGAGGAAGATGGAGGTCACATTCTATTTATGGGACTGAGCATTCTTTTGACTGTTGTGATGTTGTTTGAGTTCTATGGAAAGCTTTTAATGGTTGCTGCTCAGAGGTGGCGAATAAAAGTTATATGCATAATTCTATCCTCCTAGTCTTTAATAAAATCTCGATTCTTTATACAGTAAACCTATTAGAATCGCAATTCTCTGCCATTATTCTGCAGATGAAAGTTACTGCGTATTTTCAGCATTTTCTACCTCTAGATTTCAAATTTGAGGGATGAATTGACCTTGTCTAAGACCACTGAACTTGAGCTGGTAGCCATACTGTATCAAAGTTTTTTGTGGGTGATCGCACGAGGAGACAGAAGTGCCAGAGCCTCCAAATACTGCGGAGAATTCAGCTGAATTTCTAGAACACCGGGTCACACACATGTTGATGCAGAACACCATAAATTTTGCTTATCTATTATAATCATAATAATTAGACTCCATATTTTATATAGCATTTAGTGCCACCGTTTTTAAGCACTGTAAATGTAAAAAACGTCATACACTCTTAATATGTGATCAATTTATCTGCCACTTAATGATAAAATCTTCAGGTAGCCTTGATAAGTATTTGAGCTTGCAATGCTAACCACCCTGAAATTACACTGGTATCTATCTCACCTTTTGGTTTTTTTCATTCAATAATCACAAACTGAATTGTAGTCATCTTAAAGTATTAACCTCTCAGCAGTCCTGCTGTGTAGGACTTACTGGAGGTAACAGGAGTGGTGGTTGGCCCCCTATGACCTCCTTGGGGGCCAGCTACCCCTCCTGTTACCTCTAGTGAGTCCCACACAGCGTGATTGCTAAGAGGTTTTCAGAGGCCGCATCTCCTTTCTCCACCACTCTGCAAACGCGCCTCCTGGTGCACTACTGGTTGGGGATGAAGTCCACTTTACTCCTGAGGGACCTTGGGGGCCAAGAAGCTCTCTTGGTACCACCTGTAAGTCCTACAGCCCCTTTTCTCTACCACTCTACAAACGCGACTACTACTTAAAAAACCTATGAAATTCACTGGAAAAAAAACAAAGGTTACAGGGACGTTGTAGTTGGGCTCAGTTTTTACTCGTACAAAACCAGTGAAATTCAGCAGTTCTAGTTGGCTGAGCAAACTATAACTCGCGCCCCTGCAATACACTGCTTATGACATCCCATATTACATCACTCATGACATGGTCAGTGACATCACTGATGACATCTCAAATGACATCACTGATGACATCATCCTGAAAATGACTAACACACCCACTCACACCCCCATAGAACGTTTCATACACCCACTCCCACACAACCATTCACAAACCCCCTCACAGACCCATACCAGTGCTTGCACACCCACTCACTGATTCATAGAGCTACTCACACACACCTACTCACTCACCCATACAGTCAATCACACAGCCACTTACCCTTACAGTTACACACATGCACATCCACTTACTTTCTCATACAGACACTAATATACTCACTCACCTATACAGTTACTGACACAAGCGCACACTCACCCATACAACCACTCTCACATTCACTCACCCATACAGTCACTTTTATACCCCATCACTCACTTATACTGCCTTTCACATACCCAGTCACTCACCGATATACCACTGACACATCCACTCACTCACCCATATAGCCCCTCACACATGCAATCACTAACCCATACAGCCGTGACTCACCCACTCACTCATCCATATAGGCACACATACACCCTCACCCACCCACACAGACACTTGGACACCCATACAGGTACTCAGACAACCAATCACTCACCCATTCAGCCTCTCACATACCCACTCACACACCCATATTGCCACTTTGACACCAACTGACTGATACAGACATTCACACAACCAGTCACTCACCCATACATTCCTTGAGAGAACTAATCACTCGCTTATACAGTCAGTCACTCAGCCACTGAATCATCCTTACAGGCATTCATACACCCACTGATTCACCAGTACAACTTGGTATATATATTTAACACTGATAAACTTTTTTAAAAACTAAGTCACTGGATGATGTCATCAGTGATGTAATTTGAGATGTCACTGACCATGTCATGAGTGATGTAATATGTGAGGTCAGAAGCAGTGCATTGCGGGGGTGCGAGTTATAGTTAGCTCAGCTAACTGGAACTGCTGAATTTCACTGGTTTTGTACTAGTGAGAACTGAGCCTAACTATAACATCCCTGTTATATGGTAGGTGCAGATTCTAAGTGACATCACCATTTTCCTGTGGTACTGCAACAAGCAGGGCGGAGTGGCATCTTGGTTTCTGTGCCAAAAAGGTTTGCATCCCTGGAGGTGACCGAGCTCCGGAGCATTTTCCTGGTTGCCAACCACCTGGCGGGGTCTGGGAGCGCTAGAGGGGGACAGAGTGAGCAGACGTCCTGTGGCAGATCACCCCTTTTGAGTTTTCCCAGCGCCCAGGCGACTATGGCTCAGATGAGAGAATACTGTCTATACCTTCATGCCATTTTTGGTTTTCAGCCTTCCTCTATTGCACTTCTCAGCCCCAAGGAGGTTGGTGAGGCCTTGACTGACTCCAAATCAGCGGGAGCTCCCTCGGTGTGAGCGGGGTACTCCGAATCTGTGATCGACTCCGTCTCGGCTCCGGTGCACAGCCCTTCGGCGTTTGCATCTGTTACGACTGTGTTGGATCCGCTGGCGCCGAACGTCAACGTCGCAGATCGCACCTACTTTGTCTCTTCTCCCCGACACTGAGGTGTCGCCCCCTCGATGCCCATGGACCTCGGTGGCACAGTCCTCTTCGGGCTACCTGCCTCTGCCAGCGGAGGAGCCCCCTGCTATTTTCTCCTTGGCACACAGGTATTTTGGTGATGTCGGTGATCATATGACTGAGCCTCGTCTGGAGTTTCATTGGGTTTCTGCCCTTGGTGACGCTAGTGGCCTTGATTCTTCCCCATTCTCAGGCATGTTTTCTCCACCTCGCCTCGGAGGCTAGCTTGGCTTTTGCTCAGCTTTTGCGGAGAGTTGATTTTGTTCTGGGGCTGCAACTTCCTTCTGTGGAAGTGGCCATTGATCCCCTACTTGGGGTGTTTCATCAGGCCCACCTGAGAACTGAGCCTGCACTTCCCTTAAGTGACAGCCTCTTTGGTCTAAACCTGTTGCAAGTGCCTCCGTGGACCAGCCTATTGCTTATAGGCACCATCGTGCCCCTGGAGATCCGCTCTGTCTTTCCCTTCAGCCTACTCCACACAGGTTTGTGGCTCAGGCTGCTACGGCCTTCCCCAGCATCAACGCCGTGCCTGACATCCTGCCGGACAGGGAATCTAAAGGTCTGGATGCTTTTGGTCGGCATCACTTTTCTGCTACTAGCTCCGATTTACGGTCCCTTAATAGGGCTTGTGTTTTGGGATGTTTTTCTCATGTGTTGTGGGATTCGGTCTTGCACCTACTCCCCTCCATCCCTGGTGACTCTCGGGACACTCTTACTCTGCTGATCCAGGATGGCTGTCGGGCAGCTACATTACTGATTCGTTGTGGCATGGATTCTACAGATTTTGTCGGACGGACCATGGCCCTTTCGGTAGCTCTTCGCCGGCGTGCCTGACTACACACCTCCAGCTTTTTTGAGGCTGGTCAGTCCACCTTGGTTGGTAAATATCTGTTTGGCTCTCAACCTGACTGCTTTACGCTGTTTTTGGGATAGTCGGAATGGAGTGAAATCCTAGTACCTGATTGCCTTACCGTCCTCCTCTCGCCCGTACTCGATCGGGCTGGGAATGGTCTCCTGCCTTCACTCCTGTGTGGGCTGTCATAGGGCAGTGCCAGTTGGCTTCTTCTTTCACTCACCATCTCCGTGTGCAGTCCAATGTGGTGCCCCTGCCCCGGGCAGGTATTTTCTTTTCTTACCTTCTTACCCTGTCGATGACAGGTTGTGGCCCCTGGTTGTTTTTTGGGATGAGTCTTAATATCTTATCCTGTTTGATATCCACACTGGTGAGTTTCTGGCTATTTTTCATCTTCCGTTCGTCTTGGACATGGGTTTCTTCCCCATCCACTCTGGATTGGCTTGTGCAGTGGTTTGTGATCCCTTGGGATTCTTTCCGGGGAGTTTCCTCCACTTTTTGCAAGCGCGGTTGCAGTTCTGACCCCTTTGGGGGTTTGTTTCCGTTGTACTAATAGGCATACCAAGTACGATCTTGGATGACGTCAGGATCATCCCTCACATTGTTCCCTGGCTTGTTTGCCAGGCACAGGTTGCCCCGTGCACATGAGGACTTTCTTTTCCTTCTGGCCTTCATGCTTGTTAGGCTGTGGGCACTGCCTCTCCATCTACTACTTCACTTCTTTATACTGGCTCTTTGGTTGGACCTCATTTCTAGATTTGGTCTTCCCATACTATTTTCTTTTGCAATGAGGACTAATTATCTGTATAGGCCTCCCCTGTGTTGGCCCTGCTCAACTTGACCCTTTTTCCAGTCCTCCCTTGTGGTCTTTATTTCTCTAATCTAACTGGGTTGTTTCTCCCCTGGGGTTTTCTTTTCACTTGTCTCTTGACTGCCTAATCATACCCGTCAGTCGGTAGTGCTGTTTGTCTGCTCGCTTGGTTTTCTGGGGTGTGTGAATTCTACCCCACCCTCTGCCTTTAGACGGGGCCATGCGGCTGGTTTCCAGCTCGCATTGTCTCACCTTTGGTACATGGCTGTTGTTGTGGTAGTTTGTATGTACCCTTCTAGGGCACATTTTATTGTACAGTGTAATTTCTGTTATATATATATATATATATATATATATATATATATATATATATATATATATATATATATATATATATATATATATATATATATATATATATATATATATATATACATTATCTACTGGCGGTCGCCAGTAGATAGTTAAAACCTATTATCCATAGGAAATCCGCGACATTCTATTTGAAATAACGTTGGCGCCGGTTGACGAATCTTCGCGAAAGTTTCCAACTTGTTGGGGCGCTCCGGTCCGCTCCTATCCTGAAAGTCTCGGGGTGATACGTCAAGCGAGGGCCGAGAAAAAAGGGGGGTCCCAAAACGCGTTTTCCCCATTCATTTTTCCATAGGAACCTTTAGTCGCAGCTACAGCCCGAACTGCTGAACGGAATTACACCAAATTTGGCAAAGAGGTAGCCCATGGTTCAGTGTCGTGCCTTTTGCTTAAATGGTGTAAATCCGTTCAGTAGTTCCTGAGAAAATCAAAAGTAAAGTCACATATATATCTGGGCGGAGCCTAACCACACATGTCATCGTGAGATCTGATTGGCTGTCAGCACTTCATCCTGGAATTGCTGGCAGCCATCTTGGGACCAATATAAATGATAGTACCTCATTGAAATGCATTGTAGTGAATAGAAGATTTTGAGGGTCACCAAAAGGAGAACTATAAAGGGTGATAACAGGCTTTAGTTACATTAGAATTTATTTGTTGATGGTACCATACTAACTTTAGGAATTGTGGTGTATTCTAAGGTGATTTTACCATGTGAAAAACCTTCTGCTGGGATATCATGAATCATGTTTGAGAGAACACTATTTTCTCATGCTTGTCCCATGGAGGTTTGGAAGGTGCTCCAGAAGCTAAAATGAGAGCATATTTTCTGTAAATTCACATTATCTTTCTCACTCATGTGAGAATGAAGTCTGACAATCTCAGTAAAACATGTACATCCAACAAGGGCAGAGACTGTCAGTTGATTCCTTTGTGTTCTACTGCAGCTTCCCAGAGTGTTCTAAAGAACAACTAGAGTGCTAACAGCCTTACTTATGACAAAAGTATGGCACACCTGAAGCCATCTTGATTGGAATAAACTGGTAACACTTAATCAATTTAATTTAAAAAGGAACAAAATGATGGGGTTCATTTTGTCATAGAAATTATGGTTAGTGCTGTAGAAAGAAAAATTAGGACATGTTTCAAGTGTGATCTCAAATATCTTCCTGTTATATTTCAACAGGAGCAGCCTGCCAGTTGATGCCTTTGTGTTCTACTGCAGCTTCCCAGAGTGTTCTAAAGAACAACTAGAGCGCTAACAGCCTTACTTATGACAAAAGTATGGCACACCTGAAGCCATCTTGATTGGAATAAACTGGTAACACTTAAAACATTTAATTTAAAAGGAACAAAATGATGGGGTTCATTTTGTCATAGAAATTATGGTTAGTGCTGTAGAAAGAAAAATTAGGACATATTTCAAGTGTGATCTCAAATATCTTCCTGTTATATTTCAACAGGAGCAGCCTGCCAGTTGATGCCTTTGTGTTCTACTGCAGCTTCCCAGAGTGTTCTAAAGAACAACTACAGCGCTAACAGCCTTACTTATGACAAAAGTATGGCACACCTGAAGCCATCTTGATTGGAATAAACCAGTAACACTTAAAACATTTAATTTAAAAAGGAACAAAATGAGGGGTTCTTTTTGAAATAGAAATTATGGTTAGTGCTGCAGAAAGAAAAATTAGGGCATGTTTTAAGTGAGATCTCAAATCCTCTTCTATTTTATTAGAAAATTCTGACATGCAGACTGAAACAATCACTTTCAATACCAGCAGCAGACTACCAGTTAACTCCCTGGTGAGCAGTAGCTTTACTCCAGTGATCTAATGAGCAACTAGAGTGCTAACATTCTGAATTTATGGCAGATGTGAGACACATCTGAATGCCTTCTTGATGGAATCAAAGTAAAAAACTGAAAGCATTTCCTACTGAGGAGACTGCAGTAAATGAAGAAATTAGGAAACTTCATAACAAAGAAGTCTTCCAAGATGGCCACCAGTGAAAAAAGAGCCCAAATGTAGCACAAATATTACCAAGATGTAGCCCACATATAGCCCAATGACAAAAGTGTGCAAAACACTTTTATTTTTAGTTTTTTGCAGTTTTATGTAGTGCAGACTGGTCAGGTATTGGAGCATTGCATCTTAAAACATGACCCCCTACACTACAAAAACACCACTGCACTACCTTAAACCCTAAAACACTACCCCCAGCACGACCCCCTACACTACACAAGCACCACTGCACTATCCTAAACCCTAAAACACTACCCCCAGCACGACCCCTACACTACCCAAACACCACTGCACTAACCTAAATCCTAAAACACTACCACCAGCACGACCCCCTACACTACCCAAACACCACTGCACTACCCTAAAACATGACCCCTACACTACACAAACACCACTGCACTACCCTAAACCCTAAAACACTACCCCCAGCATGACCTCCTACACTACACAAGCACCACTGCACTACCCTAAACCCTAAAACACTACCCCCAGCACGACCCCTACACTACACAAACACCACTGCACTACCCTAAACCCTAAAACACTACCCCCAGCACGACCCCCTACACTACCCAAACACCACTGCACTACCCTAAAACATGACCCCTACACTACACAAACACCACTGCACTACCCTAAACCCTAAAACACTACCCCCAGCACGACCCCCTACACTGCCCGAACACCACTGCACTGCCCTAAACCCTGAAACACCAGCCCCTGCATGACCCCCTACACTGCCCGAACACCACTGCACTGCCCTAAACCCTGAAACACCACCCCTAGCACGACCCCTACACTGCCCGAACACCACTGCACTGCCCTAAACCCTGAAACACCACCCCTTCACGACCCCCTACACTACCCGAACACCACTGCACTGCCCTAAACCCTGAAACACCACCCCCAGCATGACCCCCTACACTGCCCGAACACCACTGCACTGCCCTAAACCCTGAAACATCACCCCAGCAAGACCCCCTACACTGCCCGAACACCACTGACCTAAACCCTGAAACACCACCCCCAGCACGACCCCCTACACTGCCCGAACACCACTGCACTGCCCTAAACCCTGAAACACTACCCCCAGCATGACCCCTACACTGCCCGAACACCACTGCTCTGCCCAAAACCCTGAAACACCAGCCCCAGCACGACCCCTACACTGCCCGAACACCACTGCACTGCCCTAAATCTTGAAACACCAGCCCCTGCACGACCCCCTACACTGCCCGAACACCACTGCACTACCCTAAACCCTGAAACATCACCCCAGCACGACCCCCTACACTGCCCGAGCACCACTGCACTGCCCTAAACCCTGAAACACCAGCCCCAGCATGACCCCCTACACTGCCCGAACACCACTGCACTGCCCTAAACCCTGAAACACCAGCCCCAGCACGACCGCCTACACTGCCCGAACACCACTGCACTGCCCTAAACCCTGAAACACCAGCCCCAGCACGACCCCCTACACTGCCCGAACACCACTGCACTGCCCTAAACCGTGAAACACCAGCCTCAGCACGACCCCCTACACTGCCTGAACACCACTGCACTGCCCTGAACCCTGAAACACCAGCCCCAGCACAACACCCTACACTGCCCGAACACCACTGCACTGCCCTAAACCCTGAAACACCACCCCGTGCATGACCCCCTACACTGCCCGAACACCACTGCACTGCCCTAAACCCTGAAACACCACCCCAGCGCGACCCCTACACAGCCCGAACACCACTGCACTAAACCCTGAAACACCACCCCTGCACAACACCCTACACTGCTCGAACACTACTGCAGTGCCCTAAACCCAGAAACACCATCCCCAGCACGACCCCCTATACTGCACGAACACCACTGCACTGCCCTAAACCCTGAAACACTACCCCCAGCAAGACCCCTACACTGCCCGAACACCACTGCACTGCCCTAAACCCTGAAACATCACCCCCAGCAAGACCCCCTACACTGCCCGAACACCACTGCACTGCCCTAAACCCTGAAACACCAGCCCCAGCACGACCCCCTACACTGCCCGAACACCACTGCACTGCCCTAAACCCTGAAACACCAGCCCCAGCACGACCCCCTACACTGCCCGAACACCACTGCACTGCCCTAAACCCTGAAACACCACCCCCTGCATGACCCCCTACACTGCCCGAACACCACTGTACTGCCCTAAACCCTGAAACCCCACCCCCAGCATGACCCCCTAGACTGCCAGAACACCACTGCACTGCCCTAAACCCTGAAACACCACCCCTGCATGACCCCCTACACTGCCCGAACACTACTGCACTGCCCTAAACCCTGAAACACCACCCCCAGCACGACCCTCTACACTGCACGAACACCACTGCACCGCCCTAAACCCTGAAACACTACCCCCAGCAAGACCCCTACACTGCCTGAACACCACTGCCCTAAACCCTGAAACACCACCCACAGCATGACCCCTTCACTGCCCGAACACCACTGCTCTGCCCTAAACCCTGAAACACCAGCCCCAGCACGACCCCCTACACTGCCCGAACACCACTGCACTGCCCTAAACCCTGAAACACCAGCCCCAGCACGACCGCCTACACTGCCCAAAAACTACTGCACTGCCCTAAACCCTGAAACACCACCCCCAGCAAGACTACCTACACTGGCCGAACACCACTGCACTGCCCTAAATCCTGAAACACCACCCCCTGCACGACCCCCTACACTGCCCAAACACTACTGCACTGCCCTAAACCCTGAAACACCACCCCTCAGCACGACACCCTACACTGCCCGAACACCACTGCACTGCCCTAAACCCTGAAACACCACCCCAGCACGACCCCTACACTGCCCGAACACCACTGCACTAAACCCTGAAACACCACCCCTGCACGACCCCCTACACTGCCGGAACACCACTGCACTGCCCTAAACCCTGAAACACCACCCCCAGCACGACCCCCTACACTGCCCTAACACCACTGCACTGCCCTAAACCCTGAAACACCAGCCCCAGCAAGACCACCTACACTGCCCGAACACCACTGCATTGCCCTAGACTCTGAAACACCAGCCCCAGCAAGACCCCCTACACTGCCCAAACACCACTGCACTGCCCTAAACCCTGAAACACCAGCCCCAGCATGACCCCCTACACTGCCCGAACACCACTGCACTGCCCTAAACCCTGAAACACCAGCCCCAGCACGACCCCCTACACTGCCCGAACACCACTGCACTGCCCTAAACCCTGAAACACCAGCCCCAGCACGACCCCCTACACTGCCCGAACACCACTGCACTGCCCTAAACCCTGAAACACCAGCCCCAGCACCACCCCATACAATGCCCGAACACCACTGTACTGCCCTAAACCCTGAAACACCACCCCCTGCACCGCCCCTACACTGCCCGAATACCACTGCACTGCCCTAAACCCTGAAACACCACCCCTGCACCACCCCTACACTGCCCGAACACCACTGCACTGCCCTAAACCCTGAAACACCACCCCTGCACCGCCCCCTACACTGCCCGAACACCACTGCACTGCCCTAAACCCTGAAACACCACCCCCAGCATGACCCCCTTTACTGCTCGAACACCACTGCACTGCCCCAAACCCTGAAACACCACCCCCAGCATGACCCCCTGCACTGCCCGAACACCACTGCCCTAAACCCTGAAACACCACCCCTGCACGACCCCCTACACTGCCCGAACACCACTGCACTGCCCTAAACCCTGAAACACCACCCCCTGCACGACCCCCTACACTGCCCGAACACCACTGCACTGCCCTAAACCCTAGAACACTACCCCAGCATGACCCCCTACACTACCCGAACACCACTGCACTGCCCTAAACCCTAAAACACTCCCCCAGCACGACCCCCTACACTACCCGAACACCACTGCACTGCCCTAAACCCTAAAACACTCCCCCAGCACGACCCCCTACACTACCTAAACACCACTGCACTGCCCTAAACCCTAAAACACTACCCCCGCATGACCCCTACACTACCCAAATACCAATGCACTACCCTAATCCCTAAAACACTACCCCCGCACAACCCCTACACTACCCAAAGACCACTGCACTACCCTAAACTCTAAAACAATACCCCCGCACGACTCCCTACACTACCCAAAGACCACTGCACTACCCTAAACCCTAAAACACGACCTCCTACACTACACAAACACCACTGCACTACCCTAAACTCTAAAAACTACTCCCAGCACGAACCCCTACACTACCCAAACACCACTGCACTACCCTAAACCATAAAACACTACCCCCAGCAGTACCCCTATGCTACCCAAACACCACTGCACTACCCTAAACCCTAAAACACTACCCCCAGCAGTACCCCTACACTACCCAAACACCGTTGCACTACCCTAAACCCTAAAACACTACCCCCAGCAGTATCCCCTACACTACCCAAACACCACTGCACTACCCTAAATCCTAAAACCCTAAAACACTAACCCCAGCACGACCCCCTACACTACCCAAACACCACTGCACTACCCTAAACCCTAAAACCCTAAAACACTAACCCCAGCACGACCCCTACACTACCCAAACACCACTGTACTACCCTAAACCCTAAAACACTCCCCCAGCACGACTCCCTACACTACCCAAACACCACTGCACTACCCTAAACCCTAAATCTACCCCCAGCATGACCCCCTACACTACACAAACACCACTGCACTACCCTAAACCCTAAAACACTACCCCCAGCACGACCCTCTTCACTACCTAAACACAACTGCACAATTTGTTACAGGCGTTGCAACGCAGGCCTGTGGTGCTTACTGGAAGTACCTGGTGGGCTGGTTGGGCCCCAGGGACTCTCAGGATTCAAGGGGACCTAATCCCCCAACTTAAAACGCGCCACGGGGCGCGTTTGCACAGTGGTGAAGGGAGGGGGCGGGGCCTCAGGTGACATGTGCGCAAACACGCCCTGTGGTGCGTTTTAAGTTGGGGAGTTAATTCCCTTTGAATCCTGAGGGCCAACTAGCCCACCAGGTACCTTCAGTAAGCACAACAGAGGTGCGTTGCAGAGAGGTGAAAAAGGTGCGTGGCCTCGGAACGCCTCTCTGCAACTCAGCTCTGTGGTCCTAACTGTAGGTACCTGGGGGCTAGTTGGGCCTCAGGGACCCTCAGGATTCAAGGGGACTTAATCCCATAACTTAAAACGCGCCACGGGCGCGTTTACACACATGTCACCTCAGGCCCCCTCCCTTCACCACTGTGCAAGCGCGCACTGGCTCTGGTTAGTCAGGAGTCAGTTACCACCAGTACCCGTCTGAAAAAGTTGTGGGCACAGGATGATTTTGCAACAAGGCCTCTTTCTGCTCCTCTGTTGGTTCTTTCTGCACATCTTTTGCTTCTTTCTGTGCGTTTTTTCTTCTTTCTTCTCATGTCCTACCTCTGTTGGCATAGTTAGAAACTAGCATTTAAAAAACCTTTGAAATTCACTTAAAAAATCATAGTTTTCAGGCACGTTCTAGTTAGAAATTAGCATTTAAAAACCTTTGAAATTCACTGAAAAGACCATAGGTTTCAGGCACGTTATAGTTAGAAATTAGCATTTAAAAACCTTTGAAATTCACTGAAAAAACCATAGGTTTCAGACACGTTATAGTTAGAAATTAGCATTTAAAAAACCTTTGAAATTCACTGAAAAAACCATAGGTTTTAGGGACAGTTATAGTTAGTTGGACATTGCACTCGTACAAAACCCGTGAAATTCCCCTGTTATAGTTAGTTCAGCTAACTATAACTCGCGCCCCGCAATGCACTGCTGATGACGTCACATATTACATCACTCATGACATGGTCAGTGACATCACTGATGACATCTCAAATGACATCACTGATGACATCATCCATGTGATAATTTCATGCATCTTCTCACACCCTAATATAACTTTTGATACACCCACTCTAAATTACAGACTGCCATTCTCAAAACCATAGACACTCCAACACCAAAAACTACATACCCACTCACTGATTCTTAGGTCTACACACACATCCACTCACTCACCTGTACAGTCACTCATACTTACAGTCACTCAGTACAGGACTATCATATGCACTCATACACCTATATAAACACTCACACACCGCCACTCATCCATAGAGGTACTCACACACCTAGTCAGTCATGCAAAAAATTAATCACACACCCATTTACTCACCTATACAGTTATACACACACCAGCTCACTTACTCATACAAATACTAGCACATTCTTACGCTCTTATACAATAACTGATACAAGCACACACGCATCCATACAGCCACTCTCACAATAACACACTCTCACTTATAGCCATTTAAATACTCTAACACACATATATACTGCCTTTTACATATGTAGTTACTCGCACATGTACCACTGAGATATACATTCACTCACTAACACACCCATACACACACTCACCCACCCAAGCAGTCCATCACAGACGCACTCTTGAAATCATGCACCCAGTGAATCACCCACTCACACATCTATGTATAGAGTCACACACACCCCACCCACACAAACACTCAGGCAGCCATACAGATACTCAGAGAACCAATCAATAACCCATATAGACACTCATGTAGCTATTCGCAAATCCATGCATCCACTTACACACCAACAAACAGACGGATACAGACATTCACACAGTTTAGTCACTAACCCATGCATTCAGTAAGATACGTTTAATCACTCACTTGTAGAGTCAGTCACTCACGTACTAAATCATCCATTCAGACACTTATACACCCACTCATTCTTCAATACGCCTTTCCCTATATATATTAAACATATTTAAACTTTACAGAAACACACAGTCACTGGATGATGTCATCAGTGATGTCATCAGTGATGTCATTTGAGATGTCATCAGTGATGTCATCAGTGATGTCACTGACCATGTCATGAGTGATGTAATATGTGACGTCATCAGCAGTGCATTGCGGGCGCGAGTTATAGTTAGCTGAACTAACTATAACAGGGAATTTCACGGGTTTTGTACGAGTGCAATGTCCAACTAACTATAACTGTCCCTAAAACCTATGGTTTTTTCAGTGAATATATATATATATATATATATATATATATATATATATTTTCCAACAATTATTCGTTCGTAGTAGAAAACAAACACGCCAGAGCCCTTCGTTCTGCACACGTGATTTATTGGCGAATTACCCTACGCGTTTCGAGCAGCGTGAGCAAGGAGCGCTGCTCCGAAACGCGTAGGGTAATTTGCCAATAAATCACGTGTGCAGCAGAGCGAAGGGCTCTGGCGTGTTTGTTTTTCTACTACGAACGAATAATTGTTGGAATATATATATATATATATATATATATATATATATATATATATATATATATATATACAGAGAGAGAGAGATTTATCTTTTAACACCTATTTCTATAGGTTTTATACCTTTCTTTCTTGGGATTCTGCTTTGCATAGTCCCAGAGGGCTTCCTTCTCTCTTGAAGTGTTTCCTCTACCTCATGTGGTCTATGGCCATGATTATTGTTGTTGCTTGCAATGTTTTCTTAAGCTATTGGTTGGTGCTCTATGCATTGCTTACTTCTATGGCTATGAACTTTGGCCCAGTAGTTTTAGCTATTGTCCTTAGTCTTCTGCCTCGGTCTCTTATGCCATTTGACCTTCCATGGGGGGGGGGCGGGGTAGTGCTATGTTTATGTGGAGTGTTCTTCCTACTCGTCTTATTCTTCTGCCATGGTGTTTTTCCCATGTTTTTGCACATCTGCGGGTTCGGTTCCCTACAAGGCTCTCCCCGAGTTTTCTGGTGGGCTGTTTTCTTCCTGAACCTTCCTTCCTGGTGAGCGGTCTCTCTCTCTCTCTCTCCTTTTCTTATGCAGACCAGATAGCCTACTCTGAGATCTTTCTTGGAATCTGTTTGCAAACTCTCCTCCGGGATGATATTGCTTGGATATCTCATTCTAAGGTAAGGAATCTGCGGCTACACGTCTCTATCAAATGAGTAAGTTACTTACCTTTGGTAACGGCTTATCTGGTAGAGACTAGACCTAGCCGTAGATTCCTTACCGACCCACCCATCCTCCCCCCCCCCGCTCTGTGAACCGATTCTCCTTTTCTTCCTGATCCCTTCCTTGCACCCTCATGCCTTTCCTTGATTTAAAAAAAAAAAGTGAAGACCAACCAAATAACCAGTAATAATTAATATAAGCATCTTTAAAAAAGAGGATTCTTTTTGGGCACACTATTTCCACTGCAGTTTCTGTATGTGGCTCCGCGTTTTAGCACAGAAAGTAGTTGTGTCAGAAACTGACGTCCATGCGTCAGGGGAGGGCTTATATGGACTCTGACGGCACCACATCCGGTGGACAAAGACGTTACGGAGTCCCTCGACACCCTCTACCAATGGGCGGAGGTACTGCTGTTGAAAAATATCCGGCTCCAGTCTGGCACCTGGGGATAATTCAAAAGTAAGGAATCTGCGGATAGATCTAGTCTCTACCACATGAGGGGTTACCAAAGGTAGGAAACTTGTTTTCTCTGCATTAAGATCTGCTATGCAATGGCCAAACAACAGCACCCAAATGGTCTCGGAGCCCATTTCACCAGGGCCAACGCCTCTACCACTGTCTTGACTTGAGGGGTGACTGTCCCCGATCTGTCAGTTTTCCACATGAGCTTCGTGTGCTTATGTTTGCTATATACTACTGCCTTGACAGCTAGGTCCGGTCCCCCTCTTGGATCTCCTACACTTTTTGCACTCCAGAGAACATTTTTGCACGTTTCCCACTCCACAGACCTTCCACCTGTGGAGGTCCTACTTTGGTACTAATTTAAGGTGAGGAATCTGCGCTAGAAATCTCCATCAGAAGAACATGTTACTTACCTTTTTCTGGTGGATACTCTATCTCAGTAGCTGCCAGCATGGATCGAGGGTGGCCGGGTTGGGGGGGGGGGGGGGAGAAGGGGTGGCGGGTAGAGAGGGGTGGCGGGGGGACTAAGGGGGAAATAAAAAATAAATAAAAAAACATGCCTTACCGCCATGTCTCTCTGT
This sequence comes from Calotriton arnoldi, assembly GCA_963921515.1. NCBI lineage: Eukaryota > Metazoa > Chordata > Amphibia > Caudata > Salamandridae > Calotriton > Calotriton arnoldi. The sequence goes on from CAWUFW010003619.1 coordinate 1,608,946, forward strand.
CGTCTCTCGCACTTAGGAGGGTGCTACCACTCCTCCCCTGCTCTGCAGCCCCTTCCTGTCAGGCAAAGCTGCTTGCTACAGCAGGAGGACAAAATAAAATATCTGAAAGAAACACGTTAGTTATAGATTCCTTACCTTAGAATTACCCCCAGGCGTCAGACTGGATCCGGAAAGTTTTTTCGTCAGCAGTACCTCTGCGCGTCGGAAGGTGGCGTCGGTCGGCTCCGCGTCCGTCGTTGGCGTCGTGGTCGCCGGAATGACGTCGCGGTAGCTACTTAGACGCCGCCCTCGCGCGCTGACGTCAGTTCTTTCTTTTTCCGCGCCAGCCAGCGCAGATCCGGCAAGAGCGGTACCTCCAGTCATTTTTTGACTGACTTTTTCTTGACTTTTGTCGACTTCTTTTTTCGAGTCTTCGACTCCGACGGTGCACGAGGGATGCCCGGTTTCAAGGCCTGCGGTTCCTGTCATCGGATGATGTCGGTGACGGATCCGCACCGCGTGTGTCTCTTTTGCCTGGAGCGCGACCATGACCCCAAGTCGTGCTCCGACTGCCGGTCGATGGCGCCGAAGGCTTTGCGGGAGCGGTCCCGAAAGCTGCTTGAGCACTGGCAGTCGGCTCCGCGCCGTTCGAGGTCCCGGTCGTGAGGGAGGTCGAGGAGCCACCACCATTCATCAAAGTCTTCGCACTCGGGGTCGGGTAAGTCGAAGCATAAGAAGAAGTCGAAGAAGCATTGTCGCTCTTCGACTTCTCCTCGTCGGTCGGCCGATCCGACGAGGAACGCGGGTGGTGCCCCTCCCGCGGCTCCGCGTGCGGAGCCCTAAGATTCGGCTTTGCGCTTCCCTCCCTTTCCGGGTCCCGGAGCGACTCCCGCCCAGCTTCGTACGTTCTACGAGACGATGCATGTCATCTTTGGGTGGACCGACCCCGCCGGCGCGCCTTCGGGCCCCGCGGACTCGGTTGGGGGGCCTAGGCCTTCTCTGCCGGCGGCTCCCGCCCCGGCGCCGCAGGCCCCCCTTGGATCCAGGCCTGGAGCCGGTTGACCTCGTTACTCCTCCACCGGCGCCGCTTCCGACGGCACTACTACCGCGTTTGATGCCGGTCGGCCCCCCGGCCGGCGTCTACCCCGGCCTCAATCCCGACGTGGACATGGATCCAGCGCCGAGAGGGGTTTTTGTGCCCCTGTTCACTCCTGGGGTCCCTTTTCAACCTGAGTGGCACCCAGAGGATGAAGAGGAGGACTGGGAGGGGTCAGGTGACCCTCTGACTGACCAGTTGGACAGTGAACAGGACTAGAGAGAGTAACTGGGGGATGCCAGTGGTTTGGACACCTCCCCTGACCTTGGCATGTTGTCTCCTCCTACCGTGGCTATGGAGGAGGGAGCGTCGTACGCAGTGGTGTTGCATAGGGCGGCCGAGGCTCTCAACCTCGAGCTTCCTACGGTGGCGGTCAGGACTAACCTCCTGACAGATGTGCTTCAACCGGCTCCGAGCTCTTCGGAGCCCCCGCTACTGTTTAATGAGGCCCTCACCGACGTCCTTTTGGGCACGTGGTCCAGACCCAACACGGGGGCTCCCGTGGACAGGATGATTGCCCAACGCCACCGCCCGGCTCCGGGTGACCCCACTTTCCTCTCCCAACACCCCACCCCAGAGAGCTTGGTAGTCCAAGCCTCCACTTCCAAGAGCGCATTCCCTACCGCTCCACCGGAAAGGGAATCCAAGAAGCTGGACCATCTTGGAAAGAAGATTTTATCTTCCGCCAGCTTAGGACTGCGGTCCGTAAACACCGCATGTCTCTTGGGCCGTTATTCCCACTCGGTGTGGGATATGGTGGCGCAGGTGCTGCCTCAGTGTCCGGAGGAGGCCCGGGCTGTGCTCTCCCAGGCTGTTGCCGCCGGGAGGGATGCAGCGAAGTTTACGATACGTTGTGGGCTGGACACCGCCGACTCTCTGGGCAGGACCATTTCAACGTCAGTAGCGCTTCATCGCTACCCCTGGATGAGGTCGACTGGCTTTTCAGGGGATGTCCAGAACACCCTGATGGACATGCCCTTTGATGGCCGTCGCCTTTTTGGCGACAAAGCAGACAACGCTCTAGAGCGTTTCAAGGACTCACGGGCTACGGCCAAGTCCTTGGGCCTCTCCACCCGCCCTGCGCAGTCTGCTTTTCGCCCCTTTCGTGGCTACGGAAGGGTGCCCCGTTACGTCCCGCTCAGAGCCACAGGCCGCAGCAAGTTACCCAACCTTTGCGCGGCCGAGGACGTGGGAACAACCGTCGTGGTTCCGGGGGCCAGCGGGCGGGCCAGTCCACCAACCCCCTTTCTGCAGCAGCCTTCAAACCCTCCTAGTCCGACCTTTCAGGCCCATCAAACACCAGTGGGCGGCAGGATTCGCCATCACCTCCCCCACTGGCGCACCATCACGTCGGACAGGTGGGTTTTGCAAACAGTCCGAAGGGGCTACTCCCTCCCCTTCGAGACTACCCCTCCAGCCATGCCACCGAGATACCACCGCATGTCGGAGGATCACCTGGCCTTTCTCCAGCAGGAAGTTACGGCTCTCCTAGCCAAGGGAGCCATCGAGCGAGTTCCTGTCCCAGAAGTAGGTTGTGGTTGCTACTCCCACTACTTTCTGGTCCCCAAGAAGGACAAGGGCCTGCGTCCTATCTTGGATCTCAGGGACGTCGACCGCTTCCTCCGGAAGGAGAAGTTCAAGATGTTGACGCTTGCTCAGGTCTTGTCTGCCCTCGACCCGAAAGACTGGATGGTAGCGTTGGACTTGCAGGACGCTTATTTTCACATCCCCGTCCTGTCGGCCCACCGGCGTTACCTACGGTTCACGGTAGGCCACGAGCATTTTCAATTTACTGTGCTCCCCTTTGGCCTTACCAGCGCCCCTCGGGTGTTCACGAAAGTGATGGCGGTGGTCGCAGCTCATCTGCGCAGATCAGGGGTTTCATCCTTCCCCGTTCTCAACGACTGGCTGTTGAAGGCGGGCTCGCCCCAGGCAGTCGTTTCCCACCTCCAGACTACAGCCGACCTCCTGCATTCGCTGGGGTTTTCCATCAATGTGCCGAAGTCACACCTGGTTCCCTCTCAGAAGCTCCTCCTCATCGGAGCGGTTCTAGACACGACGAGGTTTCGGGTCTATCCTCCCGAACAGCGAGTCCGGGATATTCAGGCTATGATTCCGATCTTTCAGCCTCTATCCCGGGTTTCGGTCAGAATGACTCTGAGGCTGCTGGGCCTCATGGCCTCCTGCATCCTGCTGGTCGATCATGCCAGGTGGCATATGCGGGCTCTCCAGTGGGACCTGAAGTTCCAGTGGGCGCAGCATCAGGGGAATCTGTCCGAATGCGTCCAGATCTCGGAGGGCACTGCACGACAACTGCAGTGGTGGCTCACAAACCAGGATTGGGTCAATGGCAGATCCCTCTCCCTTCCCCAACCAGACCACACTGTGGTGACGGACGCATCCCTTCTGGGATGGGGCGGCCACATGGGAGAGGCGGAGATCAGAGGCCTCTGGTCTCCGGCGGAGTCCGGGCTTCACATCAACCTTCTGGAGCTTCGGGCGATTCGTCTTGCACTGAAGGCATTCCTTCCCTCTGTCCGGGGGAGAGTAGTGCAGGTGTTCACGGACAACACCACCGCCATGTGGTACTGCAACAAACAGGGCGGGGTGGGGTCATGGACCCTATGTCAGGAGGCCCTCCGCCTCTGGACATGGTTGGAACATCAGGGCATATCCCTGGTGGTTCAACACCTGGCAGGTTCTCTGAACGCCAGGGCGGACGAACTCAGCCGCAGGTGCATGATGGATCACGAATGGCGTCTTCACTCGGAGGTGGTGCAAGGTCTCTTTCTACAGTGGGGAGAGCCTTGGTTAGATCTATTCGCCACCGAAGAGAACGCACAATGTCAGCAATTCTGCGCGTTGGAATTTCCAAGGCGGCACTCGCTAGGCGGCGCTTTTCGTCGCGAGTGGAGTTGCGGTCTGTTGTACGCCTTTCCGCCTATACCCCTTCTGCCCAGAGTGCTGAAGAAGATCAGGTGCGACCTGGCCCAAGTCATTCTTGTGGCTCCGTATTGGGCACGAAGAGTCTGGTATCCCGAGCTGCTCAACATGGCTATCGATCCTCCGATCAGACTGCCTCTTCAGGAGGATCTTCTGTCGCAGCAGCAGGGGACGGCCCTCCACCGGAATCTGTCCAGCCTCCACCTCCTTGCGTGGAGATTGAACGGCGGCAGTTGACCTCTTTCGACCTGCCTCCTGAAGTCTGTGATGTTATCTTGGCAGCCAGGCGTCCCTCCACTAAGACGGTATACGCCTGCCGGTGGAACAAGTTTGTGGCATGGTGCACAGCCAAGGCTGTGGATCCCCTTTCTGCCCCTCTTTCTGAGGTTCTCTTGTTTCTTCTTTCTCTAGCCCAGCAGGGCTCTGCTCTGGGCATTATCAAGGGCTATCTTTCAGCCATCTCTGCCTTCCTTTGGCTTCCTGTTGTAAGTCGCTTCTTGAACGGCATAACTCATCTCTTTCCTCCTATTCCTTTCGTTATGCCTCAGTGGGACTTGAACCTGGTTTTAACGTATTTAATGTGTGCTCCCTTTGAGCCGATTCATAACTGTCCCTTACGGCTTTTGACTCTCAAAACTGCGTTCCTGGTGGCCTTCACATCTGCCAGACGAGTGAGTGAGCTCCAGGCGCTTTCTTCTAAGCCTCCTTTTCTCTCTGTCCATCCGGACAAAGTTGTCCTTAGGACTCGTCCATCCTTCCTGCCCAAGGTTGTCACTGCCTTCCACATCGGGCAGACCATCACTTTGCCCACCTTCTTTCCGCCTCCGCATCCTTCAAAAGAGGAAGAGAGGCTCCACCGTCTGGACCCAAAACGTGCGCTTTCTTTCTATCTGGATCGCACACAACAGTTCCGGGTGGATGACCAACTCTTTGTTGGCTACGTGGGTGCCAAGGAAGGTCGGGCAGTACACAAGCGAACCATTTCTCGATGGGTCGTGCTGTGTATAAAAGCATGCTATTCTCTGGCTAAAAAGGAGCCTCCAGTGGGGCTGCGCACCCATTCCTCCAGGGCGACGGCAGCCACTACTGCCTTGGGAAGAGGAGTTCCTCTGAACGACATCTGTCAGGCAGCCACGTGGGCATCGCTGCATACGTTTACGAAACACTACTGCCTGAACAGCCAAGTCCGGAGAGACGGCTTCTTTGGCCGTTCTGTTCTCCAGGATTTTCTGGTGTGATTTTGGTTCGCACACCCACCACCGGGGTTGGTATTGCTGTGGTATCTATTCTAAGGTAAGGAATCTATAACTAACGTGTTTCTTTCAGATGAACAAGTTACTTACCTTCGGTAACGATATATCTGTAAGAAACATTAGTTAGTTATAGATTCCTTACCGCCCCACCCATCCTCCCCTTCTGCGAACTGATTTCTAGGGTTAAGGACATCCTTTCAGGGCCCTAGTTTTGTGCACCAGTGGTCAGTATCTTGCATGGCTCTGCGTGTCTGGCGCGGAAAGTCGTGTACAGAACTGACATCAGCGCGCGAGTGCGGCGTCTAAGTAGCTACCGCGACGTCATTCCGGCGACCACGACGCCAACGACGGACGCGGAGCCGACAGACGCCACCTTCCGACGCGCAGAGGTACTGCTGACAAAAAAACTTTCCGGATCCAGTCTGACGCCTGGGGGTAATTCTAAGGTAAGGAATCCATAACTAACTAATGTTTCTTACAGATATATTGTTACCGAAGGTAAGTAACTTGTTCAATAATAACTTTGTTATTATAATTTTATTTTTTCCTTTCTTTTCCTGCTTCAAGGCAGTGGGGCGACGCTCTTCCGCCTTAATGGAGGAGCTGCCATGGCTTTATCTAAGTGCAGATTCCTCACAGCCCTTCCACCTCACCATTCCATGGGGTGGCTTCTTTTAAACATCTAGAAAGGTCCCAGGTTAGTATTTCGTAAACAGTAACCAATAATTGTTCATGCTCTGCATCTGAGGTTGTGGATAGGGAAAGATACGAAACTGATGTCAGCATTCAGGGGTGTCGCTTATTCAAGGCCCCACTCTGTCACTTCCATTGAGATATGGAGGCAGCACTGAGCCACACAATGCCACATAGCAGTGCGCAGGAGCCCTGCTACAAAATTCTCCAGATCCAGTCTGAAGCTGGGGGGATATTCTATTGAGAAATAAACGGTTAGGTGGAGGATCCACCAGAAAGAGGGGTACCAAAGGTAAGTAACTTGTTAGTGTGTATACCTGCAGAGCAATGAGCTTTTACTTGGGCAGGACCTGAAATTAGCATTGGCTATGTCGATGTCAAGAAGGCCAGTACCATTAAGAAACAAGCACTGTCCAGGTGGATTGTATTACACATTTAGGTCTTCTGCATTCTGGCCAAGGAGCATCGATAGGGCATCAGAGCGGTTTCTGTCTGAGAAAAGGTTGCTTTCTTGGCATTGTCCAGCAGTGTTCCTATTCTGGACATCTGTCTGACTGTGATGTGGGCTTCGGTATACACCGTCACCAGACATTACTACATTGATTCGGAAGTCCGCAGGGATTGTCACTTTGCCATGTGGGTTTTGCAGAAGTACTGCTCTGGTACCGATTCAAGAGGTGAAAATCCGCAGACAGAAGTATTCATCAGAAGAACAAGTTATGTACCTTTAGTAACAGTCTTTCTCTTGCATACTCTGTCTACCTGCAGATTCCTCCACGATCTCGCCCACCTCCCTGGTATTTTGGGCCAATAATAATGTCTAATCTTAGTGGGGTGAACTCCGTGTTGGACTAGCCTTTCGAGGAGTCGGCCTCTTGCGTGCCTCTTTGGGGTGTTAAAAACAGATGTGGGACTGATGTTGGCACGCCACTGCCTTGCTTATATGGCTCCTAAGATGTCATCTTTGGCACAGTCTCAGCGCTGAGATTGAATTGAGCGCCACCTACCAGCTCAGGAGAGTTGGTTCAATTTTTCTTGATACTGTCTGGTGCCTGGAGGAGATTCAAGAGATGAAAACTTTGCAGGCAAATAGAGTATATCCTCCAGAAAGAACATTACCAAAGGTAAATAATAATGGGTTAGCAGGTTCAGTCTTTTCAAGTGTCGTTCACTCTGTAGGCCTCCAACAACTAACATTTTACATGCATCTGTGGCTTAATGACTTGCGAGTAATATATTTCTATGAAGTTTGTGATTTGTTTTTCAGGTCATTGAAATTGGTTCCTGACTCTCTGGGGGATCCTGACTCTGTTGAGAAAAAGGGTTTAATCCGGAGGCCGAAGAAACTTAGACTGATCAATGTACAAGACTTTGAACAGAGAGTAGAACAGAAATTCCAAATGCAAAAAGGTCTGCTTCCTATGATATTTTTGATTGTTGGATTTTAGATGTCATTAACTTTTCTTTTTAATTTCCATTTTTTTTTATTGCATTTTGTTTCTCATAGAACAAAATACAGCATATTTTAGTATATACTGAAAGGTTGCAGTTCAATTCAATTGAAAGAACAGTCAGGGTTGTAACAACATTATGTCTGTAGGTTTATGAGTATCTGTATATCTGGAGCACAAATCAGGGCGTGAATAAAGCATGTAAAATTTGATATCTCACACACACCACGGCACGTGATAGAGGAAGGAGATAGATGGGGGGGAGAAGAGAAAGAGTGTAGAGATGTGAGCATTGAATACAGAAACTGTATGAAGAAGTCTTCACATTCGATTTAGGGCAGATTAATCTTTTGCAGATATAAGTCCAGTTTGGACCATAAAAGAAGAGTCCTTTTTGTTAAAAGACTGATTATGTACAAGGTTATCAGCACTCCTAATAAAACATACCCATGCCAACCATGTACGGTAACATATGTTGTTATAATTTTTGCAGTTAGCAAGGATCGTTTTGATACCCATTGCAAGCAAAATATCAATGAGGAAACAGTCCCAAGATAATAGTGAGTTTAGTGTAATCGAGTCTGATGCTGCATGGATTCCTAGGGAGGTTATAGTATGCGATAATGGAATTTGCATGTTGAATATGCCAGGAGGAGCAAGATAGCGGACTGACGCCGCCTGAGGAGATGCAGCACACGGAGGAGCTCCCAAGCCCCCACACCTAATTGGCCGCAAAATTGAATATTACAGCGTGTTGTTAGCTAACAAGGAGAGGGGGAAGGCGAAAAACGCGTGAAATGCGAGTTTAAGCCGCAAATTGAAAAATAAGCACACTTGTATTACCGTGGATGACTGGAGTGGTGAGGCGGTGAATGCAGGCAGCATTCGGCGCTGGCCGGCGGGTGTGCGCCCTCTGAAACGCTCGCTGGGGGACTGGCTATCACTCGGCAATCAGCTGGCTGAGACTATTGAGCCGGGCAGACAGCATGGCTCCGCCTAAGAATACGCGAGCTGTTCGAGCAGGACGCTTACCGGCGAGTTCGGCTAATGGAGGTGCTGCCACGCAGGAAGATCTCGCAGAAGATGCGAAGGGAGGAAACGCTGTTAAGAATTACTCAAATAGGTTAGGGTGACTTGTGCTTGCAGAATTCCCCCCCACGTGTGACTCTGGTGTGCCGGGTTTGGCTGTACCCTGCTGATCGGTCACCACCAATAATGTGTATGATATTCAATTTTATGATGGACTATCTTAAAGATTGTGATATATGTATGGACATATTGATACCTCGATTGTGCATGCCAGTCATCTGATGTATTCTTCTATACGTAACATTCCAATGTATTATGCTGTGATGCTGCTTGTACCAATATGAAGACATGCAGGCTGGTTTTTTGGTTGGAACCCTGGTTCCTATTGTTTGTATTTGCAATTTGAATAAAACTTCAATAAAAAAAAATAAAAAAAAAGAATTACTCAAATAGGTAAGCCGCTGCTACGGCTGCTGCAGTCAGGCAAGGCAGCAGAAGTCTTGGCAGTAAGACCGCCTGATGACTTTTCTACTTGTAACAATATAGCAAGTGTGATTTACGAGGCGATTCCAGCGATACATTGTAGCACTAGAGACATTGCTGACAGTCCTGAGCCTCTCAGTCTCAGCCGGAATAGCCGGAATAGCATATGCGAATCAGAACAATCAGAGCAAATAAAGAGGGCTGAGGATGATGGAAATCATATCCGTGACGATGCAGATGGTATAAAATTAAATGAATTAACGGAAGGGGCGGAAGGGCGCACTTCATTGCCTGAATCACTCGAATTAACGGCTCCCTTGACAGTTGATTCACCTACAGAAAGAGAGGCAATTAGTAATCTGCAATCTGGTATTGGAGAGAAGGAGAGCTCACTGGATATATATGAAGGGGAAAGAGAGGTGACTGAGGATAGGCTCGGTTTGGGGCAGATTAGTCTTAAAGGCTCTGTTATTATGACTTCTGATGCAACCCCACCCCTTGCTCCGCGAAGTGGGAACCCTGAAGGAGAAGGGGAGGGACGAATTGTGCAACAGGTACCAATGGGGGACAGTGCGGCAAATTGTGTAATAAGCTGTAAAGCTCAGGAATTGCAAATTTTTCAAGCTGCTCAAGCTGTTCAACAGGAATGTAAGAAAACTACGGAAAAGAAAGACAGCCCAACACTTAATCTCTCCAACAAAAAGAGGAACACTAGAGCTAAAGCCGTGAAGGGAGTAAAGAAAACTAATATTGGGCATGATAATTCCAGCTGTTTGCAGGCAAGAGACCCTCCTGCGGACAGCCCTCTTCGCCGCTGGGTTCAAGCAAAGGGCGGGGTTAGAACTATAATATCACGTTTATCGGGGGCTAGTCCTTCTGAGGCTGCGGATGAAGAGGAAATGGCAGAAATAGGCACGGATACTTCAGATACGGAGACACCTTCTGCATCTTCTAGAACATTGCAACAAGCGATGCAACAGACAAAGGGGAAAGATCAGTCTGAGAAGACCCAGGATTCAGAGCAAGTATCACTGTCTTTGATTCTCCAGGCCCTGCAGGATCAGCGATCAGAAGCACAGGAATACTATGCTCAAGCCAGAGCTGATAATCAAAGCATTCAACAATCACTAAAGGAGGTGAATATGAAGATCGGGACACTTACTAATGATATCGTGGAGCTACAACAGAGGGTGGCGACCACTGAGGAAACTAATGCTCAGGCTGCTAGCTCACTGCAAAAACATGAGGAGTGTATTACAGCTTTGCAGCTCAAGGTAGAAGATTTGGAGAACCGCCAGAGGCGTCATAATTTAAGGCTATTTGGTGTCCCAGAGGACGAAGAAGGGTCAGACTCAAGAGCGTTTATAGTCCAGCTTCTTCAGAAGGCCTTCCCTGACCTGGGGGATTGGGACTGTCGGGTACAAAGAGCGCATAGACTTCCGCTGGTAAAATCCAAACAGGGATCTCGCTACCCAAGGCCATTTTTGATTTTCTTTGGAAATTTTTTGCTTCGGCAGGCTGTATCCTTAAAAGCCCGTCCCAGTTCCCCGGTGACTGTTGGTGCTTATACTATTTTTGTTCGTTCTGATCTCTGTAAGGTGACAATGGACAGATGTTGGAAGTTGCGCCAACTGATTGATATATCAAAGGCTAGTGGGGCACAAGTGTTGTTGCAGGAGCCTGCCCGTCTGAAAGTTATACGTGAGGGTCAATCATATTTTTTCTTATCTGAACAGGAGACAAAAGACACAATTGATAGATGGCAAAAAAAAGCCCTCAGATAAAACTTAGTTTGTACTTGTGCTATTCTGCAAAATTGAAGAAGCGGGGAAAAGGGGGAGAGAGGGAGAGGGGGAAACGGGCTTTAGGGTTGGTTACATGACTACAATGTTTTGATGTTTTTCTTTAGTTTATGTCCTATTCCTTCTCTTTTTTTTTTTTTCTCCTGACTTCTCACTCCTTAACAAATTTGGATGTGGTTTAAAAAATTTACTTGCAATCAGATTTCAACTAATTGGTGAGGGTGTGGGCTCAGCTCGGGCAACTCCGTGGGGTGCTGCCACCAGTAGCTGGCAATTCAGCGGCAGCTAGTGAGAAAGGACAATTCCTCCTCTATGATACAGGGAGGGGGGTGGGGTTCCTCAGGAAGGGGAGGGGGTGGAGGGTGTTTGAAAGACAGGAAAAAGTCAACAAAGAGGTATCTGGAAAACTCAGAAGTAAATCTATAAATAGAGCATATGAAAATGAATTGATTAAGAGAGCAGAGGGGCAAATGGAACTGGGCAGTACTAAAATAAAAGGGAATCATACTTATCATGGATCGGATTAAGTGTCTTGTTTGGAATGTAGCTGGTCTTAACAGTAGAACGAAACGTCAACTGGTTTATGAAGAGTTGAAAATGTATAACCCCCAATTGGTGTTGCTAACAGAGACGCATCTTGCATATAAAGACCGCGGTTTTCTCAAGCATCTGGGTTATGAGACAATAGTATGTACAACACAAGGTACATCAACAAGGGGTACTGCTATATTAAAGGACAGACGATTTAATTGTACAATATGTAGGACATTGGCTGACCAGAGGGGTAGATGGGCCATGGCACAGTTGGAAATTAGGGGGAAGAAATTTGTTTTTTGTTCACTGTACGGTCCTAATATTGACGACCCTATGGTTATTGATACTTTAAATATGGAAATGCTAGATTGGGAGGGGGAGCGGGTGGTAATGGGAGATTTTAATTGTGTTATGGACTATAATATAGATACTACTAGACAAGGAGCCACTCATAGAATGCGGAAGACTTGTGCAGCAATTATAGAACTGGGACGGCTGCAATCTATTAGGGATACATGGAGGTACTTAAAACCAACCATCCCAGGTTATACGTACTATTCCGCTCCTCAAAAGTTGTATTCTAGAATAGACATGGTATGGGTATCGTATTATACAATGGTATCATCAGATATAGAAATATGCCCACGAGTCACTTCCGATCACAATCCTTTATTATTGTTGTTCGGCTTGGAATACGAAGGCAGGATACCTAGACCTTTTTCTTTCCCTAGATACCTTTTTTCAGATAGAGAATACCTGGATAATACTAGGAGCCAGCTTGAATTATTTTTTAGAGAGAATATTGGTTCGGCCTCACCATTCATGGTTTGGGATACTATGAAAGCTTTCGTAAGAGGTATAACAACAATTTATATGGCAACAGAATAAAGCTCGGGAAAAGGCGAGCAAGGAGGCAATCCAAGCAGTCCGAAGAGCTGAAGAATTACACTCAGCAGCAATCCGCTTAGGTACAAATGATCAAGACCAGCTGCTTCTTTCCCTGATGGATGCTAGGTTAGCCATAAGGAAGACATTCAGGGAAAGAAACGCTGCTAGATACCACAAACAACGTGTGATGCAATATGAATATGGAGAACAAATAGGTAAAGTTTTGGCTTATAAAATTGCAGAGGATAGAGCTAAAACTCAAATAAGGAATATAAAAGGAGTAAATAATACTTTGTACTCTCAGCCACAAGAGATTCTAGAACAATTTTCCTTGTTTTATAAAGAGCTATATACGTCAACTATAGACCCGGGAGAGGAGGAGATGCGGCGGTACTTTCAGGACAGAACCTTTCCAATAGTGAGTGATGAAACATCATACTTGCTGTAGAGAGATATTATGACGGAGGAAATAGATTTGGTAATATCTTCTTTGCCATCTGGAAAGGCAGCTGGAGAAGATTCTATACCTATAGAATTTTATAATATCTTCAAAGATATTCTGACTCCACTGCTTAGAATGGTCATGCAAAGTATAGGCGTCACGGGGAAGGCACCGGAGTCCTGGAGTTTGACGCAAATTGTGTTTTTTAAAACAAAAAGGCTAGCCGGCTGATGAATGTGTCTCTTATCGGCCAATTTCACTGATTAATGTAGACGCCAAGATCTTTGCCAAGATCTTGGCGAACCGTCTCTCTCCATCTATGCCTGGGTTGGTGTCTCCTCATCAACATGAGTTTATCCAAGGTAGGGATACCACAGCCCACGTTAATACGGCAGTAGGGGCATTTGATATGGCTGAAAGGAGGGCAATCCCTTTAGGTATGATTCTTTTAGATGCCGAGAAGGCTTTTGACAGAGTGGGATGGGATTTTCTATGGGTCATACTCGACAAGTTCGGGCTTAAAGGCCAATTTAAGCGGTGGATACAAGCCCTATACGATAAGCTTCAAGCTAAACTATCATACTTAGGCTTCCAGTCAAAAGCTTTCTCTATTCACTCTGGCACTAGACAGGGGTGTCCCCTTTCCCCTTTATTATTTGCATTATATATTGAGCCGTTTATATGTGCCCTGCAGTCGGATCTTCAAATCATCCCTCTAGTATCAGGCGATGTACCACTTAAGGTCATCGCTTATGCAGATGATATAGCGGTTTTTACAACCGAACCAATTAAAGCTATTAAGACTATTGAGCAAGAAGTCGCTAAGTTCGGTTTTATTTCAGGATATAAACTGAATATTAAAAAACAAACAAATACTACTTAACTTTAAACCTGAAAAACCAATTTCTGGGGTTTGCACTGTAGCTACCTATCTGGGGGTTAGGCTGTCTGCGCGGATAGACAAGATATTGTCTTTGAACTATGAATTTCTACTGAAAGACACAATTAATATGCTCGGGAGTGGCATAAACTTCCGATAGGTATAATTGGGCGTTCTAATATTATAAAGATGAAGATTTTGCCCAAATGTCTGTATTTATTTAGATCTATCCCTTTGCGGGTTTCAAATTTTTTTTTAAATTGGAGGGAGCTTTGGGTAGTTTCATATGGGGATATAAAAAAGCTAGGCGAGCTATTGATTTGTTAAAGCTACCATATGAACAAGGAGGACTTGATTTTCCTGATTTTAAAAAGTACTTTTGGTCTGCTTTCGCTGCCCGTTTACGTAGCCTCTTAAAGCCCGAGTTTAAAAACTTTTTCCATCAATTTATACTTGGTGAGGACAGTAATATGTACCTATATAGGACCAACGATCCAAACTATTTCAAGAGAGTCAAGTTTAAGACTATAAGGGATAGTACGTTTATCTGGCGTGCTATTTTTACTAGATGCAATCTGTCATTTTACCACGATAAACTTCCCTTATGGGACAATCCGATATTTCCAGAGGTCTTTAATGACGCTGTTAGTAAACGATGGACTAGATACAGGGTTACATGTCTAGGAGATCTCTATGATTATAATGGATTTGTTTCTTTTAATAGCTTGCAGATGCTGCACAAATTGCCTGATTGCATGTTCTTAAAATATCTACAGATTAGAGAACATTTGGTCAGACATTTAAATCTGACAAAACCAACTAGCTCAGAGATATGGGAATGCTTATATAGTGAGAAAACAAAATCTGTGATAAGTGAAATATATAAATGTCTTCAGAATTTTAGGAAAAATGACTCTGAAAGATTAGCGGGGCGCTGGAGCACAGTGTTGGGGACAGAGGTTACATCTAATACTATAGAACAAGCGCTGAATACTATAGCTAAGTCTGTGCATTCTGTCAATATGCGAGTGCAGCAATTTCGTACTATATGTTTGCTATATTACACGCCTGAAAAAATATCTAAATGGGTTAGGCTTGGCTCGGGCAGTAATAGGACAAAATGCCCCAGATGCGATCTATACGCTGCGAATATTACGCATATGTTTGCAACTTGCCCCGAATTAGAGACATATTGGCAGCAGATAGGCCAAGTATTCTCTCAGAGGTTGGAGATAATGGCATCAATAACGGTCACAGAAATTATGATGAGTTGTAAGATAGTGGATGGTAGACTTACTCGATTAGTCTCAATATTGCTAGTTGCTGCTAGATTGGCAATAGCCCGTGTATGGATCTCTCTTAAACCACCTTCTATAAACGATTGGTGGCTGTTGGTTAAGGATACGTACGAGATGGAGAAAGCTTTAGCTAAGGCAAGGGGTATACGCTCTGCGACAAAGATAGAAGCAATATGGGGGCTTTTGTTTTAAACTCTTGGGGCTACGGTATAATCTTATTTTGAGGTATATATTGTTATGTCATGATGCTTCCTCTTGTCACATAATATTGCTTATCTTTTCTGCTTTTTAGTCATTTATCTATGCTCTCGTTATTTTTTGTTTTTATATGTATGTAAATTGGTGTAAAGTTTGTACCCCATCTATTGACAATAACATTTAAAAAAAAAAAAAAAAGGAATTTGCATGTTGAATATGTTTGATAGTGTAGTTTGAATAGAAGGCCAGAAGAGGGTAATGAGTTTGCAGTAAAATAGTAATCCCAACAAGCAGCTGAGTATAAAAGACCACACTTATTTAACTGTTCGGGAGTCCAGAATGCTCTGTATGTTATTCAAAGTTTGCATTGTAAGATGAGAGGCAAGACTTTATACATTTGCTTAGTTTTCTATATATCTGAAAGAGACAATTAGTTATAGATTCCTTACCTTAGAATTACCCCCAGGCGTCAGACTGGATCCGGCGAAGTTTTTTTGGTAGCAGTACCCCTGCGCGTCGGTAGATGGCGTCGGTCGACTCCGCGTTCGTCGTCGGTGTTGTGATCGCCGAGATGACATCGCAGTATCTACTTAGACGCCGCCCTCGTGCGCTGCATCAGTTCTTTCTTTTTCCACGCCAGCCAGCGCAGATCCGGAGAGAGCGGTACCTCTAGTCACTTTTTGACTTCTTTTTTTCGACCTTGGTCAACTTCTTTTCGAGTCGTTCGACTCCTGGTGCACGTAGGGATGTCCCGTCCTCGAACCGGCTTCAAGGCTTGCGACTCCTGTCGCAAATTGATGTCGGTTACGGATCCGCACCTCGTGTGCCTTTGGTGTTTGGAGGGCGACCACGACCCGAAGTTGTGCTCCGACTGCCGGGCCATGAACCCGAAGTCTTTGCGGGAGCGGTCCCGAAAGCTTCTCGAGGCCTGGCAGTCTGCTCCGCTCGAGGTCCCGGTCGAAAGGGAGGTCGCGGGACCGGTCGCGGAGCCATCACCACCACTCATCGTCGAAGTCTTCGTCCTAGGATAAGTCGAAGCACAAAAAAAAGGCGAAGAAGCATCGTCGCTCTTAGTGTTCTCCCCGTCCGTCAGCCGGCGCGACGCGGGATGCGTATGGTGGCCGTCCTGCGGCTACGCCTGCGGAGCCTGCTGGGTCGGCTCCAAGCTACCCTCCTTTTCCGGGAGCCGGAGCGACCCCTGCCCAACTTCGTAGTTTTTACAAAGCCCTTCACTCGATCTTTGGGCAGCCCGACTCCGCCGGCGCCCCTTCGGTCCCCGCGGAGTCGGCTGTGGGTTCTAGTCCTTCGAAACCGGCGGCTTCGGCCCCGGCATCGCAGGTCCCCCAGGGCTGCATACGAATCGGCGCCGGTCGACCTTAAGATACCTCCTCTGGCGTCGAATCCACTGACGACGCCTCCGCCCCCGCCCCCTCCGACGCCGGTTGTTTCCCCAGCTGGCGCCGACCCCGGCCTCCATCCTGACCTGGACACGGAGCCGGACCGATGTCGACCGACGCCGGATCCAGCGCCGAGCGGTACTTTTGTACCATTGTTCTATCATGGTGTTCCTTTTCGCCCTCAGTGGAGCCAGAAGAGGACGAGGAGGACTGGGAGGGGTCTGGTGACCCTTTAGCTGACCAGTTGAGTGAACCGGACTGGAGAGAGGAGTTGGGTGATGCCAGTGGTGTTGGATACCTCACCAGACCCTGGTATGCTTTCTCCCCCTAACGTGGCTACGGAGGAGGGAGCCTCATACGCAGTGGTGTTGCGTAGGGCGGCTGAGGCCTTGAACCCTGAGCTTCCTACGGTGGCGGTCAGGACTAACTCCTGACCGAGGTGCTTCAACCGGCAGCGGCCTCTTCGGAGCCCCTGCTGCCGTTCAATAAGGCCCTCATGGGCCTGCTTCTGGGCACTTGGACCAAGCCCAGCACAGGGGCTCCTGTGGACAGGATGATTGCCCCACGCCACCGCCCGGCCCCGGGCGACCCACTTTTCCTCTCCCAACACCCTACCCCTGAGAGCTTGGTGGTCCAAGCCTCTACTTCTAAGGGCGCATTCCCTACTGCTCCCCCAGATAGGAAATCCAAGAAGCTGGATCATCTTGGAAAGAAGATGTTTTCTTCCGCCAGCTTGGGACTGCGGTTCGTGAACACTGCATGGCTTATGGGCCGTTATTCCCACTCTGTGTGGGATACGGTTGCGCAGGTGCTGCCACAGTGTCCGGAGGAGGCCCGGGCCACCGTCTCCCGTGCAGTGTCTGAGGGCAGAGATGCAGCGAAGTTCGCCATTAGGTGTGGGCTGAACACTGCCGACTCGCTAGGCAGAACGATTTAAACGTCGGTAGCCCTGCGACGCTACGCATGGCTGAGGTCCACTGGCTTTTCGGGAGATGTCCAATCGACTCTTTTGGACATGCCCTTTGATGGCCGTCGCTTGTTTGGTGACAAAGTGGACAACGCGTTCGAGCGCTTTAAGGATTCTAGGGCTACGGCCAGATCCTTGGTCCTCGCTGCCACTTCTCGCTCCGCGCAGTCTGCTTTTCGCCCCTTTCGTGGCTATGGAAGGGGTGCCCCACCATGTTCCGCCCAGAGCCACAGGCCTGCGCAAACTGTTCAGCCTTTGCGCGGCCGGGGACGTGGGACCCAGCGTCGTGGGTCAGGGGGCCAGCGGGCGGGCCAGTCCACCAGCATCCCCTCTGCAGCAGCCTCCAAACCCTCCTGGTCTGTCCTTTCAGGGCCACCAGTTGCCAGTGGGCGGCAGGATCCGCCATCACCTCCCCCATTGGCAAATCATCACGTCGGACAGGTGGGTTTCCCAGATAGTCCAAAGAGGCTACTCCCTCCCCTTCGAGACTACCCCTCCATCCATGCCACCACAATTCCATCGCATGTCGGAGGATCACTTGGCCCTTCTCAATCAGGAAGTTACTGCTCTCTTGGCCAAGAGGGCTATCGAGCGAGTTCCTGCCCCAGAAGTAGGTCGTGGCTGTTACTCCCACTACTTTCTGGTGCCCAAGAAGGACAAAGGCCTGCGTCCTATCTTGGATCTCAGGAACGTCAACCCCTTCCTCCGGAAGGAGAAGTTCATAATGTTGACATTGGCTCAGGTCCTGTCTGCCCTGGAGACTGGATGGTAGCGTTGGACTTGCAGGACGCCTATTTCCACATCCCCGTCCTGCCGGCCCACAGGTGTTACCTACGGTTCACGGTGGGCCACGAGCACTTTCAGTTTACCGTGCTCCCCTTTGGCCTTATCAGCGCCCCTCGGGTGTTCACGAAAGTGATGGCAGTGGTCGCAGCTCATCTTCCCCTATCTCGACGACTGGCTGTTGAAGGCAGGCTCGCCCCAGGCTGTCGATTCCCACCTCCAGACTACGGCGGACTTCCTGCATTCGCTGGGGTTCACTATCAATGTGCCGAAGTCACACCTGATTCCCACTCAGAAGCTCCTTTTCATCTTAGCGGTTCTGGACAGTTTCGGGCCTATCCTCCCGAGCAGCGAGTCCGGGATATTCGGGTTACGATGCCGATGTTTCAGCCTCTATCCCGGGTTTCGGTCAGAATGACCCTGAGGCTGCTGGGCCTCATGGCCTCCTGCATCCTGCTGGTGTACTATGCCA
Organism: Calotriton arnoldi; assembly: GCA_963921515.1. NCBI lineage: Eukaryota > Metazoa > Chordata > Amphibia > Caudata > Salamandridae > Calotriton > Calotriton arnoldi. The sequence continues at coordinate 1,627,534 of CAWUFW010003619.1, forward strand.
GGTGGCATGTGCGGGCTCTACAGTGGGACCTGAAGTTCCAGTGGGCACAGCATCAGGGGAATCTTTCCGATTACATTCAGATCTCGGAGGGCACTGCACACCAATTGCAGTGGTGGCTAACGAACCAGGATTGGGTCACTGGCAGATCCCTCCCCCTTCCCCAACCAGAGTTCACAGTGGTGACAGATGCATCACTTCCGGGGTGGGGCGGCCACATGAGAGAGGCGGAGATCAGAGGCCTCTGGTCTCCGGCGGAGTCCGGGCTCCACATCAACCTTCTGGAGCTTCGGGCGATTCATCTTGCACTGAAGGCATTCCTTCCCTCTGTCTGGGGAAGAGTAGTGCAGGTGTTCACGGACAACACCACCGCCATGTGGTACTGCAACAAACCGGGCGGGTGGGGTCGTGGACCCTATGTCAAGAGGCTCTCTGCCTTTGGAAATCAGGGCATATCTCTGGTCTTTCAACACCTGGCAGGTTCCCTGAACGCCAGGGCAGACGAACTCAGCCGCAGGTGCATGATGGATCACGAATGGCGTCTTCCCTCGGAGGTGGTGCAAGGTCTCTTTCAGCAGTGGGGAGAGCCTTGGTTAGATGTATTCGCCACCGAAGATAACGCGCAATGTCAGCAGTTCTGCGCGTTGGAATTTCCAAGGCGGCACTCGCTCGGCAACGCTTTTCGTCTCGAGTGGAGTTGCGGTCTTCTATACGCCTTTCCGCCTATACCACTTCTGCCCAGAGTGCTGAAGAAGATCAAGCGTGACTGGTCCCAAGTCATCCTTGTGGCTCCGGATTGGGCACGAAGAGTCTGGTATCCCGAGCTCTTACACATGGCCATCGATCCTCCGATCAGACTGCCTCTTCGGGAGGATCTTCTGTTGCAGCAGCAGGGGACGGTCCTGCACCCGAACCTGTCCAGCCTCCACCTCCTTGTTTGGAATTGAGCGGTGACAGTTGCCAACTTTCGACCTTCCTCCCGAAGTCTGTAATGTTATCTTGGCAGCCAGGCATCCCTCCACTAAAACGGTATACGCCTGTAGATTGAACAAATTTGTGGCATGGTGCACAGCAAAGGGTGTGGATCCCCTTTCTGCTCCTCTTTCTGAGGTTCTTTTGTTCATCCTTTCTTTGGCCCAGCAGTGCTCTGCTCTGGGCACCCTTAATGGCTATCTATCGGCTATTTCAGCCTTTCTTCTGCTTCCTGATCAGCCTTCTCTTTTCAAGTCCCCTATTGTAAATAGATTTCTTAAGGGCATTACTTATCTTTTTCCTCCTGTTCCTTTCGAGTTGCCCCAGTGGGACTTGAATCTGGTTTTGACTTACCTTATGTGCGCTCCTTTCGAGCCACTTCATAATTGTCCTCTCAGACTTTTAACTTTAAAAACTGCTTTTCTGATTGCCATCACCTCTGCTCGCAGGGTGAGTAAGCTTTAGGCTCTGTCTTCTAAGCCTCCTTTCCTTGCTGTTCATCCGGACAAGGTTGTCCTTCGACCTTAACCTTCTTTTCTCCCCAAAGTGGTTACCTTTTTCCACATTGGACAGACCATCACTTTGCCCACCTTCTTCCCGCCCCCGCATCCTTCAAAGGAGGAACAGAGGCTCCACCGTCTGGATCCAAAACGTGCGCTATCTTTCTATCTGGATCGCACAAAACAATTCTGGGTGGATGACCAGCTCTTTGTTGGCTTTGTGGGCGCCAAGAAAGGTCAGGCCGTGCAAAAACGGACCATCTCTCTGTGGGTCGTTCTTTGCATCAAAATCTTTTATTCCGAAGGGGGCGTGGCCTGGCGATCCATCATGGTGGACGCACGTTAGGCGAGCTCCGCTCCGCCTGAACTAATTATCCTGCATTTCTCCTGCTTTGCCGGTAGTTATGGGTCTCTAAAGTGCCCCATCGGAGCGATATAGCGGCGTGTTCACCATTGAGGCAATTGGAGGACGCTGAGGTGGCGGAGGAGACGGCGGAAACGGCGACGGCCTGCACTCGCTCGGAACTGCCGGCGACATCGAGGCGGGGCCTTCTGGGCGGCAATCGCAACTGAGGCAGGCGAGCGTGGTCGCGCTGGAGCACCCCGAAGGCGGAGGAGCCCCTGGTCATTGGGGGAGCCCCGGGCGGCTGCCTGCTGATTGTGGAGGAAGCGGTACGACTCGGTGCGGAGTCGGAAGGATCCTGGAGACTGCCCGGTGAGCGATCCCTGCGGCCTGTTCTCCCCCCCCCCCCTTTTCATCCTCCGTTGGCGACCGTGAATCTCGACGGCTGGATCGAGCCGTGCTGGGGGTCGGAGGCCAGGTTGCGGATCCGGGATTGCGGTGGTGCAGATGGTACCCGGGCCGGTGGTGGTGAGTGCCTGATACCTGTGCAATACTCCGGCGGGAGACAAGTGGGCCTACACGGACTCCTGTACTCCGGGGCCGGGGCTTGGCGACATAGCAGCGCGGCCTTTGGGCCCTTCAACACAGTGCTCCGCACCAGTGGGAGGTGGCTTGGAGTCATGCTCCTACGACTGTCGGTGAGGAGTGAGCCTGGGCCCTATTGTGAGGAGGGACAGGAAATTGGGCCTTCGCCGACTGCGAGTGCTGGGACGGCTGGGAGGCCGATGCAGGTGGTCGCCAACATCGCGGGGCCCATGGTGGTCTCTGGGAGCGCAGCAGTTTCTGGCCCAGTGCAGAGGGATTAGGCCTGAAGATAGAGGGTCCACGGCGCAGACATTGCTTGAACTGGAAACTAGACTTGGTGGGTGCCTCCCGCACTGGTCATCGGGGTGGGCCTGGCGCCGTGCTGCCCCTGGAGCTTGAGAGCAGCGGACGGGCACCCATTGGGGGGGGGACACGTCTGTCCGCGGAGGCGGCCGAGTTAGTGCTTGGTGCGGCTTGTGGGCAGGGGGTCTCTGCCCGTGTCCGGTGATCCGGTGAGACTCCAGCCGAGACGGAAACCGGCCAGCTATTGGGCACGGTACAACACTACGTTTTCAGACGAGAGCTGTTCGGCGAGGACTAGCGGGCAGCCGCGGAGAGGCCAGATCGAGAGGGGGGACCACCTGCACACCACCATGACGAAGGATAAACTGACGGGGGGGATCAGCCAAGCAAAGTACCTTGGACCGGTTCGCTGGGCCGGGGGCTGCCGCGGCCGAGCAGGGGGGAGCGACTGGGGGCATGCCGGATAACGTAGCTCTCATGGCAATCCAGAGACCTTCTAGATGCCAAAATTGGTGCAGTGGGCTCCGATGTGATGCTTCTCCGGCAAGATCTACGTAATGCGGTGGAGCGTATTACTGAAACCGAGACCAGGATCTCTGAGGTGGAAGACTCAGTCACCACGCTGCAGAAAAAAGTAGCCTCCATGGAAGCGGTTCAACGGGGCCTGGCGACACGGGTGGAAGACGCGGAAGGCAGAGCTAGGAGGAAGAATCTACGCTTTGTGGGCTTTCCCGAGGGCTGCGAAGGGGGGGGACATGGAACAGTTTCTGACCCAGTGGCTCACCAGCTGGCTCCCACCGGATTCCATGTCCCGCTGTTTTGTCATAGAACGGGCTCACAGAACGTTAATGCAGAAGCCGCCCCCAGGAGCTAGACCGAGGCCTGTCATTGCTAAATTATTAAATTACCACGACAGAGATGTGATCCTAAAACAGGCCAGAGCCAAAGAGCCCCTGACTTACGACAATGCCCGCATCCTTGTGTTTCCGGACTACACACAGCTATTTCAGCAGAAGCGGCAGTCTTTCTTGGCAGCCAAGGACCGCCTACGTCAGCTAAAACTCCCGTATGCTCTATTATATTCCGCTAGACTGCGGGTGGTGTACCAGTCGCGAACGCTCTTTTTTGAATCGCCGGAGGATGTCTTCAACTGGACAGACGAGACGGTAAAGGTCCGGCCCCACACGCCGCCCAGGAGGGAATCAGCCTCATCCTCTAGCGATGTGGTTCGGAAACCACTCAAGTCCAAAGCTAAAGGAAACAGACGATCAAGGTCCAGACGTCGCTCCAAATCCTGTAGTGATCCTAGCAGGTCTGCATCGATGCCTCAGCAAAAGACTTCCACCTCGTAGTCGCTCTGGGACTCCCCCAGGCAGGGGGTTGCAGATACTAACTATTCGAGTCGGCAAAGCACGATGAGGGACTTGTACCTTTGCCAATACTTACTTGACAGAGGGAACGTCCATTGACTATGGGTTGGGTATTGGGGATCCATTGGCGGGGGTGGGTCAAGTACTCCTGTTGGGGTCCGCAGGCTGCCTCCGCCGCGACCGATACTTCAGCGGTTTTGAGGTATTGGGGGAGGGGGGGGGAAATTTGGGGTGTTTGTTTCCAGGTTGCACTGCGACACGGTTGGCTAGCGCCACTACTCACACATTGGTCACTCCTTGTTCTACACACTAATGCTACAAGATTCATCGATGGTGGTCCCGACAGATAGGGGGCAGACACACCCCGGGGAACTCCGGATAGTAAGTGGAATGTTAGAGGGGCATTGGATAAAGTGAAAAAAGGGGCTATACTTCAGCAGGCCAAACGCGATCGCGCAGATATCCTACTGCTGCAAGAGACCCACTTACAGGGAACAAAGGCATTGTGCCTCCTTAGATATGGGTATATTCAGGTGTTTCACTCGGCGTTCACAAGTGGGTCCCGTGGGTTGCAATTCTAATACACCGCAGGGTTCCATACAAGCATTCCAAGACGTGGACGGACACCCAGGGGAGATATGTTGGCTGGTTGAGCGACTTACGACCCTGTGGGCGGACATACCAGAAGGACTGGCTATGATAGGGGGTGATTGGAATGATGTTATGGACATGACTAGAGATAGGTGGAGACCCGGGGGTTACTCTGGTGTTCGCCATATTACCAAATTATGCTCCCTGGTAACAGGATTGGGTTGGGCAGACCCATGGCGTCGGTTTCGTGGGGAGGAACAGAGCTATACATATCTATCGGCAGTGCATGACTCGTATTCCCGGCTGGATTATATTTTCGTGCCATTAGGTACGGTTAGTAGGGTGAGGGCAGTGGAGATCCTCCCGGGAGGGCTATCAGATCATACCCCGATCCTCCTAACGCTTCAGATGGGCCCTGCGATGCCACCTTTTAGATGGCGTCTTTCCCCCTGGAACTTGCAGGATGAGAAATATAGAGACCAGATGGAGCAGGCAATTGTACCATACTTGGGCCATAATGTGGGATCGGTAGACGAGGCTGAGCCCCTGTGGGAGGCGATGAAACCCACTATACGGGGGTTCGATATCTCGTTTTGTTCCGCGTCACGTAGAGCTCGTAGGGAATCTCTTTTGAAATCAAAGGCAAATATGATGGAACTAGAGCGCACAGTAGGGAAGAGGGAGGAAGTCGGGTGCACCGTCAGTTGCTACTGGCGCGTCAGACACACGCAGACCTCCTGATAGATGAAGCCCGCTTGGTGTGGCTGGCCACTCGCAGTAGGATATATCAGTGGGGGGATAAATCAAGCAAGCTTCTCCATAGATTGTGCCAGGGAGCCTTGAGCCCCCAGGTTCTCCCCAGTATACCGGGCCCAAATGGAGAGATTCTCGGGGACCCCTCTGCTATTGCAGAGAACTTCGCGATCTATTTTGCAGAGCTATACGCCCCCAAGGAACTCCTACAGGAAGACGTGATACATCGGTTCATAGGAGATTTACCACCCCAGGCTCTTTCCGATGCAGCCCACGTGGAGCTAGATCTCCTGCTTACGGTGGAGGAGCTGAGTGCAGCGCTAGGAGACTTGAACTCTGGGAAAGCACCGGGTCCCAATGGCTTCCCCTGCGAATTTAAAAAAAAATACTTCTCGAAACTGGGTCCCCATTTCTCAGGGTGGTGGATGAAGCAAGAGAGACTGGAGGCACGCAGAAGTGGTCGTGTTTCACAAGCCGGTCCGACCTCCAGACCAGTATGCCTCCTATCGCCCCATCTCCTTATTGAATGTGGAGGCGAAAATATTGGCCAAAGCACTTGCCAACCGTCTCCTATCCCATATCACAGCATTGGTCCATCCCGACCAGCCCGGATTTATGCCCCAGAGAGCGACGCGCCACAATATACGTCGTGCACACATCGCCATTGCCACTATCCGGGGTTTGGGAGAGCCCGCTGCACTATTATTGGCAGATATGGATAGGGCATTCGACTCCCTCAGTTGGGTATATCTGTTTGCGCTGCTAAATCGCCTGAACTTGGGTCCACGCTTCTTGTCGTATTTGAAATTGTTATATACAGATCTGTCGGCATCGGTGCGCATAGCTGGCTCCACTTCCTCCACATTCAACATTGGAAGAGGCACACGTCAGGGATGCCCACTGTCGCCATACCTTTTTGCGTTGGCAATGGAGCCCCTGGCGGCATGGGTGAGGATGGATGCACAAGTGGCGGGTTTTGAATGGGCAATGGGGCTTTCCGACCGCATTGCTCTATATGCCGATGACGTGCTATTCTTTTTAACGAACATCAACAGGACGGGACCGAGGCTGCTCCGAATCATGCAAATATTTGGAGAGTCTTCTGGGCTTTTTATGAACCCCCGCAAATCTACTCTGTGGGTGTTGGGGGAGAAGACAGACTTGGGGCCCTGGGCTTCTGCGGTGCTGGTTACTACAGGGGGGGTGAAATACCTGTGTGTATTCTTGTCGGACTCGCCCACGGAGTCCTGGCACAGAAATATGGTGCCGCTATGGGCACGGGTGCGCGAGGAGTTAAAAACATGGTCACATATGCCCCTTTCCCTGTATGGTAGGTCGGCCATCTTTAAGATGGTATCGCTGCCACGCTTACTGTACCAATTGCAGAATTATCCATACCCAGTTTCGCCTCAATGGTTTCGGCAGGTCAATTCGGCTCTGGGTCACTTTTTATGGGCGGGAGGGGTGTCCAGGGTTGCGCTGCGAACATGCTTTCAGTCATCGTACTGTGGGGGGTTGGCCACCTCAGACATTCAGTCATATTACATGGCTTCGCACCTCCTGATATTCAATGAATAGTGGTACCGCGACAGGACGGATCCCGCATATGCGGTTGAGCGAATATGTATGGGGGATCATACATTGCACACTATATTATACTCTGCACTCCTCCATAACTCCCTGCCGCCGGCTACAAGGGTGGTGTTCCAGACGTGGAAGCAGGCTCTCCGCAAGGTGGGGTGGTGGAACAAATTGACAGGGGAGACACCACTGTGGCATAATGGGCGCCTTCCGCAGTTGGTAGCTCTATTTGGATTTCGTGCATGGGACAATATTGGTATCTCTACCTTAGGGGATGTAATGCGAGGCACGGTACTGAAGTCTTTCCAGGACCTCCAGCAGGAGTTTCAGATGCCAAAGACCCAATTTTATAGATACCTCCAATTCAGACACGCTATCGCCCCCAGCATTGCGGGGTTGGAAGCCCTCCCTGAGTTCAGCCCCATCGAAGCCAAAGTGTTTATGGGAGACCTACAAGACCACAAAATATCAAAAATCTACCAATCCCTAGTGACAAATAGTTCAGCCACGATACAGAAACTTAGAGAGGCGTGGGAGGGAGATCTCGGCCCACTGGACAAGGAAGATTGGACGGAGGCACTGGCCTCCCTACGAGAGGTGGCGATTGCGATGCGATTACGCCTCATCCAATTTAAATATTTACATCGGGTGTACTATACCAGAGTCCGGCTTTGGAGGGCAGGCCTAGTGTCATCTCCGACATGCTTAAGGTGCGGGTGGGAGGAGGGAACCCTCTTCCACATGGTCTGGCACTGCATAGCACTAACGAGATTTTGGAAAGGGGTCATGGCCTGCCTTGCAGAGGTCTTGGGGTGGGACCTTCCCTCCTCGCCAAAATTTGCACTTTTGCATGTAATGGAGGGTATAGGGGGCAATATCTACAAACGGCATCTCCTGTTGTTAGGACTCACGTTGGCTAAAAGGGATATTGCAAAGCTGTGGAAGGCAGAGGCTCCACCCTCATTGTCCGCGTGGAAGAATGGCCTAGACTTGTGTATGGGGCTGGAGATTCCAATATTCAAAGCCAGGGGATGCCCGCAAAAACATCCAAAGATTTGGAAAAGATGGGCGGATTACCGGGGACTCAATCTGGAGCCAGTGCCTCCAGCGGAGGCCACGATTCTGGGTTAACCATTCGATTCTGTCAAATGAGGGATCACATTTATGATGATGGACTTCGCATATTGGAGTGGGAGTTGGAGTGGCGTTCAAAATGTGGAAAGGGAATAGTGCAACGGGGGGGTTACAATGTTTCTTTTCTCTTGTTCTTTTTGTTGAATATATGTAATCTAAATGTCAATGCCGTGATCCTGCAATGTATACTGTGGCAGAAGTCTTCTGGGTTACAGAGCTCTGCTGTATATGTGGTACTTGACACAATAAAATATGTTTATAAAAAAAAAAAAAATCTGTTATTCCTTGGCAAAGAAGGAACCTCCGGTAGGACTGCACGCCCATTCTACCAGGGCGACGGCATCCATTACTGCTTTGGGACATGGAGTCCCCCTCAGTGACATCTGCCAGGCAGCCACGTTGGCATCCCTGCACACGTTCACGAAACACTACTGCCTGGACAGCCAAGTCCGGAGAGACGGCTTCTTTGGCCGTTCAGTTCTCCAGGACTTTCTGGTGTGAACTTAGTTCGCAGACCCACCTCCGGGGTTGGTATTGCTGGGGTATCTATTCTAAGGTAAGGAATCTATAACTAATTGTCTCTTTCAGATGAACAAGTTACTTACATTCGGTAATTATATATCTGTAAGAGACATATATTAGTTATAGATTCCTTACCGCCCCACCCATCCTCCCCGTTCTGCGAACTGACTAATAGGGTAAGGGACTCCCTTTCAGGAGCCTAGTTTTGTGCACCAGTGGTCAGTGTCTTGCATGGCTCTGCGCTTCTGGCGTGGATTGTCGTGTAAAGAACTTACGTCAGCGCGCGAGAGCGGCGTCTAAGTAGATACTGCGACGTCATCCCGGCGATCACGACCCCGACGACGAACGCGGACTCGACCGACGCCACCTACCGACGCGCAGGGGTACTGCTGTGAAAAAATTTCTCTGGATCCAGTGTGACGCCTGGGGGTAATTCTAAGGTAAGGAATCTATAACTAATATATGTCTCTTACAGATATATCGTTACTGAAGGTAAGTAACTTGTTCATTAGACCATTGTGATGGTAGTAAGGGGTCAATATTATATATAATGCATGACACATCCCATGTTTTTTGTATCTTGTCCATAAAAGTAGGAGAGGTTTTCTTAAGTATTTTATAGATTACGGAGACTTTATGGTTTTTATAAATGAGACTATGGTGGAAATTGAGACAGTCTGCTTTGTCGGGGTTCTTAAGACCTCTAAGAGCAACTTTGAGAGACAGGAAGTTATACAAATCAATTGGTTGAAGGACGAATTTAGATGTTAATGTGGCAAAAGTTGGTGGGTCTTCCGAGGATATAATATACTTAAGATGTAGTAATCCAGAGGCCTATCTTTCCCAGAAAGAGGGGTTAGTATCCAGTTTTATTGATGGATTGAACCATAGGGAGGCAAGTTCAGAATCTTTGATTCTATGTGGGAAGCATTTATCAAATTTTTGACAGCGACGACGGAATCTTTTGGTAAGAATGAGGTGCCTTAATATGTTTTGTTGTTAGGATACTTATAGGTGAGAGAGGGGCAGTTAGATCCCTCTCTATTTCCACCAAAGTGGGGTGGTGAGGAGCAGATGTGTGCAACCACCAGATGGTTGGTCTAATTAAAAAGGCTGTTTGGTATAACAAGAAATTGGGGAGGATAATACCGCCCTGCTGTTTGTTTGATTGTAATTTTATGTAGAATTTAAGAAGAATTCTTTCCTTATTTCTTTTCCAAATAAACGCTGTAATTTGTGCATTGAGAGATGTGAAGAAGGAGTTGGAGAGGTGTAGAGGGAACATATTGATAGAAGTTGATTTGAGGGGTAGTTAACATTTTAACAGTTTCAACCCTACCCCACTATGTAATGAACTTTGGAGACCACTCCTCAGTAAGCTTTTGGTAAGGAGGGAGGTTTCTATGTGATTTTTAGTTTCCGTGATAGACTTTACAAACTCAAATTGCAGATATTTGTGTTTGCTAGGTTGCCATTTAAGGTTTGAAGTTGACGCCATAATTGGAAGACAAGTTATTCAGGGGGCAGATTTCATTGTTCTCTTTATTTAAGGAATAACTTGCGACCTTGACATTAACTGTGATCACATTTAGAATTTCAGGGATGGCACTCTCTGCCTCACTGGAAAATATTAGGACATCTGCATATGCAGCTAGTTTCTGAGATCCACTTTTGAAGGGGATTCCGGTGATTTTTTCATTAATTCAATTAGAATGCAGGGGAGGTTCGATTGACAGAAAAAAATAATAGAGGGGACAAGGGGCAACCTTGCCTCGTACCTTGGCTTAGATCAAAAGCTTCAGGAATATGTCCATTCAGTTTAATTGCAGGTAGTTGGGTTACAGTATATAGCCATGGCCAAGCGAATAAATCTTGGACCTGGGTTGAATTTTTCCAAAGTGGTTTATAAAAAAAGGGCCAGGAAACTTTGTCAAACACTTTTTCTTTGTCCACAGCCATAGCCAAACTGGTCCCAGGATGGTTGTTTCCGGTCCAGGGAAGACATGGCTTGGCAGTTCGGTCTGGACTGTTCCTTTGAGGCACAGGGTCAAGACTAATTTTCATATAGCTGTGTCTGAACTGGGGTGGCGAAGTGAGCTAAAGAATGATGATGGATTCAACCCAGATCTGTGACTGGGGGTGAGTGTCTGAAAAGTTTCAGCATTCCGTCCATCATCTCCTTGTGTTTGCTTTGTTCGCCCTAAGTTGGCAGGGTATGCCCAGACGTGGGTCCCTTGCTCACTTTGCCACTGGATTCAAGCTAGCCTGGCTGATGAGGGGTGTTACCCCGATACTGGTCCCAGGATGCTTGTTTCCGGTCCTGGGAAGACATGACTTGGCAGTTCGGTCCGGACTGTTCCCATGAGGCACAGGGTCAAGACTGATTTGCATATAGCTGTGTCTGAACTGGGGTGGCGAAGTGAGCTAAAGAATGATGATGGATTCAACCCAGATCTGTGACTGGGGCTGAGTGTCTGAAAAGTTTCAGCACTCCGTCCATTATCTCATTGTGATTGCAGAGCCATAGCCATGGCCGGAGAGGAAAGTCATTTTCTTTCTCTAAAACATGGGAAAAGGTCCGAATATTACCCACCGCTAAGCGGCCCTTTACAAAACCTGTCTGAGAATGATGTATAAGTAGCAGAAGGACTTTCTCAAGCCAGAGAGCCAGAATCTTAGTATACATTTCATAGTCTGTATTTAATAACGAAATAGGTCTAAATTGTTTTGTATCTAGGTGGTCTTTCCCCTCCTTGGGAATCACCACGATATGTGCCTCTGAAAAGGAACCTCCAATTTGGCCCATCAAATCGAAGTTATGAAAGATGGCAAGAATATGTGGCACTAATATTTGTTGGTAGCTGTCGGAAAAGGAAGTCGGAAAACCGTTTGTTTGGTTTGAATGACTTGATAGCTGAGCAAATTTCTTCTGGGGTAATAGGGCTGTTTAGTTGAGCGAGTGTCTCGTTTGGAATTGTGGGCAGTTGGAGAGGATCCAAAAATTATTTACAAGCGGCTACACAATCCCTGACTTCGTGGGATTAAATAGTTGTGAATAGAAGTCATGAATAGTATCTACAATTTTTGCAGGATCAGTTTGTAGGCATCCTAAATGATCTTTTAACGGCCGAAATGTTGACGTTTTTTTTTTTTTAGTATTCTTGAGGGTAAGAACCAGTAGATTCCCAGATTTGTTACACTCTAGGAGGTTTTTAGATTTAAGTTTGGTTGACCACATATGAGCCCACATATGAGCCCTTTCACTAAGTATTTTGTTGTATTTGTATTTAAGTTGGTTGATTTTGGAGGTGTGAGTGTTAAGGTTTTCGATTCTGTCTTGTTCTAAAATATGTATTTTTTTTTTTATTGATCTCTTTATTAGTTTTACAATTTAGAACCAAGAACAGGCTTAAAAACCAAGCCTAACAACTCATCACATTGCTGATGCATAGTACAGTTCATAGGTAGCATTAATATCACATTTAGCAGGCAGTATAGCAGTCTGGATAACAGTATGTTAGAGCATATCAACATAGGTCAGCAGTAGAGTAGCAGACCCCGGTCCCCCAGGGCTGTGTCCTTCCCCCGCGTCTGCTCAGTGTCTGTTAATAATTCCTTCTTCGCAGTTACTGGATTCCAAACGTTCCCCCTATGGCCTGTGCATCTCCCCCTCTGCCATTTCGTGCGTTGTGGTCTCCTCCATGAGTTTCAGCCAGTGTCGTCTTATGTGACTGGGTGTTCAAGCAAGTACATCCGTAAGGGGTCCCACATATCTCACAGTCTAGAGTCTGGCGGCATTAGCTCCGCATACGTAAATAGATGGTCGTGGCAAACTATGAGGTCGCTCTGCAACTCCTTAAACTTGGGGGTCCGCCCTCATACCCATCTACAGGCTACTCTGCGTTTGGCTAGCAGCAAGCCCAGCGAGGCGTATTTCCTAACTGAGGGGTCTAGTCCTTTTGTGTATCCTAATAGTGTCGTGAGTGGGGTGTCTGGGAGAGGAGAGGCAATCATCTGTCCCAGGGCCTCTAGTACCTTTTGCCAGTATTCCCGAATGGGGGTGCACTCCCACGCCAAGTGTAGAAACCCGGCTCCCGCCCCACCACATCTATCGTATTTGTCATCGTCCCTCAACTGAAACCGGTACAGCTGAGCAGGAGTGTAGTATAGGCGGTTCAGGTATTTGAAGTGTATGATGCGCAGCCTACTACTTGCCGATATGTTCCCGGACTGCTGACAGCAAAATGTCCACTGCTCGTCGCTAAGGGAGGTCCCCAGATCCTCCTCCCAATGGGCCTGTGAATTCTGTCTCGTCTCTGGGCTTTCGTTTTGGGTAGTGCGATAAAGCATAGAGACCACATGTGTGGGTGCAGGTTTTTGGAGTAAAGCGTGGCGTGGGGCTAGGGTCGCAGGTTCAGTTGGAAAGTCAGGGGTGGCAGTATCTGAAAGAGACACGTTAGTGACAGATTCCTTACCTTAGAATATCCCCAGGCGTCAGGCTGGATCCGGAAAGTTTTTGCGTAGCAGTACCCTTGCGCGTCGGTAGGCGGCGTCGTGCGGCTCCGCGTCCGTCGTCGGCGTCGTGATCGCCGGGATGACGTCGCGGGCAGTACTTAGGCGCCGCCCCTGCGCGCTGACGTCAGTTCTTCTTTTCCGCGCCAGCAAGCGCAGATCCGGGAAGAGCAGTGCCCTAGTCATTTTTTGACTAACTTTTTTGGTGAATTTTTTCATTGTTTTTCTTCGAATCGACTTCAAGGTGTCGTAGGGATGCCCGGGTTTAAACGTTGCGGCGCCTGTGCTCGGATGATGTCCATCACAGACCCGCATCGGGAGTGTCTCTTCTGCCTCGGCCGAGGCCACGACACGGAGTCTTGTTCCGACTGCCGGGCCCTCAACCCGAAAGCTTTGCGAGAGCGGTCTCGAAAGCTCCTCGAGGCCCGGCATTCGGCTCCGCGCAAGCCCCGGTCGCGTGAGAGGTCCAGGGGTCGATCGCGGAGTCCACACCGGTCGTCGGCATCGAAGTCTTCTTCGTCCGGTAAGTCCAAACACAAAAAGTCCAAAAAGCATCGTCGCTCTAGGACTTCGCCTCGCCGGTCTCGCGACTCGGCTGAGGCCCCTCCCGGCACCGTCCCCGCGGCCCCGGACATGCCTGTGGAGTCGCCCCGCAATACCCGTCCTTCCCGGGTTCGGGGCGGATCCGGCCCAAGCACAGGAATTCCTGTCGGCCATGGCCCGCCTCTTCGGGCCTCAAGGTCCCTCCGGTGCGCCTTCGGGCCCCGCGGGCCCTGATGGGGTTGCTCCGGCGCCGCCGACGGCTCCGGCCCCGGCGTCGCCCGTGCCTCCAGCCTCGATCCCGGCTCCGGCCCCGGCCTCGATCCCGGCTCCACAACCCCCATCGACGCCGGTCGACCTAACGACACCTCCGCCGGCGCCGATGTCTCCGGTGCCGTTCTCGACGCCGCCTGGGGCTCCGGGCGGCGTCGTCCCCAGTTCCTTCCGGCTCCGGACATGGACCCGGACCGACTGCCGCTCGACGCCGGTTCCGGCGCCGATGGGACCTTGGGTCCCAAATGTCCCTCCTCCTCCTTATTTTGAACCAGAGGAGGACCAGGAGGACTGGGAGGGGTCTGATGACCCTCTGACACAACAGTGTCAGTACGATGAGGACTGGACAGAGGGTCTAGGGGATGCCAGTGGTCTAGATACTTCCCCTGACACTGGCATGCTGTCTCCTCCCGTGGCTACGGAGGAGGGAGCCAATTTTGCAACGGTGTTGCGTAGGGCGGCTGGGGCCTTACGTCTCCAACTCCCTACTGTGGCGGTCAAGACTAATATCTTGACAGAGGTGCTTCAGCCGGCAGCCTCCTCTTAGGAGACTGTGCTGCCGTTTAACGACGCCCTCACTGACGTTCTTTGGGCGCCTGGTCCAAGCCCAACACAGGGGCTCCTGTGGATAGGAACGTGTCCCGACGCCATCGCCCAGCTCCGGGCGACCCCTGTTTCTCTCTGTCCACCCCACTCCTGAGAGCTTGGTTGTCCAAGCCTCCGCTTCCCAAACCGCCTTCCCTACCGCCCCTCCGGATAGGGAATCCAAACGCCTGGATCAATTTGGGAAGAAGGGTTTTTCTTCCTCCAGTGCTGGCTTGCTGTCCATCAACACCGCTTGTCTTTTGGGCCGATATACCCACTCCTTGTGGGATTCGGTGGCGAATGTTTTGCCCCAGTGTTCTGAGGAGGTCCAGACACTGCTTTCCCGCGCCATTGCGGAAGGAAGGGATGCGGCCAAATACACGATACGATGTGGCCTTGATACCGCCGACTCGCTGGGCACGTCTATTGCAACGACGGTGGCGCTGCGACGCCACGCCTGGCTGAGAACCACTGGTTTTTCAGGGGATGTCCAGAATACTCTCATGGACATGCCCTTTGATGGAGTCGGTCTTTTGGGTCCAAAGCAGACCATGCGTTGGAGCGCTTTAAGGACTCACGGGCTACTGCCAAGTCCCTGGGCCTTTCTGCTACACGCCCTCCGCTGACTTCTGCTTTTCGCCCCTATCGTGGCCACGGTAGGGCGCCCCTTCACGTCAGCAGCCCAGCCACCGGCCCGCGCAGCAGGCGTCTTCGCGTGGCCGAGGACGTGGATTCCGCCGTGGCGGATCGGGCAACCAGCGTGCAGGTCAGGCCACCACCTCCAACCCGTCCGCGGCCTCCAAGCCCTCCTAGTCCCTCCTTTCAGGTGCACAGCATGCCAGTAGGGGGCAGGGTCCGCCATCACCTTCCCCACTGGCGTCCCATCACCTCGGACAGGTGGGTCTTGGACATTGTCCGAAGGGGCTACTCCCTCCCCTTCGAGACCACCCCCCCAGCCATGCCACCTCAATTCCACTGCATGTCAGGGGATCACTTGGTACTTCTGCAGAAGGAAGTCACGGCCCTCTTGGCCAAGAGGGCCATCGAGCATGTTCCGACCCCAGAAGTAGGGCGTGGTTGCTACTCCCACTACTTCCTGGTGCCCAAAAGGACAAGGAGGACATGCGTCCTATCTTGGACCTCCGGAACGTCAATCGCTTCCTCCGGAAGGAGAAGTTCAAGATGCTCACCCTAGCTCAGGTCTTAACTGCCCTCGACCCTGGAGACTGGTTGGTAGCGTTGGACTTGCAGGACGCATATTTCCACATCCCCGTCCTGCCGGCCCACCGGCGTTACCTTCGGTTCACGGTAGGCCCCGAGCATTTTCAGTTCACCGTGCTCCCCTTTGGCCTTACCAGTGCCCCTCGGGTGTTCACGAAAGTGATGGCGGTGGTCGCAGCTCATCTGCGCCGGGCAGGGGTTTCAGTCTTCCCCTACCTCGACGACTGGCTGCTGAAGGCGGGCTCGTCCCAGGCAGTCGTCTCCCACCTCCAGACTACGGCCGAACTCCTGCACTCGCTGGGGTTCTCCATCAATGTGCCGAAGTCGCATCTGATTCCTTCTCCACAGCTCCTTTTCATCGGAGCAGTTCTGGACATGACGCAGTTTCGGGCCTATCCTCCCGAACGGCGAGTCCGGGATATTCAGGCTATGATTCCGATCTTTCAGCCTTTATCCTGGGTTTCGGTACGGATGACCCTGAGGCTGCTGGGCCTCATGGCCTCCTGCATCCTGCTGGTCAATCATGCCAGATGGCATATGCGGGCTCTGCAGTGGGACCTGAAGTTCCAGTGGGCGCAGCACCAGGGCAACCTGTCCGATCACGTCCAGATCTCGGAGGGGACTGCAAAACAGTTGCAGTGGTGGCTCTCGAACCGGCAATGGGTCATGGGCAGATCCCTCTCCCTTCCCCAGCCAGAGCATACAGTTGTGACGGACGCGTCCCTTCTGGGATGGGGTGGTCACATGGGAGAGGCGGAGATCAGAGGCCTCTGGTCTCCGGCGGAGTCCCGGCTCCATATCAACCTTCTGGAGCTTCGGGCGATCCGACTTGCACTCAAGGCATTCCTTCCCTCTGTCAAGGGGAAGGTAGTGCAGGTGTTCACAGACAACACCACCGCCATGTGGTACTGCAACAAACAGGGCGGGGTGGGGTCTTGGACCCTTTGTCAGGAGGCTCTGCGCCTCTGGACATGGCTGGAACATCAGGGCATGTTCCTGATGGTTCAACACCTGGCAGGTTCCCTGAACGCCAGGGCGGACGAACTCAGCCGCAGGTGCATGATGGATCACGAATGGCGTCTTCACTCGGAAGTGGCACAAGGACTCTTTCTACAGTGGGGAGAGCCTTGGTTAGATCTATTCGCCACCGAAGAGAACGCGCAATGTCATCAGTTCTGCGCGTTGGAATTTCCAAGGCGGCACTCGCTCGGCGACGCTTTTCGTCGCGAGTGGAGTTGCGGTCTGTTGTACGCCTTTCCGCCTATACCACTTCTACCCAGAGTGTTGAAGAAGATTCGGCACGACCGGGCCCAAGTCATTCTTGTGGCTCCGGACTGGGCTCGAAGAGTTTGGTATCCCGAGCTACTCAATATGAGCGTAGATCCCCCGATCCGTCTGCCTCTTCGGGAGGATCTTCTGTCGCAGCAGCAGGGGACGGTCCTCCACCCGAACCTGTCCAGTCTACACCTGCTTGCGTGGAGATTGAGCGGCGGCAGTTGATTCCTTTCGACTTGCCTCCCGAAGTTTGTGATGTGATTCTGGCAGCCAGGCGTCCCTCCACTAAGGTGGTATACGCCTGCAGGTGGAACAAATTTGTGGCATGGTGCACAGCAAAGGCTGTGAATCCCCTTTCTGCCCCTCTTTCTGAGGTCCTTCTGTTCCTTCTCTCTCTGGCCCAACAGGGTTCTGCCCTGGGTACCATCAAGGGTTATCTTTGTGCTATCTCGGCCTTCCTCAGGCTTCCTGATCAGCCCTCCCTTTTCAAGTCCCCTGTTGTTAACAGGTTCTTAAAAGGCATTACTCACCTCTTCCCTCCTGTTCCGTTTGTGATGCCTCAGTGGGACTTGAACTTGGTTCTTACCTTTTAATGTGCGCTTCTTTGAGCCTTCTACATAACTGTCCTCTTCGTCTTCTGACTCTGAAGACAGCCTTTCTGGTGGCCATCACCTCTGCTCGGCGGGTGAGTGAGCTCCAGGCTCTATCTTGCAAACCTCCCTTTCTGTCTGTTCATCCAGACAAGGTTGTTCTTCGGACGCGTCCGTCCTTCTTGCCAAAGGTGGTTACTGCTTTCCACATTGGGCAGACCATCACTTTGCCCACCTTCTTTCCGCCTCCGCATCCTTCCAGAGAGGAAGAGAGGCTCCACCGTCTGGACCCAAAACGTGCGCTCTCTTTCTATATTGACCGCACAAAACACTTCCCGGGTGGATGACCAGCTCTTTGTTGGCTACGTGGGCGCCAAAAAAGGTCGGGCGGTGCACAAGAGGACCATCTCCCGCTGGGTTACCTTGTGCATCAAGACCTGCTATTCTTTGGCTAAGAAGGAGCCTCCTGTTGGGCTGCGTGCCCATTCCACCAGGTCAACGGCTGCTACCACGGCCTTGGGCCGCGGTGTTCCGCTGCCGGTTATCTGTCAGGCAGCTACGTGGGCCTCGCTGCACACGTTTACAAAGCATTACTGCCTTGACAGTCAGGTCCGGAGGGACGGCTTCTTTGGCCGTTCTGTCCTCCAGGACTTCCTTGTCTGATCTTTGTTCGCAGACCCACCACCGGGTTGGTATTGCTGGGGTATCTATTCTAAGGTAAGGAATCTGTCACTAACGTGTCTCTTTCAGATGCACAAGTTACTAACTTGTGTAACGATATATCTGTAAGAGACAGTAGTTAGTGACAGATTCCTTACCGCCCCACCCATCCTCCCCGTTCTGCGAACTGATTTCTAGGGTTAAGGACATCCCTTTCAGGGCCCTAGTATTTTTCAGACACCTATGTCAGCTTCTTGCATGGCTCTGCGTTCCTGGCGCGGAAAGTCGTGTACAGAACTGACGTCCAGCGCGCAGGGGCGGCGCCTAAGTACTGCCCGCGACGTCATCCCGGTGATCACGACGCCGACGATGGACGCGGAGCCGCACGACGCCGCCTACCGACGCGCAAGGGTACTGCTACGCAAAAACTTTCCGGATCCAGCCTGACGCCTGGGGATATTCTAAGGTAAGGAATCTGTCACTAACTACTGTCTCTTACAGATATATCGTTACACAAGTTAGTAACTTGTGCTTTAACATCTTGGCGAAGCCTGACATACAGAAATAGCTCCATTGGGGTAGATTGACGGTCCCGGAAGAATACCTCCCGGGCGCGAAAATTTCCATCTTCATATAAATTCCCCCAGGTCAGCGCCTCGAGCTTCCGAAGCATTTGCCGACAGCTCGCCTCTTGCATTACCGGGAGATCTGGGCGATTTTACGTTCCCAACAGCCGGGAGTATAGCATAGGCACTTGTAAGCGCTTAGCGATGCCCCGCCATGTCATGTTTGTACAGTCGACCGTTGTCTGGTCCCTACTCCTGGGGTTCACGGGCGAGCCCAGATATGCCGTGTTCAGTACATGTGACATGTACCCCGCTCCACAGCCAAATGTGGCATGTACGGAGGTGGTCGCATCCAATATGCGGTAAAGTGTGCTTGGGCGCACAGAAAGTATAGCTCCATATCTGGTGCCTCAAACCCCCCTTTCGCAAACGGCTGAGTTAAGACCTCCCATTTCAGTTTGGGTTGTCTCCCTCCCCAAGTTAGCCGAATCAGTTGGGTTTTAAGGGCTTTAAAGAAGTTTTTACTAGGTGCATAAGGAATTTGATGAGGAGATAGACGTTTCGGAAGGATTACCATCTTAATCAGCGAGATTTGCCCCGCCAGTGAAATGGGCATGCTTGTTTTTATTTGCCATTACACCTAGCATTACACCCCTAATAGTAGCTTTCATAGCATCCCATTTAGTGCATTCATCAACGTCAGAGGTGATATTATCGTTGAAGAAATTGGATAATGCTCATGCCACTAAATTCTTGGAGGCAGGATCCTCAAGAACCTCATCATTCATTCTCCAGAATTTGGTTTTAGGAGGAGAATCAGTGACATTTATCATGGTGATGCAAGAATGGTCCGAAATAAAAATGGGCTCAATGGTGGGACTGGATATTGATTTAACCAGGGAGTTGCTGATAAAAAAATGTATCTATTCTGGATAAGGAGTTATTAGTGTGAGAATAAAAGGTAAAATCACTACCCGTTGTCTTATGAAGGCGCCATATATCTGTACGGTCATTGTCTTCTGTAAGTTTGACCCAGAGCGTGTGAACGGTTGGGTCTATATGTATACTGCGACAATCTGTCCAGGGAGGTATCAAAAGGTAAATTAAAGTCGCCTGCTAGGATAAGCTTTTTGCTGGGTGGTATTTTGAGAACTCTCTTGTTTAAAGAGGTCCAGAATGTTGGCTCGTCCAACGTCAGGGCATAAATGTTTGCAATGTCAATGGAAGAGTTTTTTGGTGATTTTGGAGATGAGCCATCTACCTTAGTCGTTGTGAGCAATAATATCAAGTTGGCAACCTGTATGTTTCGAGATCAATGTGAATGCTCCATTTATCTTGTTTTAGGTGGGGGAGCAAGTGTAGTCAGATATCCAGTTGTGTTGCATGCTATGGACTAAAGTTAGACCGGCTCTTGTCACTTGGAGTAGAAGGATATCATTTTTTAATTTAATTTACGGCAATAGTCTAAAATCTTTTTCCTTTTGATAGAATGGTTTAACCCCTTGGTATTTAGGCAGACAATCTTAAGCGGTACTTGAGACATATCTAAAATCTGGGCTAGATTGGACAGTCTTCATGTGGAAGGTGGGAAACTCCAAAGAGGGAGAGGGGAATAACAGGAGCACAAGGAAAAAGAGGAGGACAAGCTTAGACCAGTGTACAAATTGCATAACAGTGTTACATGAGGTAAACAACAACGTGTACCTGACTGTCATTGTAGGTAAACAAAACCTCAATATTGAGAAGAAAAAAGGCACCCCCAACCACACCCTACCCCCAGAGAACAGTAACCGGACATTCAGACCGGACCCAAGCAGGATTATGAAGATATTATGAACATCTGTGAATTGATATGATAACATTACAAAATTAACCCATGGATGGTAATCTGTAGAGTATGTAATGTTATAGCGAACTTAATTTAAACACATATGGATAAGTGCGGGATGATAATCCTAGAATCTTTTGGCAGACAACTATAATATGGTATGGTAGCATTTTTATCTTAATCACACATGTTTAACCACATATGATCTACCGTAGTTGAGTGTACTTGAAACAAACAATGAATTAGTCCACGGATTGATCCAATACAGTGGAAGAAACTTGGTTAATCCTAAAAGAGGAAAATATAGCATTACGAAGAATGTTATGGAAGCAGAACATTGAACAAGATCAGATATCCGCTGAGAACAAATCTGATATCTGAGCAATAAAGTTCACAAGGCCACAAAGGAATATCTGAGGAGCAGACGTAACCAAATTGGCGAGTAGATCTATGCAATATAAGATCATGTGACAAACCCAACAACGTATTGGTGATATCATGAGTGCCAAAATAGCATAGAGCACAAAAAGATTTTGTATCGGAGAAGAGGCATTACAAAGAAGAAAGGGATAACGTAACATTTAAGTCAGCAGTCAATGTAACATTTGATTATCAATTATTTGGCGTACTAAAGTTTCTAATTCTCGTGGTTCGTCAAAAATACGTGGGCTACCTTCAAAGATGATCCTCAACTTCTCTGTGCCAATAAAAGAGAAAGGTATGTTGAGGGAGTGGAAATCTTGGTGAAGAACCAGAAACTCTTTTCTTCGCTCCACTGTAGGTTTTGCATAGTCTTGTGTGATACCAATTTTTTTATCTTTCCAGCTGAGAAATTTGATTTTTTTCTAACGATCAAGGATCATTTCAGTGTGCTGGTACCTTAGAGGTCTGAAGATGAGGGCCCTTGGGTTTGTTTTCTGGTATAGCGGTGAAATGCGTTGGAATCCTGTGTGCTTGTTCAATCTCAAAAGTACGTTCAAAGGTAAGTTCAATGACCTGAGGAATCCACGCTTCTAAGAAGGAGACGCAAGATTTGGTGGAGTCTTCTGTCATTTGTGGTAATCTGAATGTTCAATGGCATGTGTGGCTATAGATGCACATGCTCTGCATAATCCTGCCATCTAGTGTTGGGTTTGGAGTTGTACAACTTGTTCTTCTTTGAAGAAGTCTTTCGAGTCAAAAGGTAGAGTGACTCCTCCTCTCTGGGATATTGCGCATGAGCATCGACTCCTTTGTTAGATTGTTTTCTCTGCCGTCGGGTTCTTATGTGTGTGCCTCTCCTCCGTGTTCAACTCCGTTTGGTACGAGTCTTTGGTCCTATCCTGCCTTCGACAGTATAGTGTATCTCGATTGTGCTTTTCCATTACAGCGGTGCTCAGAAACCTCCGTCGGTTCATTCATTCACTGATTGCCCTTTGGGGCCCCGTCCGTCTCGGGCGTACCGTTCCAAGTGCACTGTTGATGCTGAAGATATGTTCCTGATGGAACGGACACCTTTTCGATTTTTCACATAGTGTCATGCCAAGTAGCTGCACACCGACCAACACCACGTGTGCAGCCTTTGTCTGTCGCCTGGTCACAGTGAGGCCTACTGCGACGCCTGCAAGTCTTTCAGATCGAAAAACACACTTCGTGATCGAAGGGTGCGTCGACTGGAGATGTCTCGCTGAAGCGAAGAAAATACTCTTCAGAGGTGGAATAAGAGGCGTTCTCCGTCGAGGAGAGCTCCAGCCCCGATGTGAAGGACGAATTGGAGTACACCCTACCACTTGGGCAGCGTGTGAGTACTGTTGCCCCAGACCCTGCTCCAACGCCCAAAAAGACTTCCAAACATTCTCCCTTCCCCCTCTTAGAAGTCGCTGGACCGCCGCTGCCATCTGGCCATCCTCGGATCGAGCACGTCTTCACTAAACCTTCAGGACCGACGCAGCAACCGACTCCATCTCCTTCGGTGCCGAACAAAAAATCTTCCCAAGTTTCAATTCTGAAATTGACTATGCCGAAACCCTCGAAGAAATCATTGGTTTCCATGTCCCCGGTCGAGCCTATACTGGAAAATATGGAAGTTAAACAAAGGAAAAACCACATTCAAGAAGGCACAGCGCGAATTATGGCCTCTCCCCCACCAAAAAGGCAGTTAATGTTTGAGGCGAAATTAGACGTGCTGTGCTTCTCAAAAAGAGGACTAAGGACGGTGCTACCAGCTCAACACATCATCCTCCACCACCACCTCCTACTCCACTTTTCCCAGCATCACCACCTCCACCATCCCCTCCTTTTCCTTCATCTCTACATGATATCTATCTGGATAATACACCGCCAGGTTCACCTAGGTCTCACACAGGGGGTATAGGAGAACCATTAGGGGGCCCTGATCCTTGGGACACTTATGATACAGACCCCATCACTCTCAAAGATCCAGATCTGTATCCAGCTCTTCCCTCCCCTCCTGAAGATGCTTTTGCTTATCAGCAAGTAATTTCTAATTTGTCCTGAATCTGTCACCCCCCTCCTGTCCACTTGGGCTCATCCCAGTCTTGCAGGAGGCTTTAAAGGAGATCCAGGACTTCCTCTTTGATATTCTGTCAGCCACTCATAAAGATACACAGTTTCTGCCCTTGTTTCCTGGCATGTTACGTCAAGCCGATGACATATTTAAAGAGCCAGTGTGTGCCTGTGTGATAACCCCGTGGGTAGATAAAAAATATAAAGCGGCTCCTTCAGACCCCCTTTTCATACGTAGTCAGGTATCACCAGACTCATTTGTTGCTACCGCAGCTCATAAACAAGCCAATAGTTAGGCAACTGGAGATACGCCACCTCCTTCAAAGAAAAGTAAACATATTGACGCTGCAGGAAAACGAGTTGCGACTCAAGCAGCTAATCATTGGTGCATTGCCAATTCCTAAGCACTACTCGTACGTTACAGTAGAGCCCACTGGGATAAAATGGAACAATTGGCATCTCCCAGACGAACATAAAAAAAGGAGTCAACAAATTGTTTTAGAGGGTCAGGCCATCACTAATAACTCATTTAGCTGTGCCTTAGATGCAGAAGATACAGCCGCTATGGGAATTAATACTAGCATACTTCTTAGGAGACATGCTTGGCTCAGATGTTCTGCTTCAAACCAGAGGTTCAACAGTCAGTTTTAAACATGCCTTTTGACAAAGAACATCTATTTGTCCCTCAAGTGGACACCACATTAGATAAAATGAAGAAAGACACAGATACTGCCAAGGCTATGGGAGCTTTACAAACTCCTTCACTTGAAAGCTCCTTTCACCGCTCTGGATACAAAGGCGGATTCAAATCCACCTCTGCAGATGCCTCCACTTCTCAACAAAAGCAGGGCCAATCCACCTACACTTAAGGGTTTTACAGAGGCTCCTTCAGAGGTAATAATAGCAGAGGGCGAGGCAAAGGTGTTTCAACACGTGGTGCAGCCTTCACAGCCAAACATTGACTGCCCAATACCCCCACCCCCTTCCCGACCACATAACACATGTCGGGGGAAGTCTAAGGTTCTTTCACTCGGTTTGGGAATCCATCACAACAGACCAGTCGGTCCTACCCATTATCCAACATGCCTGCTATCTGGAGCTCATTACCACACCACCCAACATCCCACCTCGCTCTCACAGGTAATCACAGGATCACCTAACACTCTTATAACAAGAGGTGCAAGCCCGTCTCCTCAAAGGGGCTATAGAACCAGTCCCCCTTCAACAGCAAGACTCGGGGGTATATTCCCTGTACTTCTTAATTCCAAAAAAGGATGGGTCATTAAGACCAATCTTGGACCTCAGACCTCTCAGCTACTACATCCTATCAGAGCACTTTCGCATGGTCTCTCTACAGGATGTCATTCCACTTCTACAAAAAGGCGACTTTATGGCCAATCTGGACCTAAAGGACGCTTACTTCCATATACCCATTCATCCTGCTCACCACAAATACCTCAGGTTTGTCATGGCAGGAAAACACAACCAATTCAAAGTTCTCTCGTTTGGGGTCACTACCACACCAAGGGTCTTCACAAAGTGGTTAGCAGTAGTTGCAATACATCTAAAATTAAAAAACATTCAGATATTTCCATACTTGGGCGATCGGCTTATCAAAGCCAGCAGCCATCACCAGTGTCATCACCACATACAGCTGACAGTGTATCTGCTCCACAAGTTAGGGTTCACCATCAATGTTCCCAAATCTCACCTTTAAACTCTTCAACTTCAGCCATACTTAAGGGCAATCCTCAACACACAGTTGGGGATAGCTGACCCCAATCCTGCTCAAATACAAAACTTTCAGACATTCTGCCTCAATTCCAGCCAAACAAAATGTTCACAGTTCGGACTGCCATGCATCTACTGGGTATGATGGCATCTTGCATTACCATAGTTTCCAACTCCAGGCTACACATGCGCCCACTACAGCAATGTCTTGCTTGTCAGTGGTCTCAGTCACAGGGTCACCTTGAGGATCTGGGGTTGATAGACTGCCAAACTCACTGTTCTCTGCAACGGCGAAACCCCAGTAATCTGTTGAAAGGGTACCTGTATTGGACCCTGTGACACAAATCACTCTAAAAACAGATGCTTCAAAGACGGATTGAGGTGCACACCTACAAAATCTGACAATACAAGGTCTGTGTGATGCTAAACATCAATCTCTACAAATCAACTATTTTGAACTTCAGGCAGTATTCCTGGCACTGAAAGCGTTCCTACCTCATCTACCTCACAAGGTTGTCCTAGTCTGGGCGGACAATATGACAGCCATGTACTATTCACAAATACAGGGGGGCATGGTCTTCTCAGTTGTCAAACCTCTCTCAGACCATATGGAACTGGGCTCTTCACCATCACATTAATTTGTTGGCGGAATATCTGCCGGGGACGGACAACAATCTTGCGGACCTGTTCAGCAGGACGCACCAACAGACTCACGAATGGGAGCTCAGCCCACAAATCCTCCTTCCCTACTTTCAAAAGTGGGGGTTTCCTCACATAGGCTTGTTTGCCACAGCCAAAAATGCAAAATGCCCAGACTTCGCATCCAGGTTCCAACAGCAACTATCCAAGGGCAACACACTATGGATGAGTTGGTCAGGGATATTAGTCTACGCTTTTCCACCTCTCCCTCTCTCATTCCATTTCTGGTTCAGAAACTCAGGCAAACATCTCTCACCATGATCCTTGTAGCTCCCACCTGGTCATGTCAGCCATGGTTCACAACACTACTAGAAGTCTCAGTAATCCCACACTAGAAGCTCCCCAACAGGCCGGACCTTCTCACTCAGAATCCAGGACAGATACCCCACCTGGACCCCAAAATGCTCAACCTAGCGATTTGTCTCCTAACGTCTTGGAGTTTGGTTATTTAAACTTACCATCAGAATGTATGGCTATTCTTAAACAAGCATGCAGACCCACAAAAATAGAGCTTGTTATGCTGCAAAATGGAAACGTTTTGTTTGCTACTGCCAATCTAAGTAAATTAATCCGATCGAAACCACTGTGCAAGACATTATTTGTTACTTGCTTCATTTGCAAAAGTCCAATTTAGCTTACATTTCCATTAGGTTGCACCTCGCTGCAATAGCTGCCTATCTCCAGAATAGACAGCATCTTTCGCTCTTCAAAATCCCAGTCATTAAAGTATTCATGGGAGGACCCAAACGGGTCATTCCACCTCCAGCACCCTCTTAGAATCCAAACATTGTGCTTACTAGGCTCGTGGGTCCTGATTTTGAGCCTCTGCATTCGTGCCCCCCTTCAATTTCTGTCATGGAAAGTGGCATATGTGGTTGCCATTTTCTCACTCAGACGTGTTAGTGAGCTCCAGGTATTACCTGTATGTAGGAAAGTAGGTTCTGCTTTTATGGTTACCCCCACTTTTTGCTTGATGTAATACTGTTTCTGACTAGTCTGACTGGTATCCTGCTAATCAGGACCCCAGTCTCTGTGCTTCCTCCCCTAAATTGGTATGGTAAGTACTTGGGTACATCCCAGATTGGACACTGGTGCAACCTTATCAGTCCCTAGTATATGGTACTAAGGTACCCAGGGCATAGGTACACTAGGGGTCCCCCATGGACTGAAGCATGCATTATGCCACCCATGGGAGACCACTCAATTTGTAACTACAGGCCTGCCATTGCAGCCTGTGTAAGCTGGTGCTAGCACCACTTAGGAAAGATATAGGTTTCCCTATATCTAGGGTCACTGCACTTAAAACCTATAAGTCACCCCTAAAGCAGGCCTTTCAATCCTGAAGGCAGGGTGCTCGGTTCTAAGTGCTTGGGTGCCCCTGCATGAGCAGGACCCCCGTAAAGCGTCCATTCTCCCGGGTTGTAAGTGAGACAGCCATATGACATATAGAGTGGCACCGCGTCATTACGTGATGACCATCTCGAAACTGGCTGTAACGAATCCTATCATGTTTGGTATCAAACATGTTGGAATCATACCCCCACACTGTAAACCATGTGAAAGGTATGATTCCTTGCACCGTAAATCTCCTTTGGGAGGCTCTCGGTGCTCCCAGTACCAGTCTTCCAGACCCGGACAGCAACCTAGGGCTGCAGCCGGCCAGAGACACGTTTCTGCCCTCCTGCTGCTGTGCCAAGCTCGGGCAGGGGAAGGCAGAACATCTGAAAGAGACTATTAGTAATGGATTCCTTACCTTAGAATTACCCCCAGGCGTCAGACTAGATCCGGAGAATTTTTCTTTAGCAGTACCCCTGTGCGTTGGTAAGTGGCGTCAGTCGACTCCGCGCTCCTCGTTGGCGTCATGATCTACTTAGAAGCCGCCCCTGCGCGTTGACGTCAGTTCTTTTTTTTTCTGCGCCAGCTAGCGCAGATCCGGAGAGAGCGGTACCTCGAATCACTTTCCTCTGTCTTTTTTCGACTTTTGTCGACATCTTTTTCGAGTTGTTCGACTCCTGGTGCACAGGGATGTCACATCGGCGGACCGGCTTCAAGCCTTGTGGCTCCTGCCACAAGCTGATGTCGATGATGGACCCACATCTAGTGTGCCTCTGGTGTCTGGAGCGCGACCACAACCCAAAGTCGTGCTCCGACTGTCAGGCCATGGCGCGAAGTCTTTGCGGGAGCGGTCCCGAAAGCTTCTGGAGGCCCGGCAGTCGGCTCCGTGCCGCTCGAGGTCCCGGTCGAGAGGGAGGTCGCGGGACCGGTCGCAGAGCCATCACCACCACTCCTTGTCGAAGTCTTCGTCTTTGGGTAAGTTGAAGCACAAAAAGAAGGCGAAGAAGCACCGTCGCTCTTCGCGTTCTCCCCATCTGTCGGTCGATGCGACGCGGGATGCGGAAGGTAGTCATCCGACTCCGCCCGCGGAGCCTTTTGGGTCGACTCCGAGCCTCCCTCCCTTCCCGGGAGCCAGAGCGACCCCTGCCCAACATCGTAGTTTTTACGAAGCCCTCAACTCCATCTTTGGGCA
Organism: Calotriton arnoldi; assembly: GCA_963921515.1. NCBI lineage: Eukaryota > Metazoa > Chordata > Amphibia > Caudata > Salamandridae > Calotriton > Calotriton arnoldi. Next base: position 1,655,697 of record CAWUFW010003619.1, read on the forward strand.
GCCCGACTCCGCCGGCGTGCCTTCGGGCCCCGCGGCTCGGCTGGGGGTTCTAGGCCTTCGAGGCCGGCGGCTTCGGCCCCAGCGCCACAGGGTCCCCAGGGATACAGGCCTGGATCCGGATCAGCGCCGGTCGACCTTACGACACCTCCTCCGGCGCCGAATCCATTGGCGACACCTCCGCCCCCTCGGACGCCGGTTGTGTCCCCAACAGACGTCGACCCCAGCCTCCCCCTCGACATGGACACGGAGCCGGACCGGCGTCGACCGACGTCGGCACCGGTGCCGACCGGTACTTTTGTACCTCTGTTCTCCCCTGGTGTTCCTATCACCCTGAGTGGCTACCAGAGGAGGGCGAGGAGGACTGGGAGGGGTCTGTGGACCCTCTGGCAGACCAGTTGAAAGACCCGGACTGAAGAGAGGAATTGGGTGAGGCCAGTGGTCTGAACACTTCTCCAGACCTTGGAATGCTTTCTCCCCCTACCGTGGCTAGGGAGGAGGGTGCCTCTTACGCTGTGGTGTTGCGTAGGGCAGCTGAGACCTTGACCTTCCTACGGTGGCGGTCAGGACTAACCTAACCGAGGTGCTTCAACCGGCAGCGGCCTCTTCGGAGCCTCTGCTGCCGTTCAATGAAGCCCTCACGGACATCCATCTGGGCACTTCGTCCAAACCCAGCACAGGGGCTCCTGTGGATAGGATGATTGCCCGACGCCACCGCCCAGCCCCGGGTGACCCTATTTTCCTCTCCCAACACCCTACCCCCGAGAGTTTGGTGGTCTAAGCCTCGACTTCCAAGGGCGCATTCCCTACTGCTCCACCTGATAGGGAATCCAAGAAGCTGGACCATTTTGGGAAGAAGATGTTTTCTTCTGCCAGCTAAGGACTGCAGTCGGTGAACACCGCATGTCTCTTGGGCCGTTACTCCCATTCTGTGTGGGACAGGGTCGCGCAGGTGCTGCCACATTGCCCGCAGTAGGCCCTGGCCGTACTCTTCCTTGCGTTTGCAGAAGGGAGAGACGCCGCCAAGTTTGTGATACGATGTGGACTGGACACCGCTGACTCGCTAGGCAGGACGATTTCAACGTCGGTAGCCCTGCGACGCTACGCCTGGCTGAGGTCCACTGGCTTTTCGGGTGATGTCCAATCAACACTTTTGGACTTGCCCTTTAATTGCCATTGCTTGTTTGGCGACAAAGCGGACAACGCGCTCAAGCGCTTTAAGGATTCCAGGGTTACGGGCAGATCCTTGGGCCTCGCTACCACCTCTCGCCCCGTGCAGTATGCTTTTCGCCCCTTTCGTGGCTACGGAAGGGGTCCCCCGCCACGTTCTGCCCAGAGCCACAGGCCTGCGCAAGCTGTCCAGCTTCTGCACGCCCGGGGATGTGGGACCCAGTGTTGTGGGTCTGGGGGCCAGCGGGCGGGCCAGTCCAACAGCGCCCCTCTGCAGCAGCCTCCAAGCCCTCCTAGTCCGACTTTTCAGGGCCACCAGTTGCCAGTGGGCGGCAGGATCCGCCATCACCTCCCCCACTGGCAAACCATCACGTCGGACAGGTGGGTTTTGCAGATAGTCCAAAGGGGCTACTCCCTCCCCTTCGAGACTACCCCTCCATCCATGCCACCCTAATCCCATCGCATGTCAGAGGATCACTTGGCCCTTCTCTGTCAAAAAGTTACGGCTCTCTTGACCAAAAGAGCCATCGAGCGCGTTCCTGTGCCAGAAGTAGGTCGTGGTTCTTATTCCCACTACTTCCTGGTACCCAAAAAGGACAAAGGCCTGCGTCCTATATTGGATCTCCGGGACGTCAACCGCTTCCTCCGAAAGGAGAAGTTCAAAATGTTGACACTGGCTCAGGTCCTGTCTGCCCTCGACCCTGGAGACTGGATGGTAGCTTCAGACTTGCAGGTCGCCTATTTTCACATCCCCGTCCTGCCTGCCCACCGGCGTTACCTACGGTAGGCCACGAGCATTTTCAGTTCACCGTGCTCCCCTTTGGCCTTACCAACGCCCCTCGGGTGTTCACGAAAGTGATGGCGGTGGTCGCAGGTCATCTGCGCAGAACAGGGTTTCAAGTCTTCCCTTATCTCGACGACTGGCTGTTGAAGGCGAGCTTGCCCCAGGCTGTCGTCTCCCACCTCCAGACTACGGCGGACCTCCTGCATTCGCTGGGGTTTACTATAAACGTGCCGAAGTCACACCTGATTCCCTCTCAGAAGCTCCTTTTCATCGGGCGGTTCGGGACACAGCGCAGTTTCGGGCCTATCCTCCCGAGCAGCGAGTCCGGGATATTCAGGCTATGATTCCGATCTTTCAGCCTCTATCCCGGGTTTCGTCAGAATGACTCTTAGGCTGCTGGGCCTCATGGCCTCCTGCATCCTGCTGGTGTACTATTCCAGGTGGCATATGCGGGCTCTGCAGTGGGACCTGAGGTTCCAGTGGGCACAGCATCAGGGGAATCTTTTCGATTGAGTCCAGATCTCGAAGGGCACTGCATACCAATTGCAGTGGTGGCTCACGAACCAGGATTGGGTTAACGGCAGATCCCTCTCCCTTCCCCAACCAGAAGTCACAGTGGTGACGGATGCATCACTTCTGGGGTGGGGCGGCCACATGGGGGAGGCAGAGATCAGAGGCCTCTGGTCTCCGGCGGAGTCCGGGCTCCACATCAACCTTCTGGAGCTTTTGGCGATCCGTCTTGCACTGAAGCCATTCCTTCCTTCTGTCAAAGGAAGAGTAGTGCAGGTGTTCACGGACAACACCACCGCCATGTGGTACTGCAACAAACAGGGCGGGGTCGTGGACCCTATGTCAAGAGGCTCTTCGCCTTTGGATGTGGGTGGAATGTCAGGGCATGTCCCAGGTGGTTCAACATCTGGCAGGTTCTCTGAACGCCAGGGCGGACGAACTCAGCCGCCGGTGCATGATGGATTACGAATGGCGTCTTTACTCGGAGGTGGTGCAAGGTCTCTTTCAGCAGTGGGGAGAGCCTTGGTTAGATCTATTCGCCACCGAAGAGAACGCACAATGTCAGCAGTTCTGCGCGTTGGAATTTCCAAGGCAGCACTCACTAGGCGACACTTTTCGTCGTTAGTGGAGTTGCGGTCTACTATACGCCTTTCCACCTATACCACTTTTGCCCAGAGTGCTGAAGCTCAAGCGCGACCAAGCCCAAGTCATTCTTGTGGCTCCGGACTGGACACGAAGGGTCTGGTATCCCGAGCTCTTGAACATGGCCATCGATCCTCCAATCAGACTGCCCCTTCGGGAGGATCTTTTGTCGCAGCAGCAGGGGACGGTCCTCGACCCGAACCTGTCTAGCCTCCACCTCCTTGCGTGGAGATTGAGTTGCGACAGTTGACAGCTTTCGACCTTCATCCCGAAGTCTGTAATGTTATCTTGGCAGCCAGGTATCCCTCCACCAAAACGGTATACGCCTGTAGATGGAACAAATTTGTGGCATGGTGCACAGCAAAGCTGTGGATCCCTTTCTGCCCCTCTTCAGAGTGTTCTCCTTTTCATTCTTTCCTGGGCCCAGCAGGGCTCTGCTCTGGGCACTCTCAAGGAGCTATCTTTCGGCCATTTCGGCCTTTCTTCGCCTTCCATATCAACCTTCTCTTTCAAGTCCCCTATTGTAAATCGTTTCCTTAAGGGCATTACTCACATGTTTCCTCCTATTCCTTTCGTAATGCCCCAGTGGGACTTGAATCTTGTTCTGACCTACCTTATGTGCACTCCTTTCGAGCCGCTACATAACTGTCCTCTCAGACTTTTGACACTCAAGACTGCCTTTTCGGTTGCCATCACCTCTGCTTGCAGGGTGAGTGAGTTTCAGGCTCTTTCTTCCAAACCTCCTTTCCTGGCTGTTCATCCGGACAAGGTTGTCCTTCGAACTCGACCTTCTTTTCATCCCAAAGTGGTTACCTCTATCCACATAGGACAGACCATCACTTTGTCCACCTTCTTTCCGCCCCTGCATCCTTCTAAAGAGGAGGAGAGGCTCCACCGTCTGGATCCAAAACATGCGCTTTCATTCTATCTGGATCGCACAAAACAATTCCGGATGGATGATCAGCTCTTTGTTGGCTATGCGGGCGCCAAGAAAGGTCGGGCCGTGCAAAAGCAGACCATTTCTCGATGGGTCGTTCTTTGCATCAAAATTTGTTATTCCTTAGCGAAAAAGGAGCCTCCAGTAGGGCTGCGCGCCTATTCCACCAGGGCGAGGGCAGCCACTACTGCTTTGGGACGTGGAGTCCCCATTCATGACATCTGCCAGGCAGCCACGTGGGCTTCATTGCACACGCTCACCAAACATTACTGCCTGGACAGCCAAGTCCGGAGAGACGGCTTCTTTGGCTGTTCAGTTCTCCAGGACTTTCTGGTGGGAACTTAGTTCGCAGACCCACCTCCGGGGTTGGTATTGCTGGGGTATCTATTCTAAGGTAAGGAATCCATAACTAATAGTCTCTTTCAGATGAACAAGTTACTTACCTTCGGTAACGATATATCTGTAAGAGACCTATATTAGTTATGGATTCCTTACTGCCCCACCCATCCTCCCAGTTCTGCGAACTGACTTCTAGGGTAAGGGACTTCCTTTCAGGGCCCTTTTTTTGTGCACCAATTGTCAGTGTCTTGCATGGCTCTGCGCTTCTGGCGTGGAATGTCGTGTAAATAACTGACGTCAGCGCGCAGGGACGGCGGCTAAGTAGATACCGTGACATCATTCCGGCGATCACGACGCCAACGGAGAACGCGGAGTCGACTGATGCCACCTACCGACGTGCAGGGGTACTGCTGAAGAAAAATTCTCCAGGTCCAGTCTGACGCCTGGCGGTAATTTTAAGGTAAGGAATCGATAACTAATATATGTCTCTTACAGATGTATCATTACCGAAGGTAAGAAACTTGTTCAATAGGTATCCTGTCACAGGGAGGTGTGACCTCCTCCCAGACAGTGTTTAGTGTATTGGGGTCATGGTGGGGGCGCTCGTCAATCGCCACATAGTCTGAGTGCAGGGCACACTTTGTGTCCGCCATGCATAGTCTAGTTCAAACCAGTTCTGGGAGCCGTTGGCTCACGCTCTGGCACGAAACTGGACAAAAGACAGGGGAGTATCCTCCCCCTTGTCCAGACCCTCCTTAGGGAGGGACCCCTGAATCGGCCCAACCCTTTCCTTTGGGTATTTAAGGGCTTACCTGTGGGTGGGTCCCTAGATTCGTTGTGGGACAAGATTCATTTCAGACACCACTTCTTCAACTGTCTGGACTTCGCTGGACTTCAGTCTGGGCATCAAGGCTGCAACCGGGAAGACTCCTGCTGCTCCTGATCTCCTCTCCCTGCTCGTCTGCTGCAACATCTGTGTCTGTGCACCATACAGGAACCTTCCAAGGCCTGTGGGCATCCAATACACCTGAAGGAATCTCCCTTGAAGTGAAGGATTCACTTCCCTGCTTCTGCAGGCACCGCAACTAAGCTGACCGGTCTGCTGATCCTGGGATCCCACGGACTCTGAAAGTCTCAGCAACACTGTTGGTGGTACTTCTCATCCCTCGAGGCCTGCCCTGTCCTCTCACCAAGTTTGAGGCCAGTATCCCTCGTCTGAGTCGCAGGAACCGAACCACTGTGCACCGCGTCGACTTGCAGTTGCAAAGGCTTGTTGGCTTCCTTCCACCAAGATCTTCGGGCTCCAAGTAGCCCCAACCTCGAGCATCTCCAGTAACCAAGATCTTCGTCCTCACCACATCACTTGCGCCGTGGGCCTGCATCTTTGGTGAGCTGCCCAAGGTCCTCTCGCTACTCCAGTGCCTCAGGCCTGTGGGACCTCTTGAGGGTCATCTTTGAATTCCTTGGGCTCCCCTGATTGCTCGGGCCTGCCTTGACTCCCCTGCGGGAAACATCCTTTACATCGCGGTGATTACACCGCGATGCATTTAGAACGCTGCCATTACAACGCAAGCATTACATCGACTTGCACTGGAGGGCGCTATAACCTAAGGAATAGTCAAATTTACTATTTAAACACCTTCCCTACTGTACGCAGACTGGTGTTGGAATAGTAAGTCTTACTACTCCTAAGTCCAGCGCCCTCCAGCGCAAGTCGTTGTAAAGACTTGCGTTGTAAAAACTGCGATGTTACATACCGCGATCATTTTGATCGCGTTGTAACATCACATATTCCTCCCCTGCTTGTCTCCTGGACCTTGCTGGTCCTGACATTGCACCTTCTTCAACTTCCACGTTGGTTGCATTTGCCAAGGCTTGTTGGTGCTCCAGCGGGATACCGACCCCTCAACTTTCGACACCCGACATGGGACAGCTCGTGTACAGTTCCTGGTCTTCCACAGTGTCGCCTGGTCCACACAGCTGCAGTTTAAAGGTCACCGTCAGCTCTCCTGCAACACTCAACATCGGTGGGCATTCTTCTTCCGTGCCTCCTGGTCACTCCTGAGTGGCATAGACTCTGTCCCCTCTGCTTGCATGTTCTTCACATCTTGAATGCACCTTTGGGTTCCACCGGACACTTTCACCTTCTCCAGCAGCGGCATCTTTCTGAAGTCCTCCATTTAGTGGGACGGCGATTTCCGACGCCATTTCACACCTATGCACCTGGCTTCCCTGGTGCAGGTATCCTGGTTCCTAATGTATCCACAGGTGGGGTGGCTCTCCAACCTTCTGTCTTCCACGGGGTTTCTCCAAGGTCCACTGGGAAGGGTCCTTCTTTAAATTTGCAACCGCAACTTACCCATTGACTTGTATTGATACCGCAGTCGTGTTCCCACTCTGCACACAGCCTCCTTGGGACTCCTGGTTACTTACCTTGGGTGGTACCTTGGGTCCCCGGCATCTCTACGTCTTCTGGGTATAGTCTTGACTTGAGTTGTGGTTATCATAGCACTATTTTAGAATATGGTTTGGTCTCCCCTGGTGACCACTGTGTATTACGTGCTACTTACCTGTTTCTATTGAAAAGTATTGGGTGCATTGTGTACATCTCCGGCTAGGAGATATCTGTATGTGTTAGTGAGTGTCTTATAATAAATACATATTTTTATAACTACACTGTGTGGTTCTTTTTCACTTAATCTATACCTATAAGATTATGTTCTAGTAAAACAAGCTGCTTTACACTCCTTCTGGACTCAGCCTGAAGGCTGCTCTACACAGCTACCACTTAGAGAGATTTCTAAGGTTGTCTAAGACCACTAAAATCACCATAAGGGTTGTCTGGATTGGTGCAAGGTGCCCACTTTCATAAGTGTACACCATATACCAAGCCAGCTTCTCACCCCGTAGAAGTGCCTTATTTTCAAATACATAAAGACAAACTGGTTCTTCAGACTAATCCTAAATTCCTACCTAAGGTAGTCTATCAGTTTCATCTCAATCAATTCATTGAGCTACCTGTCTTTTTCCTTAACCCTGATTCTGTAGCAGAAAGAGCTCTGCATACCTTAGATGTAAAAAGAGCACTCATGTTCTATATTGATAGAACTAAAACATTCAGAAAAACAAAGCAACTCTCTGTAGCCTTTTCTCCACCACATGAAGGCAACCCTGTAGCCAAATTAGGCATAGCCAGATGGATAGTAAAATGCATTCAAACTTGCTATATTAAAGCCAAAAGACTTTACCGGTAACTCCCAGAGCACACTCTATTCCTAAAAAGGGAGCAACTATAGCTTTTTTTAGGAAATATCCCGATAGCTGATATTTGTAAAGCAGCTATTACATGGTCTACCCCACACACATTTACTAAACACTGTTGTGTAGATGTGTTAGCACGTCAACAAGCCAATGTAGGTCAGGCAGTGCTGCGCACCCTTTTTCAAACTACTGCAACTCCTGCACACTAGCCACCGCTTCTAAGGAAGGTCTGCTTTACAGTCTATGCAGAGCATGTGCATCTACAGCCACACATGCCATCGAACGGATTATGTTACTTACCCTGTAAGCATCTGTTAGTGGCATGTAGTGCTGTAGATTCACCCGCGCCCTCCCTCCTCTCCGGACGTTTGTTGCAGTTGAAGTTACTTTTTACACACTTCTCTAATACATTAACTTTTACCATGGACCATCTTTGTTCTGATATGTATCCTTACACTCCTTTCTCACACGCCTGAGGGAAAACAATCTAACAAAGGAGTTGATGCCTATGCACAATATCACAGAGCGAAGGAGTCACTCTACCTCGTGATTCGAAAGACTTCTTAGAAGAAAAACAAGTTGTACAACTTCAAACCCAACTCTAGATGGCAGGAAGATGCAGAGCAAGTGAATCTACAGCACAACATGCCACAAACAGATGCTTGCAGGGTAAGTAACATAATCCATTTGGAGTTTGCCTCTCCTGTTTCTATCTTCCAAGGCCGATATCTCTTTTTCTAAAGAGGATATTTGCCGCAACATTATTTGTGACGATTTTGTAACAGAGCACTGCTTATCTTCAACTTTGCTAATGTAAGATTCTGCTTCTTCCAGTCTGTTAGGCAGTGCCCGTACATCTTGCCTGAGGTCACCAAATTCCGACTGAAGGCATTCCATGTTTACTTTGGTTGACTGAGTAAGATCATGGAGAGCATTGAGTTCTGTTAGTATAATGTCCATTCAGTTTGTAAAGTCTTGTTTCCCTTTTACTGGGGAATCTGGAGACGGCAGGTCTTGTTTTGTTCTCTTTTGACCCGGTTAATGTTCTTTGGGTTCTTTGGATCTTTGCGAGTCAGCCCTGCGATCGTTCACACTTATGTCTGCCATGGTCATGATTTGATTGAAGCGAAAGGTCTGTAACGTGCGCAAATATGGTGCGCGTGGAGAAAACTAAATCCCAGGTTTGTAGCAAAATCCCCTAAAGTGAATCAAGGTCAGAGGCAGGTAAGGTGAATGCACTATCACTTTTGGGCTGTATGCAGCATGTTACAATTAGACACATTAGTCACTGAGACAACAGAGACTTTGCACCAAGTTTAAGATTACTGAATGGTACATTTGCAGATACCTTTAAACGTTTGTAGACAATTGTATATACTTGCAGGCACCTCCCACAGCCACAACCTGAGAGCACTTGCAGGATAAGGTAGGAAGAATCAGAAACGATAGACACCAAACGTTATTTCTGTGCAGTGTTTACTCTCTTGTGACTATTACTCTCAAAGTTGCAAACACTGCTCTTATTTTTGCCAAACTCTTTGTGACTTGATATTTGACACTTGATATTAATGTCATCAACCACCATTGCCTGTTGCTGTATGCTACAGCTTAACCCTATTTTCAAACACTTGTAGATAGTCTTATTGGCAGAAATTAAGCCAGTAAAAAGATGAAAATCTCCTGAGGTGCTCTGCAGTATTTTTTATTAATCTATCCTCCCTAGTGATGAAGAAGCATAATAGCCACAAAAGCGTGAAGCGCTTCAGATCGACATAGCATTAAATGAGTGTAGCGTTTTCAAGACCTTGTAGACACTCTGACAATACACATTCATCATGCTAGTCACTATATCCTCCACTTTGTGGCAGCTTGAAACTTCTGTGCATTACAAGACACATTTTGACACCATATGCCACCAGCAGTATTTTGCCATGTTTTGCCAAATTTTTTAAAAGTAGAATCACAGATCCTTAGGACAGAAATACTCCAGCTAGAGAGACATTACAAATGCATTACGAAGATTGTATAGCACTCATGGCTACCATTTGAGGTGAGCTTTATGTAACAAGGGCTTTCCAGATATAATTAAACTTTATCGGTCTCACATGCACATCCTAAAAAAGAATGAATGTCACACTGGTCTGTCTGGCACAGGGTTAATAATCAGACACCGGAGCACGATGCAGGAGTCAGACGCACAAATTTGTGAGGCGATACGGGTACCATTTTGACAGGCGGTTAGCTATGCATCGAGGGCCAGACGTGTTAGCTCTCTGGGATGTGCCTGGTCCTCGATGCGTAGCTAAACACCCATCAAAATGATGCCCGTATCTACTCACAAATTTTGCTGAGATGTGTGCCGCAATGCACAAACCTCTTGGAAGATTCCCTTAATCTTCACAGGAGCAGGAGCATCACGGTCATGTGGGAGCTAGTTTTTCAGGCCAGGTGAATGCTCAGGGACGGCATTAACTGCAATATAGTTCCTCCCCCGTCTGGAGCTCCGCCGTTAGGCTGCCATCTTCATCGGGCACTACTCGTGGACTTTTAGTGAGCTTCTTGCTTCTCAGTGTAATGTTATCTCAAACAATTAGGCTGTTTCAGCATTAGTGGGTAAAAGAGAAATTATATATGTTGGTAGGTTTATTTTGTAACCTTTTCATTTGTCTACTAAAATATTTTACCTATTGCTCTTTTCACTAATTTGAGTGAGATTCCTTGAAAAAATGCTTAGATTTACCCCAATGTGCAACTTTTTTTTGCCCTACTGGATCCACTTTTGTCCATTTCCTCATCGCTGTTTTTGTTTTGTTGTGTAAAAAGTGAGGCTTTGCATGTGAAGATGTGGTTATGTTTCACGTGGTGAACTGTGCTGCTAAATACCAGTTGACATAATGGAATTCATTGGTTTCTCTAAGCAGCAGTTACTTCTTGTATCTGTTATTACTTAACCCAAAAATCTATATTATATTCTTATCTAAATTCTGTGTGTTAACTCATTTTCACTGTGTCTCTGTAGTTGATCATCACAAGGCCTTTGTTTACTCCAAATTCTGTTCTGACCTTGCTGATGTTCTGAACTTAATGAACTCAGTATAATTGTTTGGCTGACTCCCTTATTTGATGCAATGCCCTAGGAAATATTTACAAGCACCCTCTAAATTGACATATAACTCCTTAGCTGCTGAGGCTTTTCCCTCCCTAATGCTGAGACCTATTTTGATATTTGGAGCTCTTCATGCTTAAGCCTTAAGAAATCCGCAGAAGCTGCTCAGGCCAAATCTGTGTCCTTTTTCCTTTTGCATATTGGGTATTCTAAAGCTACTCAGGGTTTGTCGATTCCCCTCGAGGGAATCAAGAAAATAGTAAAAAAAAATAGGCATTTTTTTGTGTGAAAAGAATTGGAAAAAATGCTGTGCTGAGACCACCATCTTCCTAGCTTACAGGAATGAGGAGAATTGTGGAAAAAAAGTGCAAAAATTCAGAATTCATCATGAGTTCGTTTATTTAGATCATTTATGGTTTTCTCAATGAAAGTAATTGTTGAATTAAAAAAAATAGAAACAGTTGACAATGATTTCATCTAATATTTGGCCCCGTTGTAAATTTACAAAAGTAATATACCATTATGTTCATGAGACACTTCTGATATGTAGTGTTTGTCGGCTTTACCGGAACATGCAATACCCAGAACCGACGCCTGAGTTGCAGCTTATTTTTTTTCAGTGTCTACCATCTATGCTTCAATTCATATGGAAATATCGAATGGAAATGTGCATATACTTCATCCTGTGTTCTTACATGTGAGACCACCTCTGTTAACGAAGGAGTGGGATCTAAACGCCCTGGGTTCGGGCTCTCTCTCGAAGCTGTCAGACCTTGTAGCTCCTTACGTGATAAGGACTACGGACTATTGCCACACCTTGTATCTGGTGATTCTACTCTTCATCCTCCTGGAGCTACCTTTTTGGCTGGCCTGATAAACTGTTGCTCCTTACCTAGACATGTACTTGACATTTTCATTTTACTATCTGAGAAGCACTGGGACTTGTTGTTTCTTACCGAAACGTGGCTAAAAAACAGTTTTGCCACCGATATAGCTCTTGCAATTCCCCCAGACTCATTTAAGCATCTAGATAAGGCCAACAAAAACGGTGGTGGGGTGCCATTATTCACCCATCCGCCTACTCTTGCTCTGTTTCTAAACTTGCAAACATTAATAATATTGAAGATCTGTCCTTTAGCATTATTTTAGCTCCCACTTTGGCTGTATCTGGTGCGCTTATCTATCATCCTCCTAATGCTTTGGCTGACTCTCTACAACTTCTTATCGATACGTTAGGCCAACTGTCCCCTCTCCACTCCAACTACCTGGTATTGGGTGACTTTAATCTTCATGTGAACGACCCCAACAACAAATCTGCACAGCAGATTTTGTCCTCTTTGGCAGGTTTTAACCTAGGACAACTTATCAAGTAGCCCATTCACACACTGGACCTCATTTTAGCAAGTCCTGCAACAGTAGTGGTGAATTCCGTACTGAAACCTATTTGGTCGGACCATGCTTTGGTCCCTTTTAAGACAGTCTCCCCAACTCCCTGCGGCACCTAAAAAAAGAACTAAAACTTCGTCTAGACCTTGGCACAAAATCTCTGACTCACTTTTTGGAGTCGCTTCAGACCTTTCCCTGTGATAGGACTGGGGCATAGAACATGATGTATCACTTTTATTTATGTCAAATCTTTTTATTAATGAGCGTAAACACATACTACAGTGTAAAACATTTGTCAGGCAGGTACTGATAGCAATCATTACATGGATATGGGAGGAAATCATGAAAAGCTACTGATATCTTGCATCACATATCTAATGGCTTAAGGACTAAGATTGAAGCCGCGACCGGCCAGAGAAGCAATGGCTGTGGCAATAGGAGGGAAACAAAAACTTCCCCTCTTCTCAAGGGAGAAAAACACATTTGTTAACATAACATGAAAAGAGGGCAGGGGAGGGGGAGGGTAATGCGCCAGAGGTGCAGTAGGTTGAGCATGTATCACTTTTTAACAAAAGGTTGATGGATGCTTTAGATATCATTACCCCTCTGAAAATTCTACTCCTCAAAGCAGCTAAAACCCTTCGCCCCTTGTTTCTCTGATGCCCTCAAGTCAGAGAAATCTGTACATAAAAGGTTAGAAAGGCAATAGAGATCAAAGTATGATAAGGGCGTAAAACCAATTTATCAGGCCGCTCTGAAAAAATACCATGCAGCTATTCGGACGGCCCAGAAAACCTTTATTGCATCATCCATCTCTAAGGCAGCAAACAAACCCTGAGTGCTGTTTAAACTCTTTTCTCTCTCCCTCTGCTAATAAAATCACCCTCTCTCTGTCTATGGAGTTATGTGAGGGCCTCTCTGACTTCTTCTTTAAAAAGATTCAAACCATTTATGATCAATTTCCAAGGCAGTGTCCCACTACTCAAGGAGCTTCATCTTACTCCACTCTGGCCCATCACTTCATAGATTTGTCCCCTTAACCATAGAGGAATCCGCTGCTAAACTCGCAAACTGCATAGTCTGGCTCCCCTCTTGTTCCCTGCTCCCATCCCGTGCATTCCTAAAATTGCTGCCCCTGTGTTAAAGAAGTGTACTGAATAGTTGGTCTGAGGGTCCAATATTTTTGACTGGTGCCAGCTTTGAAGTGGGAGATACTTCGAAAGTCGCGCCACCCAGTTCTCCCAAATTTGGTTCTGGAATTTCCTTCCATCCCCTGCCTAGGCTCCAAAGGGTCTGGCATGACAATAGGCTAGTGTCAAGTTCTTTTTGTCTTTTTGAGTGCGCCGGAGGCAGCCCCTTTGAAAATGTAATTGGGGCAGGGAAAGCCATTCTACCAGGGATTTTTTCAGTGGTTGAAATTTGGACTTTTCACACTGTTATTGATAGAAACATTGCAGACGTCTGTGGCTATCAGTCCATTACAACCAAATATTTCGCCAGGAGCTCTAGTACCTTTTGTACACAATCTTTTAAGAGCCTTCCAAGAAAGTGTTTGTCACACCACCTTCCATTAAGCAACGGAGTGAAGACAGGAGAAACAATTTAATTGCTTACTTAGGATTCTTCAGCTCATACTCAGTCTGTGATAGTGTTGTACTGTTTCCACTTTCTCAGTAGGAACTGTTCGTTTGTTGGACAACATAAACTTTGGGATGGTGCCAGACTGATTCTAAACACCTACTCAGGATATGTTGGCCTATAGACCTGCTAGCTCACAGTGCCACCATAAGTACCCTTAAACTTGGCAAGGTAACAAATGGTTTGGGCAACCTCAGACCATGACAACTTTGACTCTCCAAGGAATCGTGGTAACAGATCTAGAGCCTTTTTGCTCGGTTACTTGTGCTCGCAAGAAATACACAAAGGGGCGTTTCAATATTTATTGAACCATTGTAATTCTTGTATAAAATATAAGCGCTGCAATGATTAATAGACAGAAGCAGATCAAAGTGATTAGCAATATAAGAACAGTAAAAAGGATAAACGATTCCACCATTGAGCTAAAACAGTGTATATGTGCTGGTATATAATTATTGCGTATAGTGTACTCCTACTATGCACTCCCTAACCTAGTTGTCTAGGGCGGGTTTTCTGCCAAGAATTCCCTGCTGGATGATCTAACTCCCTATTACCTGAAGGCAAGGTATGTAGGTCCCCGTCTTGGTCACAAGTTGGACATCCCTCCTCGCAGAGGGTAAGCAGGAATCAGCTGGGCTGAGGCTCCTACAGAGTGATGACCTCACAATGACAGCAGAGTGCTCCTCTAATTTGAGTACGGAAATACACGTGTAGTTGGAATAACATCATCCATGCTTCCATGTCAAGGCTTCAGCCGGGCCGACATTGTTTATTGTCTTTGTGATAGCCATGTCGCCTTATGGACGAATAACAAACAACATTTGCACAATGTATGTTTTGGCCTTGCACTAAATGCTCAAGGTGTCGTGATAGTGTACTTACGAAGTGGAATTGTAAGTAACGTGGTTTCAGAGAAACTAACCCTGTACTGGCACGCAAGCAAGTGTGTGTCAAACGTCATCGTGTAGAAAAGAAGGCAACTTAAGGAATGTGTACATGTAAAATGGCTGTGTTTCTTCCCGGGCCTAACCTAGCCACGTCACAAAATCAGAAACAAACCAGAGGGTTTACTCCTTTTTTATTTCTTTTGTACCGTCTGAAAAGCAGAAAAGGGATATGGGACTCTTTGAGCAGTGGTCTGTCAGACAGTAGCATCATCTCTGACAGTGTACAGCACAACTATACCTGTCTATTATAAAGCTTTTCCTCCTCACTGCGGATCGCTTATCATGGTTGATATGGTCAATAAAAAATAAAGAACCTACCATTGACGAAGATTTCATTAGATATCATGGGGATGAGGAGGCCCAGAATCTTAAAAGAAAATTAGATTGAAGAAGAGGAAGTCATCCCCCAGAGTCGAGCTTAAGGCCTTTGGGAGAACCATGTTGAACAGTGTGTCTGTGTGCACTACTGACAGAGACCACAGCAGAAGCAGCATCAAAAACATGTTTACCAATGACAAGATTAAAACCAAAGTAAAATACGTAGAGGAAATCTGCAACCTGTAGCACTGCAGGAAACTCCCTGATAACCATTCAATACCTTTGTCATTCTCCCACATCTCTGACCTCCCCGTTGCAAAGAGTTTGAACAATGGTCCAGTATGGCTGAATGTAACCTAAGAATGATTGGTAACTAGTGTAAAGAATGGTTACAAACTACATTTTTCAATCTCCCTGCCCAGCTTACTACCTCGGAATAGAACGCTATTTCTCCTGGTTCATTTGGTGTAGGAGGTCCAGCTTTTGATGCAAAAACAGGCAATTTAGACAATTGCAGTTCACTAAAGAAACAAGGAAATATATGCCTACTATTGCGTAATAAAGAAGAAAGATCCAAAATAGAAGTTTGTTCCCATTTTTAGGACCTAAAACTGCAAAATTGTGTTTTTAATGTGTTCTACAGACTTACAGAATGCCTACTTTCACATTCTAATCAGAAACACAAGAAAAGTCAGTTTCACAAGCAACTACTGGCATCACTAATCCATCCACTTTAAGAATCCTCTTTGGTTGCAAATCAGTAGTTGCAGGTTTTTGAAGATATCGGAAAATATTTGTGTACTCATATTTAGAATAAAAGCAAATTATGATCTGGTGTCAATACAAGTTTTGCAGTTAGTATTGTATACCAATGTAGGCTCCATAAAAATGACAAAGTATTTACAGCCACTTCAGTTAAAGTAATCCAGTGCTCAGAGGCAGTTCTGGGCCTAATTATTGCAGCATCTGTCCTTCATTGTACAGATTTTTCTTAATACACTGAAAAAGTGTTCACTTTCATGCAATCCATCATTCAGCAATCAGGCAGATTTTCTCTTTTGAGCACTTGGTAGTGCCCATATTTATATTTCCAAGTGCAAGACTCAACTTGAGACCTCTTTCTTCTAATGCCTAGAGGATCAGTCGTGCCAGAGTGGGAGCGTAGACTGGCCCTTTCTTCTGCAGCTCTTAAGTCATTCCCTTGGTGGTCAGCAGATTATCATCAAGGCTCTTATTTATAATTGATCGCGAGAATGTGATTGCTGCACAGTTAGGGTGCCCACATGGAATATCTGATTGTACAGGAGAAATGGTCATTTAAGAAGCAGTCATATCATATATAAATGAGTTGAAGCTGAAAGCAGTACCCGACAGGTTGCAGTTATTCCAGTCTCAAAAATGCCAGGCTTTGTTGTGGTTCAAACAAACAATTCCACATCATTGTATTGCTTAACCAAGCAGGGTGGAATGAAATCCTAACTCTATTTATTGAGATGCAAATATGTTTGTGACATCTTACTCAAGACCTCCAGTTCACCACAGTGCACTTACTGGCCTTAAGAACTTGAAGGCTAGGAATAAAAGCAGACAGCTTTTGAAAGAGCATGAGTGGTTGCTGGCAACTTCTCTAAATGGGTGCAGTACAGTTGTTTTTGCTGCTGCTGTTACAAAAAGAAACAAGCATTGGCATAGCCAATAGGTCTCGCATTTGGGACCTTATAAGTGGTTAGTCATGCAGCACATTATCCTGGGTGCTCTGCCGCTCTGCCGAAATAGTGATCAGAGTCACGGTGTGGGACGGCTGATAGAGCAAAGGAAATGCAGACAACGGGAGGGGGGCGGGAGCATAGTGAACACGGCGGGAAGGGGGGGCAGGAGCAAAGTAAAACAGGAAATTAGGAAACAAACAGTGCGCTTAGGTACACCTGTCATAAACTGCACAGCGCTTAGAAGCAAACCAGGACGGATATCTAACAGCAGTTCGCACAGCTCAGTTCTGAAGCCTGCAGCTCTGCAGAAATAGCGAGGAGGGCACAAGGACAAAGCAGTCGGGAAAGGAGATTTAAAATAAAAGTGGAGGTTAGCGAGTTTGCATGGTGAAAGTGACAACTCCCTTGGACCAGGAATAGAGGAGTGCCTGGAT
The DNA here is from genome assembly GCA_963921515.1 of Calotriton arnoldi. Classification (NCBI taxonomy): domain Eukaryota; kingdom Metazoa; phylum Chordata; class Amphibia; order Caudata; family Salamandridae; genus Calotriton; species Calotriton arnoldi. The sequence goes on from CAWUFW010003619.1 coordinate 1,672,875, forward strand.
AATCATTAAGGCGTCTTACTTGTGGGGAAACGTCCATGCGGTTGGCGTGTGTGCTTGATCTAACAGTGAGAAGTGACGACTGTGTGGGCAATATGGAGGCACTGACCTGGCAGCTCCGATTACTACCAAACCGGGTCAGAGCCCATGGCGGCCGCCGGACAACACAGCACCAATTACCCTCCCCTGTAAATCAAAAGTACTCTGCGGTACCGGCAGCGTAGGTGTGACGTCACAAGACGTTTCTAACGGTGACATTAAAAGACACAAGTCGAACACTACTGCAGACGCCATGCCACGTGCAGAAGTGGGGTGGGGGGGTGTAGGTGCTAATGCACGCACATAGCATTGTTAGGGGGAGAGAAGGAGTCAGAACTGCGGCCTGCCTCTGAACGCGCGCCGCCGTCACGGGTCAACAAAGACTTTCCCTGCCTCGGAGCAGCTGAGCGGCTACTCGCCACTCGAGTCACAATGTTGAGTTCATCGCCCCCCCCTCACTCTGACGTTTTAAGTAGGCAGAGGGTCAAAGGTGAAGCCTGCTAAATGCGGAGCCTGTTTGTTATCTAATGGGCCGCGATGCGTTCTCAGAGACAAGGAGCCAGACACTCCAGCCCATTGTGCCACTGAGGAGCTGACACCGAGTAAACTCCAGACCCCGGTGACGAACCTGATCCCAGTGGCACTGCACACTGGATGTTCCCTAGATATTGGAAAAGGAACACTATACGACACCAGTGACGTCGTCACCATGGGCTTTTCTGCACTCCTCGCTTTGGAACGTTTTGGTCACTACAGGTCACCTGGCTGCTGCATGTCGCACCACCACTCACAGTGTGACCGGGCGAACCCATTTTGAATTGTTACGGGGGAGGTCAGCTGTAACCAAACTGTACCCATACTGGTCCACAGTATGGAAAGAGTAGGAGAAGCCCAAGAAGCAGGACGTGGAAGAGGAGGCGCGTGGAACAGCGTTAGACAAATATAAATTAATGAAGTGCTATTATGACAAAATGAAGGTGATTGCCAATTTCTGATCAAACAGACTCATAATAAGCTGTGGCAACACATATAACAAGCTTCAGCACAGCACTCACCGCAGCATCATGCGATCTAATCCCAAACAGGCTCAGGAACAAATCTCAGAACGATAAATTAAATGTATGTAGAATAATAAATACAGAATGTCGACGGGCAGGAAACAATTAAAAAAAAACAAGCTCGGTCGCGAAACTGAAAGCGACTGCGCTGTGTTTAATTAGTAACATGATACACAACAACAAGGGAGGAATGCAGCTGCCAGCCTGCGCGCCGCTGCTCGCTCCCGAGACCCAAACGCCGTGGGAGTGAACGTTTAGAGAAAAGGCGGGACATGCACCCGTCTTTGGCCAATTGCGTGCTTTCATTATTGAAAGCCACACGCAAAGGCCAATGGAATGTGTGGGACTTGCCAGACCCACACAGAGAAGTCTCGGGGAAGTTTGGAAAGCTCACAAGAAGCCTCCCATAGAGCAGCGCATGTGCGCTGCGCTAGGCTCGACCTAAAAAAGGGGCCAGGATTTGTGTTTAGCTGTCCTGAACCAAGTTGGATAGGGAATGTTTTTTAATAGACTACTGAGGTATGTATCTTTAATCTTTTCCACTAAGCTGTCTCCTTTTGGAAGGAAGTGCTGAGGAACAAAGAGAGCCACATATTTCCGGATCTCAATTTTTTTGTTGCATAAATACACAGGAAGCTGTCCACCTCTTGTGTCCGAAATTTCGATCCTACTCCTCAGTCTTCCGTCTAAGCTTGATTACTTGGCTTCTGAATACCTGCCATCCAAGGCTCCTCTCCAACTGCATAAACAGCTTGAAAGAGACAACAGTCCTTCCATAAGAACATCATGAGCCTCTAATATGAGGAGGCTTTCTATTGGTACCTGGAAAAGCAGTTGCACCCAAAAACATGTCCCGAAGAGACTGTATTACCCTATTGTCTCTATTTGTTAAAGTCTGAACCTGCTTATCACAAATATCCTTCTCAGGCGTCTTTTTATTTAGCATCCCTGTGAATAATGCTTTCCTATAGTGCCTTAATAATATTTCTCCCATCAAGAAAGTTAAAGGTAGTCCTGGCCAAACTGATTCTACTGCCTCACCCCTGCATTTGAACTTAAGGATTGGTTAGACTTTCAGTAACTGACATAGAAAGTAGCTTTTAAAGTAACTATTACATTAGCTAGAAGAATACGTAAGCAGTAGTCGCTGTGCGATTATTAACTTTTCACAGTGTTCATTACAATGTGGTACCCTGAAAAACTCCTCTCTTTTTCTTTAAAAAAAATAATCTCCAACTTTCACATTTAGCACAATACATTTTGGTCATCTGCCTTCCTGAATTAGACCTCACTAGCAGAGAGGCATTTTCACCACTTAGACGTTGAAGGGCCTTTGTGATGTTCCCTTGATAAGACTAACGATGCACTACACTCTAAACCATTTGCAATTTATGGGTGTATCTAAGCTGGTCTGGCATCCTCAAAGCAGGTGATAAACAGACATATCAGTCATACAACACTGTTTATTAGCAAAAGTCTAACTGACCCAACTTTAAAACCCCTGGGTCTTTTCAGCAGGAGGTAAAGAGGCCACTTGAATCTTCATGAAAAATATCCTAGCTTGTGAGATTGGCAGAGCGTCCCCTTGGAGATCAGTTGTCTCATTTGACATGCATTATTGCATTGACTTTTGATTTTAAAACAGATCGTATAAAAGCCAAGTTTCTCTACACAGCTGATTTTCATTAATGAATTAGCATACTTTCCCCTATATTGAAATAAATATGAAGTGGTTAATTAGCTTCTTACTTGGCCTTACATGCCCATCTGACACTGTTGTACAGTCTAGGACAGGGACGCTCATAGATTCCTTAATTGAGCAATGTCATACATTTCCTATGCAGAAGAGATGCCTGTTTTTATCATTACAGTGGGTTTGTCAGCCAGCGGTATTTTATTTTTTAATATTGGCATGCATTCATGTTGAGATTTTTCATTTCCATTTATAGTAAGAGAGAGTTGTTTATCAAAGATGAATTCATGGCAGAGAATTAAGATTAGGATTACGTTACTTTTTCTTAGTAGCTAGTTAACCTTTACTTTAATATCTGGATAAATATATTGCCCCGAGTATGAGGTGGGTATGAATTTTTTCCAGAGTACAGAATCATCTTGAAATAGATGTTGCTGTGGTTGTGTGGGTAGTCTAGGCAGGAAAACTAGGTTAACGTCGGGGATGGCTAGTTTCCAATGATGTAACAATCTGCACAAAATGTCACATGGTATTCATTCAAGCCTAGAGAGCTCATCCGTAGGTATGGGGCTCTCAAATGTACTTATCCTCATTCAATTCCAACGTGATTGTGTAGGAACATTACTATAGAAAGTACTGTGCTAAACAAAGTAAGAATTTCTGTCGAAACATGTATTGTATTCATACATAAACAAGGTGTACGAATGTGAATTTGTAGTGCAGATGATGCAGTGCTCACATGGTGATTATATTTGCATCATTTAATACACAAAGGCCCTGTACAATCTCAAATGGTTCTGTCATCTTCTAAGTTCAAGTAATAATAGGGAAGTTCAGTTGAATTCACAATCTCTTCTTGTTAACTTTAGATGTCAACCGATTAGGGGGGTTTTGTCGGCGTTTCCAAAGTGTTTGAGGGGAGTCTTCTCAGGACGTCATCATCCAACTACCACACCACCTTAGTGTAGGTAGGATGCTGTCAATCATCCACTAACTCCAAGAGTCTTGTGATAGTCAGTTACCACACGGTTGCACCCATCTAACTGCTTCGTGACTGAATACACAATATTAAGGCAGGAGAACTTCCTGCTCGTCACTACAATATCTTGCTCGCTCAACCGGTGCAGAAATGTGAGACTGCATCGTCTGTACTACGCATTCACATTTCCACACCTTGTTTGTATTTGTATAATTTAGGGAAAAGTTTGCGAAAATAGAAATGAAGTTAAGGAAATCAGTATATGATGAGAAAATCTGCCAGAAGTTGAGGAAACTATTTTTGAAGAACAAAATGTCCTTTTTATTGATTTGGTGTTTTATTTAAAATGCCCCATTCTTGGATAGTGTGGATCTTATGGATTCTGGTGAAAGGACAATATTTCTGTTCTGAAACTTTTGACTTACTGTTTTTTTTCTTCTTTTTTAGAGATGAACAGCACTAGACAAGAGGAGACAAGCATTAATGTATCTTTGCCAGGCAATTTATCGGACCTCACACGGTATATACAACTTTGAGATTTCCTTTAACCTTTCAGTTCTTTTTTTAAAGTGAATTACTTTAATGCAGCATTAATAAGTAATAAAAACAGAGTGAAACGTACCAACCACACAACCAACAGTTGTTTTAATATGTTCATGTTATAGAAATCCCGTAGATATCCTTAAATGTATTTTTTATAATTTTGTTTTATTTAAGAATATTTGCTAATCTTTAAACTACTACCTAATCTGAATTTGCAAACATTTGATAAATATTGGAATAATCAATCATTAATAATACCCAGTGAAATTACCGGAAAATATAATCTTATCAATCCTTTGACTTCTTTAAGAACCATTGTAACCCTTTATTTTATTGGCTCTGTAAATACCACTCTCTTTTCTGGTAATTCAGGTTTAACTGAATCTGAGAATAGATTTGACCAAGCAGCCTTTGTGTAAATATTACCAATTCAGCTTCTCATAAATGTTGTGTAATTGATTTTTAGTTTTTTTATGTGTTTAATTTTATTTGACTGAATCACAGGTCCAAAGGGTATGAAAGGGCCTTACAGAGTAAATGTGAAGGCACATTTACAAATTGTACATTCCTGTGTCTATTTTAGTTTGAACACAATCATATTTACCTGTGTACTGAGATCAGTCATATGTATGATGTTAAAGATTACCTCAAGAATATTGACTCAAATGTAAGAGGTTCAGCAGGGACTCAAAGGTAGAAGAATTATGGCAAGTAAATATAGTTTATGGATACGTTCACATTGAAATAAATACATTTTCTGTCTCAGTGGATTTTTTTAGATCGTTCTCAAAAACATTGCAGGAGTATTGCATACAAACTTCTGACAAGGGAGAGTTCCACATTTTTAGAGCACAGGCTTGGAAAGACTGACCGAGTGTGATGTTTTGTAAGCACTGGGGTTTCTAAGAGAAAAGATGATGGTTAACCTTATCAGAAGCCTCTGATACATTTAATATTGGTGCAGAGCTGTCCAGGTTCACAAAGAGACATGGCCTCTTGGAGCTGCAACATGAATCCATCTTCTAGGACTCCATGCATCTTCTGACACTGGTGTCACGGCTGACTTTGAAATGTCCCTGACATGAGTCGTCTTTAGATCGGCAGTCTAAGGCTTGCAGAGACATGCTGTCACTGGTAGGTAATTTGGCCAAGAAACACCACCAACAAAACCAGCAGATCCAAGATTACCCAAATTTGCTGCTTGCCTTGTGGGTTTGAGCTCTGGGTGCATAGTCAGCTGACGAGTTGGCAGATCGCTGACTCTCCTAACAGAAATTCGAGGTGCACCTAAAAAGATAGCTGGCGGGAGGTTGATGGAAGCCGTTAACTTCATTGCACTCACTTACATTATAGATAAGGCATCATTAAATGCTGGTAGCATAGCAGTTTTCAGACTATAACTGCCTAAGACAGAGTTTAAAATCATGGAGCAGTTTCTAATGCAATGTGAAATTTTAAAGTTGTGGCTATGTGCCAGACCTCTTTTGGGTCCACAAGCAAGCTGGGATTACTGGACCTCAAACTCAGGGGTGGGGGGCATTTTCTACTGATGTCCCAGGACCTGACCTACTATAGAACTGAAAACTGTGTGCCAAATACACCCTTTCCACACTGGAATCCCAGGGTACTGTGAGGGAGGTATTCTGAGGGAAGGTGGTGTTGGGTAGAAACTCACACAATAAGTACTGTCCAGCACAGTACTTTTCTTTGTAAATCACATATCAATACTTATCAGCTACATGGAGCTATGGGTGCTACGGTGTTCTAAACACACAGTAATATTCAGTTGTAAATCTGGAACAGGTGCAAGCTCACTGTAATATTGTGCAAGTAGCTTCTCTGGTTCTGTATACGTCTCATTACTAAGGTCCTTTAGGGTGCTTCTGTCCTAATGGATTAAATAACACACAAGCGCACTGCAGCTGGCACCTTGAGCATGGACGAGTAATTCTTCTCCCAGCAGTGCATTGTGACAACTCTTCCTTTTCAGACTTTCCGCTTTTATGCTTGAGTATAGTGGCTCTGGGTGGGAGTAGCGTAGATCTGGCAGCACCCCAAGGTCCCTTTGCTAGTAGGAATTCTCTTCCAGAGCGGTCTTGGATCTTTATTTGCAAAGCTTGATGTTGTTTATCAAAGGTGATGAGGCTGGCTCCAGTTCAAGCACCCAAAACATGAGCACAATGAAGTCTCAAGACTCTCCACCTGGCTGTCATCGGCCTTCTGGAGTTGCACTGAGAAGACAAAGGTCAGGCTCTGCCAAAAACATTCTGCCTCCTTAACCATGCAGTGTGCGGACTCATTTCAATTTTCAACCTAAATGGAAGTACTCGGGAAGTGATACTCATCAGGTCCCAGCTAAGAGGTCACAATTAAATAATTAAGGCAGCCCTGTTCCCCTCATTCATACTTCATTGTCTGGGCTACACCCTTTGCCTCTGGAATGCAAGGAGTACATTTCCATTGTCTGTGGAGGCTGTACTTACATTTTGAGCTAGGTTTTAACAAAATGGATACTACTGGTCTCTGGAGCCACACGCTTACAAACAATATTGGGTCTGGCTATCAGTCACCAACCATACTAGACGCTCCAGACATGACAACGCAGTGTTCTCAGCATTACATGCAATTGGAACTTTACACGCTTGGGGCCTATAAGCACCGACCTTATCCCTGAACAGACAAAAGATCTGGTCAGTACTAACAATCAGGGAAATGGTATGCTGCCACTGCTGCTCAACATTTATAACCCAGGACAAAGACAGTAGTCCCTTGTTGATTACAGAGCATGCTTTTTGCCCCCCTCTGAAGGACAGAGCTAGGATATGCGTATCGATCAATGATTAAAAGCCTAGACCTCAATGCTCATGCATAATTGTTGTGTTTGGTAGGCCCCAAAAAAGTCAGGATGCCAGATAATCTTTTGATGGGGCAGGAGTGCAAGCCTGTAATACCGTGTAAGTGGATTGTCCCATCTCAACACTACGCAATACTCAGACTTCAGAAGGTTAATTTAAAAACTGGGTGAAAATTATTTCAAGTTCTGGTTGTACAGAGGCTATTGTAATGGGTATGATTAGGATTCCACTCACTCGACAGAAGGAAATGAATGTGACAGGAGAAGCTTCAATGAGGGGTGAGTGTGTTATTTGGGCCTTAGATCAGCTGGCACTCAGGCAAACCTACCACCCGCAGTCATTTCTGAAAATTAGAGATCATGGGGAATCCAGAAAGGGGTGGCTTGCGGAATCTCAGCACATTTCCTTCCCAAAATGCAATGCAAATGTCAAAGTAAGGGTAAAAAAATCACAATTTCTTCAATTTTCTGTGATAGAAAATTCCCAAACTTCCTTCAAACTCCAAAAGTCCTCACATCAAACTTTCCCACGCTTTGTCTGATAAAAATGTTACCCTCATATTTGTGTGATTCAATGCATGAGAGAGGGATAGGTCAAAACCTTTACCATGTGAAGACCACATTTATGCTGCGTTGACTTTTCACAGTTTTGCCATTTTTCTCTCCGTTATGAGAGGCCAATACATGCATATGTGGTTCTTTTTGGGAGCGCTGGGAGGTGTAAATTTTGCTGTTCATTACAAAATCTGGAACCTTAAACCACAAAAGTGTGCTTCTAAATCAGTATTTTTTTCACCCAAATGTTAATATTTGCAGGGCATTATGAGAGAGCATAAGTGATGATATCTATGCAACCCACTGTAAACTGGATTCTACTAGGTGTCTAGTTTACAGATGGGTATCAGGTTAGAAGGTTTTCTTGGGTAGACAGCATACCCAAATACCACAGCTGCCCACATCCCAAAAATCAACCTGAGTTCAAGCTTCTTTTATGTGCTTTTGACTCTTGCATTCTTGTGCATTTCCGGTCATGTGCGATAAATCCACTCACTATTGTTGGGTATCATTTTAATCAGGACAAATGTGGGACTTCAAGGAGTTACGACATTTGCTATTTTGTATTGAAATGTTCTATACTTTTGACTTTCTATTGTAAGTCAGTGTTGACAAAAATGTTTTAAAAAAGCTTCCTCAGAGTTTAGGTAGAATCAGGCATTATGGGTAGAATCAGGCATTATTGTGGTACAAATGACCCTTATCCCAAAACTCTGATAATAGAGCAGATTTATGAACATTAATTAAAGGCATTGCTTTCACACGTCCTAATTTCTGTTCATCATAATTTTAATTATTAATTGATGGTCAATATAAAGTGAAAATAACATGGAGAAGGAAGGCTCATTTGTTGGCTCTGAGTATCATATATTTTTGGACAAATTACAAACCGTATTCATCACTGTGACCAGATTAGTCAGATGGAGGTAATGTATTTTTTTTGTGAGGCCGGTTTCTGTGCAAAAAAGTACAGACAAAAACCTATTTTACCTTTTTTGTTAATTCTGAGATGGACTCCCACTCCTAACCATTTTGGTTGAGAAGGAGCAGATCTTCCCTGCCAATAGTAGGCTGATTTTCTTGTCATTTTTGTGGATATTTAGTAAAGAATACAAACGGGTAAAGCAGAAAATAGTTTTTTGGGGCTTATAGCATTAATTCTACAGAAATAGGTTGTTGCGGAGGGGCCTCTAAATTTAGCAAATTCCATGGATATTGTGGTTATTGTAGAAATGGGGAAACAGAATTGTTCAGCTTATGAATTCACTCTCAAACATGTCACACAGCTTCATAAAGTTTTTGTTTTCCTGACAGAGTTTCCATGAGACACAGGGTCAAGACTGATTTGCATATGGCTGGGTCTAAACTGGGGTGGCATGGTGAGCAAAAGAACAATGGATTTAACCCAGATCTCTTGATTGGGGGTGAATGTTTGATTTGCTCTTTATTCGGTCCATCATCTGTGTGTCTTTTGCTTTCTCGCCTAAGAAAGGGCCTAATGATACCCCTCCCCCACTCAATACTGTAGAGGTGGTAAAACCCTCAGAGTAAAATTTGATACCTCTCTATCCTTTCGGTCACAAGCACTAGCTGTGGCAGGGAGGTGTTGCAATTTGATAAAATCTCCCCAAAAAAGTTCTTTGATTTCATCCCCTACTCTGCAAGGAAAACAGTGGCAGTAGCACTGATACAGTCAAGATTAGATTATTGTAACAGCTTGTATGCATGGGCAAATAAGTTTGTGCTGAGGAAACTGCAAACAGTACAATACGCAGCAGCATGGCTTGTACTGAAACTGCTGCACCGCTCTTCGGCCTCAAAAGCCCTAAAAAGCCTTCAGCGGCTACCTATCCATAAAAGAGTACTATATAAATCCTGTTAATTACCTTTAGAGCTTTCAGATCTTTAGGGCCAAAATATCTAACATCCAGATTTACACCTTATGTTACTACCCACCTGCTCAGATCCTCATCTGCAAACCTACTCAAACCCTTCTCCTTCAGATGCAAGACAAAGGGGGTAAATCCCTGTCCAAAGCCTGGAACCTTCTACCCAGTCATTTGAGAGCTACTAAATCAGAAACTCTCTTTAGGGAACTTCTGAAAACCTGGATCTTTACATCCTCTGACTCATTGTGCTCCTCTCTCATTTAATTATTCCGTTCTGGTTAATCATGTTACCTGAAGCCGGCTAATCCTCTGCTCAGCGCCATGATGCTTCTTCTGGAGCGAAAGCAGCGCTTTACAAATGATAAATACAAAACTAATACAATACTATTGCTTTCTAACCAATCGGTCTGTCTCTGGTGTTCTTTCTTAGATGGTTAAGTTCGTTTGTGCTATACAATTTCGTATAGCCTGGTCTTCACGATTCTATTATAGTCATGGGAGTCACTTTTGGAGTTCCTATCTTCATAAGATGATTTTCTTGTCTTTTTACTGCAGTTGCGTCAATTCTTAGACCTACTGTGTTTTGCATATATGCACAGGACTCTGTCCTGACACTTGTTTTTCCTTTCACTCAGAGCTTACAAGTGTTGCCCTTCTTGTTCCTTCAATTTTGTTGAATCCTGCTTTTTGTGGAACTGCTGTTCCTCCTATGAATATATATTGTGTTTATTTCATTTTCCTCTCCTTCCTATTGGCTTTTTCATTGTTGGTTCACAATTTTGGACCTTATGCTTTATGTAGCTTAATTTCCCTTCAGGACTATGTTTTTCCGACGTTTTCATTGGCTCCTGCGTTGTTGGATAGCCTTCAACGTTTTGACAGTCTCAGCCTTACAATAATTAGCCTTTACTCACCTTGGCCTGTTTTAGGTCCAGTTCAGCTTTGTATTCTTTATGGCAAGGTTCCTTTTCCTGTTGCCTTCTGCAGGATGTGGCTTTTACCAGTCCCTTTTTCAGTCTTCTGTTCAGCTAGCATAACTTCCTTATGCTTTGCTGGCTTTTCTTTTGTTGATGGGTATGATTTCCTCTCTGTCTTTTCCTCTATTTCTTTGTACTATGTTGCTAATCACTCAGCCTCATACTACTTATGTTCATTGTTAGAACTGGGGGTCTCTAGTTGGCAATGGTATCCACCTTTGTCCAAATAGGGACCCTTGCTTCTAAGTCAGGGAAAGGGGATTACACACCTGGATAACCCCTGCTCACCCCCTTGGTAGCTTGGCACGAGCAGGCAGGCTTATCTAAGAGGCAGTGTGTTAAGCATTTGTGAACACATACAGTAATATAGTGAAAACACTACAGATGGACACCACACAGGTTTTATAAAAATAAGTATTCTTTATATAGACTTATCACAAGACCACAAACGACAAAAATCCACAATACTGTACTCAAAATACTCTTAAAAGATGGTGAAGTTACTTAGTTCAAGTTGATGATAAATGCGACACAGTTCTCACAAACAGTACCTGGGTGCGTAACGCAAAATAAACAAAAGGCTCGCAGGGAAGGAGATGCGTCGGTTTCCGTACTCGGGGATGCGATGCGTCGAGCCTCAATGCTTGCGCAGAGTAGGGGATGCGTCCGTTCCTTACCGGAGGGGAGTAGATGCGTTGATTCTCGTGCTGCGTTCCGGTTGCGATGCGCAAGATGGCGCAGCGATGCGATGCGACACTCAGGTTGGGATGCGATACGATGGCGCCCTTGATGCGACGATGTGAAGACGATGCGTGCACGCCGAACTTTGTACCTTTGGAGCCGCGACAGGCCCCGCGACGCGCTTTTCCGGTGATGCGACGGCGACCCTTGCGGTGGCGACACGCTTCTCCGGTGATGCGACACTCAGCGGCTGTTGATGAAGACACGCTTCTCTGGTGATGCGGCGGCAGCCTCTGCGGCGGCGACACGCTTCTCCGGCGATGCGACCGCAACAGCTACGATGGCGACACGCTTCTTCTCGTTGCGTCGCGCTTCCAGCTCCCAGTGACACGCAGGTCTCAGCAGACAGAATCCCCAGCAAGGGAATTCAGGAGGGAGCTGGTGGTGAAGTCTTTGGCCCTGAGACTTCAGCAGGAGGCAAGCACAAATTCAAGCCCTTGGAGTAATATTCTGCAAGATGATGAAAGTTCTTTCAAAGTTCCTTCTCCTTTCCTTGGCAATGAAGAAACCACTGCAGGCCAACCCAGCAAACCGCACACTTGGCAGAGGGGCAGTCCAACTCCTGCAGCTTCCTTGGTTCTTCTCCTTGGCAAAAGGGTCGTCTTGTTGTTCCAGAAGTGATCTAAAGTTCTTGGGTCTGGGTCCCAATATTTATACTACTTTTCTCTTTGTTCTCTGAAGGCAGAGAGGCCTTTGCCTAGTCAAAACCAGTTCTGGTCAGTCTTGGAGCACTTTGTTGACAAGACTCCTTTCCTTTCACAGTGTAGGCCAGGGACATCAGACACACCACAGGAGGTGGAGCCAGCATTGTGGAGGGAAGGCACAGCCCTATTCAGGTCCCAGGTGCAACTCCTCCCTCCCATCTGCATGCAGATCTCTCTATTCAGCCCTGTGCTGACTCACCCTGTCTCCTGGCAGCCCCCAGCCCCAGCCCCTGTCACTCAAACTCCAGACAAGGAATACACAACCTGGCAGAGGCAGGCTTGGATAGTTAGGCAAGAAAATACCCACTTTCTAAAAGTGGTATTTTCAAACACAGAATGTTAAAACCAACTTCACTAAAAGATGTTATTTATCATTCTGAGTTCAGACATACTAAACTCGAATTTCTACCTGGTTCCCTGAGTCAGTTAGGATTATAAAATGTAATAATCTAACTGCCCATTCTGGCCTACGGGGAACAGGTAGCCTTGCAATAGTGAAAAACGAAAATGGCTGTAATTCACTATTAGGACATGCCACACACATCAGGGCAGGTCCTACCTTTTACTTACAATGCACCCTGCCCTAGGGCCTACCTTAGGGGTGACTAATATGCAGAAAAGGGAAGGTTTAGGGACTGGTAAGTGGGTGCTATTGCCAAGTCGACATGGCAGTGAGACTGCACACAGGCTCTGCAATGGCAGGCCTGAGACACACTTTACAAGCTGCTTCTGTGGGTGGCACAACCAGTGCTGCAAGCCCACCAGCAGCATTTGATTTACAAGCCCTGGGCACACCTGGTGCACTATACTAGGGGCTGACAAGTAAATCAAATGATCCAATCATGGAGTCACTAATCAATGCATCAATTTACCATAGGGAGCACTTGCACTGTGGCACTGAATAGCAGTGGCACAGTGCCCAAAGCATCTAAAACCAGCAAACAGATCAAAAACAGAGGAGGCAATCAGAAAAAAATGGAAGGGAGACTCACGCCAATGATACCAGGTCTAACATTCATGAACATCAGCGTGGTGATGTTTTCTTTCTTTCGTTGATCTATTTGATTTATCACTGTATTATGTATATATGTATATATATATATATATATATATATATATATATATATATATATATATAATGGTTTTGTGTGTATCTAGATTTTTAGGTTTCTATCGGTTTATCACTGTTCTATAGTCATGAGTATGTCTTAGACAAAGGTTTATATATATCTGTTTCTCGATATCTTTGTCTATATTTCTTTTGGGTAACACAGCCTCTGTGTCATCTTTTTGAGCTATGTCTAGGAGCATTGCTTTTTTTCTCCACCTTGCTGTGGGTCCTTCCCGTTGGGTGTTTCTAGCGGGGTACCACTGCCTGGAATTCTTCCAGGACGGGACTTGTTTTAGTTTGGTCCTCGTGGGTTTGTAGTGGAAGCATGCCTCCTGGTTCCCTAATTGAACATGTGTTTGATGAGGTTTTTTCATGATGTTTTCACCCCAGATAGTATCTATTGCTGTGGGTGTGTGGAGCTTTGCTCTGTAACGGTTTCTGAGGCCCTATTTTTTACGGGCTTCAGCTATTTATGGTTCCAAATCCCACCTTGGGTCTGTGTGATATAGGATCATATTGATTGGTGTATTTTGACATGTTGTTTCCCATTGCCATGGGTTCTCCTTACTCATGCCATTGCGTGTCTATTTTACTGTTTTGTGGTTCTTCCACGGTTCTTATGGTGGGGTGTATTTTTATTCTCACCTAATTTCTCATTTCACTGGTTATTTCTGTCTTTCATTAGACCAGTTAGTTCTGTATTCAGATTTTTTGGTAAGGGCAGTTCGAAGACCCACCTCCAGGGATGGTGTTGCTTTGGTATCTATATCTAAGGTAAGGCATCTGCGGCTAGATGTCTCTATCAGATGGACAAGTTACTTGCCTTTAGGTAACGCCTTATCTGGTAGAGACATACTTTAGCTGCAGATTGCTTACTGACCCACCCAACTTCCACATTCTGTGAACTGTTTTCTTCTTACCTACAAGATCCTTTTCCTTTTCTTTAAAAAATATTTAGTGTGTTACCACTTGTAGTGGTTAATTCAAAGATGTATATCTTTTTGGCACACTGTCTCCTTATCCAGTTCTATGATGGCTCTGCGTTTTGTCTTGGAAGAAACTGACAGCGCATCGGGGATGGGCTTATATGGACTCCATCTACGTCACTTCGGTGGACGGCGTCACAGCGGAGTCGCGTAACGCCCTCAACCGATGCGTAGAGGTTCTGCTGGAAAGTTTTCCAGATACAGTCTGGCGCCTGGGGAGAATTCTAATTTAAGGAATCTGCGGATAGACTATGTCTCTACCAGATAAGACATCCCCGAAGGTAAGTAACTTGTCCTTTTGCATTTGTCTTTTTTTATTCTGTCGCTCATAAACCTCGATAAAAATGAATTAACAAATATGAGAAACTGAATGATCTGTTGTGCTGTGATTCTTAAAATGTCTGCACGTAGAGTGGGTGATGTGCTAAATGGTGATGCATCCAATTATCTAAAATTAGTGAATAAAGAGGAAACCTTGCAGCGGGAAAATACCTAAATGATGTTGGTTCCAGAGAGAATTTTTCCAGAAATGTTAACAGTATAGCTCCTTTATTATGAGAGTGGCACTTTTACAAAGTTGTGGCTCTTTTCAGTTATCGTTATAAATGTTAGGAAAGCTGAATTCGATCAACTGTTATCATGCAAACCTAATATTTTATTTCATATTGGTCCGTAAATATTTGCTTATATTCTCTGGAGGACTTTGTGGTAGTGTTTGCTGGGCCACCATATTTAACAAATGCTAAAGGGTTTTGTTCATGAATGTAGTATGATTCTTGAAATGTTATTTCTAATTAATTTGTTTTGAAAATGTGAAACTACTTTATCATAAGTGTAGAATGTTTTGAAGTAAACTGTAATCACACGAAGCACTGACTGTAAGACAAAGGAGGCAGGAATGTTAAATGTACTAAAGGACGTATGCTTGCCTGTAATGATAGTCAAGGGCTCTGACAGCAACAAGACTAAAAGAAGGTGGAGTAGAGCAGGGGACCTAAAAAGTGATAGACAGGTTAAATTATGACTTAATTTGGTGTATAAATTTGAACCAAAGCTTTTCTTATGTGGCTTGGAGACTCCATAAATTGATAACATCCACTCTTACTTGTATGCAGTCATTCGGTGTTAATAATTTCTATCTTGAAGATTGCTTTGCTAATTCTCTGCCCTTATGTTGCAGATGAAAGATAGTATTTTGAGCATTTTCTACCTCCTAGATTTCGACCTTGTCTAAAACCACTGAAACGCGAGCTGGTAGTAATATCTGTATCAAAGTTTTTTGTTGGTGATTGCAGGAGGAGACAAAAGTGCCAGAGCCTCCAAATATTGTGGAGAATTTAGCTGAATTTCTACAACACCGGTTTGCGCATATGGTGAGGCAGAACACCATAGATTCTGCTTATCTGTTAAAATCATATTAATTATACTCCGTATTGTATATAGCATTTAGGTCCACAGTTTTTACAGTGTGTAAGCACTTTAAAAAAAGGTTGTACCCTTTTTATATGTGATTAATTTAACTGCCACTTAATGAAAAAATCTTCAGTTGGCCTTGATAAGTATTTGAGCTTGCAGTGCTAACCACCGTGAAATGGCAGAGGTATCCATCCCACCTCTGTTTTTTTTCTTCCAATAATCACAAACTGAATTGGTATGACATCTTGGGATATTAAACTTAGATTTTCCTTTTAGAAATGATTCATAAGAAAGCAATGTTTAGGACTGGTGCATGAAGATCTTTGGATATTAACTAGTAAGGAAGTTTTAGACCATGCCAGATAGCTTGTAAAATGTATTTATCCTGTGCCATTTTTCATAACAGTGCTCCCACTCGCTGTAGGGGGTGGTGTACGGCTCCACGTTGGCTCCATACTGCCCCGTAAGTGACAAAGTTTCACCCCTGTGCGCTGAGGTGAGTTCCTTTCTTTCCTTGCCTTTTGACTGGTCTGGAACTCCGCTCCTGAATTTCTGTTTTCTGACAACTTCCAGACTTAATACAGTGTGCTTTAGGAGAATGTCCTCACCGAAAACCACAGGATCCAAGCTGTGCCGCAACTGCAGGAAGCAGATGTCAATAAGGGATCCACAAGGTGTGTCTTTGGTGCCCGGGCATGACTCTTAAGTCATTTGATTAGTGCGCCAACATGTATCCGCAGGTGATTCAAGACTAGGAGGTGAAGCTGTATGTCGCTGAGCACAGGAAGTCGCATCCTTCGTGTAAACCCTGCTCCAAATCACAGGCTTGGACTCCGTCTCGATCTCTGGGCTATTCCTGCAACTGTTCCACTTCTCGCTCTAAGTTGCCTGGTAAGGCCAAGTCCAAAAGCAAGTATAAAATGGCAAAGTAAGACTCTTCCCCATCATGCCACTTCAAAATCAAGGAGAAGGTGTGAGGGCTTCAAAATGAACCGATTTCTTGGCTGATCCCGACATACCCTGAGTTTTCTGTGCTGTCATTCACCCTGCAGCAGATTAAAGACTTCAAGAGTAACCCATGCTGTTTGGGACATGTTCGGTGAGATCCTGCCATCATTCCTGGAAGATTTGAGGGCTACCTTGGTCCTTAGAAAACATATTGTACTATACCTGGACAAATATGTTATCCACTCAGATTTGGATATCTCTGGTTGCCTTTGCGGTAGGTGCCAGTGTGGACCTTCGTATACATGTCTAGATGAGGTCTCCAGGATTCTCTGACAATGTGCAGGCTTCGCAGAGGTAGAACCCTTTGATGGGTTCTACCTGTTTGATTAAAAGGCTGGCTCTGCTTTGGAAAGGTTTAATGTTAGTTGAGCTACATCACGTTCCTTGGTGGCTGATGGCTCCTGCAAAACCAATTACTCACCACTTTTGGAAATCTAAAGACTATTTCAAGAGGCTGGTATATAGCCTTCACAGTCATTGATGCAGCAAGCAGCCCAGTCCTTTTGGAGCTGTAGATGCGGGTCCAGCAGACCAGTAGAGGCACCAATCTTTCATCTCCTCCTCCACTGCTACACCGACGAACAAACTGCTTTAGTTTGCCCTCTGCGGCCTTCTTTCTACCCAGCGGGGGCAGAATCCAACATTTCCTCCCCAGATTTGCGATCCATCATGTCTAACAGATGGGTCTTACAAATTGTTCAAAACATCTATGCCCTTCCCTTTCTTTCCTCTCCACCTAATATCCCTCTCACACCAGCATGGATTTCAGAGAAGCACCTGTCCATTCGCTTACAGGAAGTGTGATTTTTGCTCTTCAGGAAGTGCAATAGAGAATGTAGCAGAGAAGAAGAAAGAGAGGTGTTACACTCGCTATTTCTTTGCTCCAAAAAAGATGGTGGCCCCAGGCCCATCCTGATCTTTATTACGTGAATGCCTTCCTGCGGAAGAACAAATACAGAATGCTTACATTGCCCCAGATCCTATCAACTCTGGATCCATGCTACAGGATGGTGTCCCTGCACTTGCAGGATGCGTATTTTCATGTATCCCAAAGACATTATCAGCATTTCAACGTGCTCCCTTTTGTGCTCATCAGTACCCCTTGGGTGTTCATGAACAGTGATGGCAGTGGTCGCTGCCCATCTTCGAATGTCAGGAAATGCTGTATTCCGGTACCTTTACTGCTGGCTGTTGAAGGCGAGCTCCAAGCAGTCAGTTTGAGATCACCTCTGGATAACGGAAGACCATTTGAAATTGTTGGAGTTACCATAAACGAGCCTAATTCCCTCCGGATTTATTATCGGAGGCATACATTCATTGGGATAATCCTGGATGCAGTGGAGTTCAGGGCTTTCCCCTGCAGCTCCAAGTGAAGAATATTCTGGCTATGATCCTCATATTTCAGGCTCAATCCAGGTGAGGATGGCTCTGAGGCTTCTTTGGCTCATGCATCCTCCTTGTTAAACACACCAGGTGATCCATTTGAGCCATGAAGTGGAACCTGAAATCCCAATGGGCCCAGAGTCAAGGCTGCCATTCTTACACAATCATGGTCTTGGACAAGACAGGTCAAGATCTGCGGTGGTGGCTGACTGACTGCAGTTTTTCCTGTGGGAGGCCAGATCCCCTTCTCATCTGGAGCTGATGGTGGTCGTTTGTGGGGGTCACCTGGAGTAGGTAATAAACAGAGGACTGTGGACTTCAGTGGAGGGTCGTTTCCAGATCAGTCATTTGTAGCTGCAGTGCATTTGTCTGGCCCTTCGGCTTTCCTGTCAACCATCAAGGGGTGTAAAAATAGCAAGAGCCACCCTTAGACCAGCGGGAACCTTTGAATCACAACATAAGCCCAAGTATGTAAGGGTTATTTACAAATCGCTGATAATTTTATGTGTGTGTATATGTATATATATATATATATGTCCAACTGGATCTGGAAATTTTTCAACAGTACCTCTGCTCGCCGGCGGACTGCGTCGTATGACTCCGTGATGACATCGACTCCGGTTGTGATGTCATATAAATCCCCTCCGGCGCGCGGACATCAGTTTCTTCTTTTCCGTGCTGTAACATGGATCCAGAGAAGCGGTTCCTCAGGCAGTTTTTCGGGCTTACCTTGACAGTTGTTGGCGATTGGAAACAATGTGCTTTTATTATGTCTTCAGGCTTTAAGCCTTGTGGGTCTTTTACTTGACAAATGTCGGTTACAGACCCACACTCCGTTTGTATTATGCTGATTAGGGGAACTCCCTGACTCCGAAGGCTACAGCTTCTGCCAGCAGCCAAAGGCGCTCAAGAAACGCCGTATGAAACTTCAAGCGGCACGGATGTCGCAGTCTTCAGAGACTTCACATCGGCCTCGGTATCCTTCTCGTTTTGAGGATTGTTCACAGGGCCGTTCCAGGAGTCGGAGCCATTTGGACGCGTCGCTCGCCATCGACGTCCCAAGGTAATGGTTTTGAAGTCGCGGCACCGCCAACTTCACCATGTGGAGACTCCGTCTTCCACAGCTCCTCCTCCTTGCTGGTTGAGGAAGGCTGTACACTACTCCGCCCGCGCCTCCCTGTCTTTACTGGAGCTGGGAAGTCTATGGTCCAAATGAGAGTACTACAATTCTCTGCATCTTATCTTGGGGCCCCCACCTTCCTCTGGAGCGCTGTTTGGCCCCATGGAGGTGAGGAGCTACACTGGTGGGTTCGCCCCCTGTGCAAGTTGGGCTGTCAGAGTCGTTGTGTCAGCGCCAGTTGGCATCGGCCTACTTCGTTTCAGTGCCCCGCACAGCCCTCAGGGGGGGCTCCACCTTCGGCGTCCATCCTTGATCAGCCGAACGAAGTAATTTATCCTCTTCCTCTCGATGTCGAGGCATGGGCTCCTCGGCGTCAGGGGTGGAGTCAGTAGAGCCACCTCATGGTGGGGCTTCTGGAAGTAGCCTTGTAGTGGGTGAAACAGAAGAGTCTGGGTTGTTGCATCTTATTATAGAGGAGAATTGGCTATCTGCACTTGGTGAAGTTAGTGGGCTGGAGTCTTCCCCAGCGTCGGGTAACTTTCCCCTCCTAGTCTTGCTACTAAGGCGAGTTCCTCTTTTGCATATATGTTGAGGAGAGTGGCTCCAGTATTGGAATGAACTCTGCCTACGGTGGAGAAGTCCCTGATCCCCTGATTGATGTCCTTTATCAAGGTCAGACAGGGGTGGAGCCTGTTCTCCCATATAGTGAGGCCCTGTACGACATACTGTTGGGCACTTGGGCCAAGCCTGATAAGGGGGTCTCGGTGGATCGGGCTATATCTCACATGCACTTGCCTGCTCCTGGAGATCCAGTTTGTCTCCTCAAGTAACCTACCTCTCGTAGTTTGGTAGTTCAGGTGGCTTCAGCATCAGGGTATGAATTCTCTACCTAATGTTCCATCGAAAGAAACTCTAGGAGGCAAGATTCTTGTGGCAGACATATTTATTCCTCAACTAGTTCTGCTTTAAGGTCCACTAATACGTCTTGTGTTCTTGGGTGTTTTTCTCAGGCTTTGTGGGATTCCTTGCAAACTAGGTTGCCATCTCTTCCAGATGGCCACCGTTCTAATATAGAATAGTTGATTCGAGATGGCCAACAGGCGGCTAAGCTGATTATTAGATGTGGCATGGATACCACTGATTCAGTGGGTCGGGCCATGGCATCCTCCTTGGCGCTACGTCGCTACATTGTTGTGCCTGGTTAAGTACCTCAGGCTTTTCAGAGGCTGTCCAAGCTGCTTTGGTCGATATGCCCTTTGATGGCACCCATCTTTTTGGGGGCCAGGCAGACTCTGCTTTATGGCATTTCAGTGTTAGAAGAAGTGTGACAGAGCCCTAACTTCTCTTTTTCTAATTATATACCTATTTGATTTTTTCCCCATACTAGGGTTGTATGGGGGATATTAATCTTTTGGTTCTTAAACAGCTGGCCATGTTATGGTAGTACCATGGTGGTATATGTTCCGCCTGATGATGATGACGCCTGATGTGGTGTTACTGTGGTTAGCTATTGTTTCAATGCTGTCTTTGACGTGTTATGTGGTACATGGATACCAGTTGCATAGGTTTTTGCCTTCCCTTTTCTCCTCTGATAACGGGCTTCATGATCGAGGTCATTTGCTTGTGATGTTTCTTCCGGTTAGGAAGTTTACCTACGCCTCATGCTTCTTTGGAAGCAGTTTGGTATGCTGTATGAATTACTTTTGATTTTCAGTATCTCTTATGGGAGACCTTTTTTTACAGAGAGTATGCTTATTCTTTACACCTACTCTCAATTTTCACTTTAGTGCAATTTTGGGTCTGATTTGACCAAGATTTCCTGTAGGAGATTCTTGTTTGATCGGTCCTTCATTTGATTGCAGTCCTTTTCACTAGTTTTGGCGGGGTGCACTTTGCTTTTGGGGTGCCCTGATTACTTTTGCGTTGGGTGTTTTTTTGCAAAGGTTCTGCTACCCTATATGGAGATTATGCCAACTTTACCATGTTATGTGTTCTTGGCCTGCGCATGGGGTTTTGTCCCTTTCTGGAAGACGTTACTTATGGCAGGTTTAAGGGCTCTGTTTGTATTCTTCTGAATGATTATATTACTAACGCTTACCTCCATTTATGGAGGTTCCTATGGCCTTCTTTCATTCTTAGAACATGGTTGTTCCGCGATCACTCCTTGTAATGTTATCTGGAATAAGTGTCAGAATGTTTTGATCCCAGAGGGTTCACTTTTACAGCCATGTCCAGCATTTTCTGGGAGTTATTCTTCTTTTCTTAAAGAGAATGTTCACTTTTATGGTTCTTCTCTTCCTTAAGAACATCCTGAGTTTTTCTTTCCATATACTTTGGTATGCTGGTGTAGTTACATTTTCCTTTTCGGAAGTTGGATGTCCTCTGTCTCCTTGGAGACATTTACTTTCTCTAAACAGCAGTTGCTCTTTTTGTGACTTACAGTCCGTTTAGGGTTCAGATTTACAGTCAGATTTCGGGTCTGTCTAGTATACCTTGCAGTCAAATATTCCAACTGGATATCTTTACTTGTACTTCATTTTGACCTATTTGACCAAGTGTGGTCGTAAGTGTTTGCTGTTGGCAAGGCTTCATTTTCCTGTATTTTCGTTTAGGCTGACGATAGTAAACAACACTCTGGATACTTTTGGGCAGTTGGCATTATCTTAATGCTAAGCCACCCAGGGTGTGTCATTGAAGGTGTGATCTTCCTTTATTTTGTTCTATTTCAATTTTCTGTGGTGTAGGTATCATGGGCTAGTTTTTCAGTTCCATTTTATCTATACGGGTATATGGCATACACACAGATGTAATGTATCTGTGTTGTGCATATTTAGATACAGCTCTGCTATATACAATAAGACATGTTGTGTATTATAATTGTTTGCAAAGCTATGAGTTGCAGTTTGCTTCTCTCTTCACTGTAGTTTTATCTGTGACTGTATGTCATATCCTGTAGATATAGGTGTGTATATATATTTATATATATATATATTATTAGTATGGATCTATATATGAACGTACAGTATGAGCTGAATAGATTTGGGAATTGTTTGTTCAGTATTTATGGCAGATTCATATTTGGATAGTTGCCATCTTTCCGTCTCTACAAGTTCTATGCGTTGTGGGACCCTTGCAGTGGTCATTTTATCTAATGACATTTTCTACAACGATAGATTTTAATTTGCATCAGTTTTTGTTCTTAGGTTGGTCTTTCCGACTTTACAATGAATGAGTTTATTCATCTAAGCTCTATGTGGATGAGTTCTGGAACCTCTTTTTTTCTGGGGTTCTTAGGACAGCTTCTTCAGAATATTTCCTTACTGGTGTAGGGAACTGGTTTACAGGGTATTCGTTATTGCCTTTGGCCTTTCTAGTCCATAGGCTCATATTACCCTTTAGGGGTCATGTAATGCTATACTACTGTTGACTGTTGTCTTCTGACACAGTATTATTCAGCTGTCCTTGGGGCATGGGGTTTTCCGTGCCTGTAGCGTTGTTTTTTTTTTTTTACATTGCCTGTGGTCCTTGCCACAGTTTTTATAAGGAGCTTGTACTCTTTTTCATCTAATCCCTGCGTACATCTGGTCTATTGCTAATTTCGACCGGCTGGTTCTCTCTGAGAACTTTTGTAGGATTAGTTCACAAACCCTCCTCTGCAGCTAGATTTCTCTATCAGTTGAACAAGTTACTTACCTTCATTAATACATTATCTGGTAGGGACATAGTCTAGCCGCAGATTCCTTAACGCCCTTCCCGTCCTCCCCAATCAGCGAACAATTTGTAGTGTAAGAGGTATATCCTTTTACCACCCTGGTTTATACACCGGTGGTCAGTGTTTCCAGTAGGTAAGTGCTTTGTCGAACCATTTGACCTTTCCTTATAGACCTTGTCTGGCCATATTGTGATGGATAGTTCTCTGCATTAAGATCTGCTGTACATTGGCCAAACAACAACAGCTGAATTGTCTTGGAGCCCATTCCACCAGGACCAACGCTGGTACTACTGTCTTGGCCTGAGGGGTGCTTGTCCCTGATATGTCAGGATGCTACATGGGCATCGGAGCATATGTTCTCTATACACTACTGCCTTGACAGCCATGATCTAGTCCCCCTCTCGGATCTGCTAGACTTTTGCACTCCACAGACCTTCCACCTGTGAAGGTCTTGCTTTGTTACTAATCTAAGGTGAGGAATCTGCGGTTAAAAATCTCCATCAGAACAAGTTACTTACCATCAATAATTCTCTTTCTGGTGGATACTTTAAGTGCAGATTCCTCACTGCCCTTCTACCTCCCCATTCCATGGGGTGGCCTCTTTTAAACGACCTGAAATTAGCATTGGCTATGTCTGTGCCAATAAGACCAGGGCCATTCAGAAACCAGCACCATCCAGGTGGATTGTATTAAGCATTTGGCTCTGCTGCATTCTGGCCAAGGAGCATCGATAGAGCATCAGAGCATTTTCTGTCTGAGAAAAGGTTGCTTCCTTGGCATTGTGCAGCAGTGTTCCTATTCTGGACATCTGTTGGGCTGTGATGTGGGCCTCGGTCCACACCTTCAGCAGACATTACTCCATTGATTCGGAAGTCTGCAGGGATGGCCACTTTGCCATGTGGGCTTTGCAGGACTTCTTGGTTTGACCATTTCCTCAGACCTTACACCAGGAAATCTACTGGTCTGGTTTCGATTCAAGAAGTGAGAATCCGGAAACTGAAGTATTAATTAGAAGAACAAGTTACGTGCCATTGTTAACAGTCTTTCTCTTGCATACTCTGTTTACCTGCAGGTTCATCGCCGTTCTCGCCCACTTCCTTGTTCTGAGGAATGGTTTTAGGGCCATTAATGATGTCTCATCTTAGTGGGAGTAACCTCAGTGTTGGACTAGCCTTTCAGGGATTTGGCCTCTTGCGTGCCTCTTTGGGGATGTTCAAAACTAACTTGGGACTGTTGTCGGCACGCCACAGCTGCACTTATATGGCTCCTAAGATGTCATGTCTGGCACAGTCCTAGCGCTGAGATTGAGTCGAGTGCCACCTACCAGCTCCGGAGCTGGTTCAACTTTACTTGACACAGTCCGGTGCCTAGAGGAGATTCAAGAGGTGAAGAATTTCAGATAAATAGAGTATCCTGCAGGAAGAATATTATCAAAGGTAAGCAATAATGGGTTAGCAGGTTCAGTCTTTTCAAGTGTCGAGCACTCTGTAGGCCTCCAGCAACTAACATTTTACATGCATCTGTGGTTTCATGACTTGCGAGTAATATACTTATATGAAGTTTGTGGTTTGTTTTTCAGGTCATTCAAATTGGTTCCTGACTCTCTGGGGGATCCCGACTCTGTTGAGAAAAAGGGTTTAATCCGGAGGCCGAAGAAGCGTAGAATGATCAATGTAGAAGACTTTGAACAGAGAGTAGAACAGAACTTCCAGAAGCAAAAAGGTCTGCTTCCTTATATGTTTTTAATTGTTGCATTTTAGATGTCATGGACTTTTAGAGAGCGTCTTGCTTTTCAGTGTAATGTTCTCTCAAACAATTAGGCTGTTGTTTCGGCATCAGTGCGTAAAAAAGAAATTAAATATGTTGGTAGGTTTATTTTGCAACCTTTTCATTTGCGACTAAAATGTTTTGTTTGTTTTTTCTTGCTCTTTTTTACTAATGCGAGTATGATATTCCTTGAAAAAATGCTTAGATTTACCCTAATGTGCACCTATTTATTATTATTTTTTTTACCAAAATTATTAACTGACAGTTGCCCTACTCGGTCCACTTTCGTTCTTTTCCTCATAGCTGTTTTTGTTTTGTTGTGTAAAGAGTGATGCGTTGCATGTTAAGTTGCGGTTGTGTTTCACTTGGCGTACTGTGCCGCTAAATCCTAGTTGACATAATGGAATTCATTGGATTCTTTTAGCAGCAGTTACTTCTTGTATCTGTTATTACTTAACCCGAATATCTATTTTATATTCCTATCAAAATTCTATGTGTTAACTCCTTTTCACTGTGTCACTGTAGTTGATTATCATAAGGCCTTTGTTTGCTTCAAATTCTGTTCTGAACTTGCTGAACTCAGAATAATTGTTTGGCTGACACCCTTATTTGGGGCAACACCCTGGGAAATATTTACAAGCACCCCCCAAATTGACTTCTTAGCTGCTGAGGCTTTTCCCTCCCTAATGCTGAGACCTTTTTTGATGTTTGGAGCTCTTTGTGCTTAAGCCATCAGAAATCCACAGAAGCTGCCCAGGCCAAATTTGAGTCCTTTTTTCTTCCGCATATTGGAGATGCTAAAGATACCCAGGGTTTGGCGATTCCCATCGAGGAAACCAAGAAAATAGTCAAAATATAGCGTTTTTTTTTTTTTGTGTGCAAAGTATGGGAAAAAATGCCGTGCAAGAAAGTGTATGTTTTTACCCCTAAAAATGGCATCAACAAAAAGTTTGCTGTGGTAAGATCACCATCTTCGTAGCTTTCAGGAATAAGCAGAGTTGTGAAAAAATGTTTAAAATTCAGAATTCAGCAAGTGTTTGTTTATTTAGATCATTTATGGTTTTCTTAAAGAAAGTAATTGCTGAATTAAACAAAATAGAAAAAGCTGACAATGATTTAATCCGTAATTTTTCACCCCATGGCAAATTTACAAAGGTAATATACCATTATGTCTATGAGATACTTCTGATATGTAGTGTTTGTTGGTTTTACAGACACATGCAATACCCAGAAGTATCTCGAAGCTGTCACACCTTGTAGATCCTTACGTGACAAGTACTACGAACTACTGCCACACTGTCCGATGAATCTGATAGAGACTTCTAGCTGCAGATTTCTTACCTTTGAATTCCCAGGCGTCAGGCTGGATCCAGAAACTTTTGCTGAGCAATACCCCTTGCGCGCGCCGCCGGGTGGCTCCATTCGGCTCTGCGTGACGTCGTCTGTGTCGGTAGCGTCGGTTATGATGGTTATATAGGTGCCATCCAGTCGCGCGGTTATCAGTTCTTTTCCTTCTGCGCCAGTTAAGCGCCGATCCGGGAAGAGCTACCCCTCTGTTGCTATTTGACAGGTTATTTCTCGACTTTTTGTCGAATAGGAAATTTGTCAATTTTCGGTGCGAGGGATGTCCTCGAGGAAGACAGGTTGCAAGCTGTACGGTGCCTGTCACCGCATGATATCTGTAACCGATTCCCACCTCGTCTGTCTCTGGTGTCTCATGTGCGACCACAAATTAAAGTTGTGCTCGGACTGTCGGGCCATGGCTCCGAAGGCCTTGAGAGAGCTGGCGATAAAGCTCCTCGCGGCCCTTGCAGTCAAAGCCATCAAGCAAGACTCCGTGGAGGTCCTGGTCCTGATTGAAGAAGAGGAGGTTGCAGGACTGCTCCCAGAGCCCTAAGTCCTCTTCGTCCCACTCGAGGTCCTCGGGGAAACTCAGGGAAGAGGCATAAGAAGAAGTCCAACCGGACTTCATCTTCACCTCGGCTGTCGTCCGTCCACGAGAGAGGTAAGGAGCACCGATGCTCTAGGCACGGTTCTGCGAGCTGGAGCCTGGGTCGACTTTGCGCCTCCCTCCCTTTCCGGGAGCCAGAGTGAACCCCGCTCAAGTAAGAGTTTTACGAGGCCATGCGCCGCGTATTTGAGTGGGCCGACCCTACTGGTGAGCCTTCGGGCCCCACGGGGTCGGGGGAGGCCCCATCGGGTGCGACGCTGTAGGCTCCGGCGGAGCCTTGTGGATCTGATCCCGGATTCGGGTTGACGCCTGTCGTGCCAACGCGACCTCCGACGTCGAACCCAAAGTCGGTGCATATGGCGCCTCCATCCCCATCCCCGACAACACGGAGTTGGAACGACGACGCTCGATGCCGATTGAACCCAGGGGTTCTATGTTGTCGCCTGAGCACTTTGAAAATCTGCTAGGCTCTGGAGAGGAATGGGAGGGGTCTTGGACCTTTTGCAGCGTGAATCTTTTCTGGATTCACTATGCTGTGCATTATTCCGCCATCTAGTGGTTGGGTCCGGAATTGTAGTATTTCTTCTCTTTTTTTTTTTTTTTTTTTTGGTGGGCGTCGACGTAGTACCATTTGGTGCCCTTCTGTGACGTCGACGGGCTACCTCCGGAAGCTCCCACCTTTGGAAGCCATCTTCAGATTCTTTTTTTCCGCCATTGGGTCTGGATCGATACGGAGGAGCTCCCAAGATTGGAGAGAAGAATCGAGGAAAAAATCGGTAGGACGGTGTCTTCCACTTTCAACTTTAAATCAAAGATGACCGCAGTTCGACGAAGGAAGAAAAACAAGATCTTCGACAACGATCGGAGAATGCGCATGCAGGGGGCTCCCTGTGCGCGGTAATGGACAAGACGCCGTTCAAGTTTTGTAAGAACTGTCACCACAAATACGCTCAAAAGGATCAGCACCCGGTCTGCAACCTGTGCCTACCGCTGGACCATCAGAGCGACGACTGCAAAGCCTGCTCCGTCTTCAGCCCGAAGACGTTGAGGGTGAGAGAAAGGCAGAGACGAGCAAATTACAACATGCAAGGCCAAGGACCGCCGCCATCGCTGCGAGACCTGGGCCTCTCCAGTGAGGAGGAAGATAATGTCGCCGAAGGGCCAGAAGGCGACGAGGACAGAGAAGTTTTGGTCGTGGAAGTCGAGAAGAAGACTTTGAAGTAGGTAAGAGAGTCGTCGACCTCGATAAAACTAGAAGAGTCTCGAAAATCAGACTCTAGACCTCTGAAGGGATCCTCGGCGTCGAAGCATTCGGCGATCGCAGCTGCATTCAAACAAAAACAGACCGTAGGATCCTTGGATAAGGCCTCCGGAACGGTAAAGGTCCTCGAAAAAACAAAGACTTCGAAAGACAGTCTGGAAAAGGACGCCTCGGCGTCGAAAAAAGAGAGGCCCAAACAAACCTCGACGACCGGATCGGCGTCGACAGTCGAAAAACGGAAAGCAGAAAATCTCGACGCCGAAACACACGCGGCCGAGATAGAGAAAAAGAGAAAGAGACTCGAAGCCGAAATGGCTAATATCCTTCAACGGAAAAAAGACTTTGACGAAAGCTTGAAACAATTCAAGATACCGCCGAAAACAAAAAATACGGAAGGCGAAAAGGTCGTCGAAGAACCAATTCCGCAAAAAAAAAAAAACGAACTGATCGAAGAAGAAGAGGAAGATTCGTTCTTCTTCGGGGAAGACGTTGAAGAAGACGAACAAACATATGCAGAATCGGCGAACTCGGAGAATCAAGACCTCCAATGGCAAGATCTCGAAACCGAATCACCTGAGGAAGCTGTGGAATCATATCCTTCGAGGCCATCACCCCCAGATGACATTGGCATGTACAATCAAGTGATTAAAAAAGCTGCAGAAACTTATGGGGTTCAGCTAGAGGAAGAAAAACCGCAATCATGTTTTTTATTAGAGACACTGATGCCTACAAATCTAGAAATCAATTCCTCCCAATGCTGCCGAGTGTCTTAGACCAGGCGATAGAGGCATTCAAAGAGCCTGCTACATGCAAGGCTATAACACCAAGGGCAGAAAAGAAGTATAAACACTCCTCTAAAGACCCTATATACATCAGGGATCAGTGCCAGCTGACTCTATCATTGCCTCAACAGCAAGAAAAAGAGGAAATGTGCTAACTACAGTGGGACCACCTCCAGACAAGGAAAGCAAGAGGATGGACCTCGTAGGAAGGAAGGTGGAAAGAAGCGCAGCTAATCAATGGCGCATAGCTAATTCAAATGCATTGTTGAACAGACATGCTTACCAACATTGGGAGGAGGTAGGAGAACTGTTAAAAAATCTACCAAAACAATTCCAGAAAAGAGCTAGCCACCTGGTAGAAGAGGGTAAAAACATTGCAAATACATGTTTGAAATCAGCCCTTGATGCTGCAGAAACATCTAGCAGGCAAATGATGATTGGCATCACTGAAAGGAGGAACGCATGGCTTAGAATCTCAAGCTTCAAGCCAGAAGTGCAAAGCAACATCATTAATTCACCATTCAATGGGGAACAGTTGTTTGGGAGTGTGGTTGATGAAAAGCTAAATGAATGAATGAGCAACATTTATTGAGCGCATGGCTACCCTGGGGCATCCCAGCGCTAAGACAGAAGCAGAGAGGGACAACACAGCACACTCAAGGGAAGAGCCAGGTCTTCAATGATTTCCGGAAGGCTAAATGGCTAGTTTCCCTCTGTAGGCGGAGGGGAAGAGTATTCCACATCTTAGTAGCGTTGTAAGCGAATAGGCGTCCACCACTCCTGGCCCTCTTAATCTTGGGAACAGCCACCAGATGTAAGTCGTCAGAGCGCAGCCGTCTATTTGCCACATAAGGCTGAACCATGGAGTGGTTGATCATGGGGCCATTCCCGGTTAGCATCTTATGGGCAATGCACATGGCTTTGCGGATTGCTGGCTCGGAGTCCCCGTCAGAGCCTTGCAGCGCAATTTTGCACCGTTTGGAGTTTTGTGAAGGTCGCAACCGGAGCTCCGAGGTAAAGGACATTCCCGTAGTCCAGGCGGGAAAGAATAAGAGCCTGTACCATAAGCCTTCTTGCCCGAAAAGGGAGAAGAGGGAGCACTTTACGGAGCATCCTTAGGATGCCGAAACAGGAAGCCGCAACCTTCCGTGCTTGGACCATGAAGCTAAGATCCTGGTCCAGCCAGAAGCCCAGAATCTTCATCTGGGTCTTAGGGACAGGGACGGGGCCCAAGCAGTCTGGCCAAAAAGTGTCTACCCTGAAGAGGGATGGATTGCCAAGGATCATCAACTCGGTCTTGTCACCATTTAGCTTTAGGTAAGATTGATGCATCCATTTGACTACCTCTTCTAGGCAGAGACCGAGGCTAATAGAGGCCTTGTCAGCATGGTTTAGTGCTACGACCAGTTGGGTGTCGTCTGCGTAAGTCACTATATGAACCCCAAATGGGAGCACAATCTCTGCAAGTGGAGTCATATAGACATTAAAAAGAGATGGACTCAGGGATGACCCCTGCGGGACTCCACATTGGAGAGGCAGAGGTCTTGAGGAAACATCACCCTCAAAGACCTGGAAAGATCTCTCGTCCAGGAATGATTGCAACCATGTTAGCGCTACCCCAGTCACCCCCAAACTTCTGAGTCAATGGATCAGAATTTGGTGGTTGATCGTGTCAAAGGCAGCGCTAAGGTCCAAGAGGATAATTGCTGTTGAGCCTCCAGCTTCGAAAATCTTTTTAGATTCTTCGACAACTGCCAGTAACGCGGTTTCAGTTCCTTGGCGCGGGCGTAAGCCCGTTTGAGAGGGATGAAGGATATTGTGTGACTCAAGAAATGTTGACAGTTCAGCGTTGACATATTTCACAGCTAATTTACTGATCCCTGGGAGGAGAGAAATGGGGCGAAAGTTACCCAGTATGTCCGGGTCAAGGCTAGGCTTTTTCAGGAGAGGCTTTACCATCGCTCTTTTCCAAAGGGGTGGAACCACTCCTGAGGAGAGAGAGGCATTGATGAGGTCAAGAATGACCGGGGAGGTTATTTCGGACACTTGACACAAAATATTGAGTGGAGCTGGGTCTGTCGGCGACCCGCTCTTTACAAGTGCCGAGATGGAATGCAGGGAATCACAGTCCATCAGGGAGAAAGCCTCGAGGAGGTGGTCTCTTTTGTGTAGATCCTTATCCTCTAAGTGGAAATTGTTTAGACTGTCCACCGGGGAGAATGATGCATAGATTGTTTGGATCTTATTATGAAAATAGTTTGCGAGCTCATTACAACGTTGGCGGGTGGTATCAGGTTTATCCGGGGGTGAGGGGGCTTTAAGTAAAGTTTTTGCTATGCGAAAGATTTCGCGGGGGAGTTAGCTGCCCGGGAAATTCTTTCGTCATAATAAGAGACCTGGGCAAGTTTAATTTCGGCCTTGTATTCTCTTATGGCTTCCCTATATTCCGTTTTTTTGTTTGGCGAGAAGTCCTTTCTCCAGGCTCTTTAAGATTTCTTACACAACTGTTTTAGTGACCGGAGCTTTGGGGAATACCATGGTGTCCTGTTGGGTCCCACTTTGAGTTGGGTGAGTTTTTTTGGTAGAACCAGATCTAATGTCCTCTCGATCCAATTATTGAATTGGTCATTGGCCACCGTTGGATCACTATTGGAGCAAGGCTTAGTGTTTTCTAGCTCCCGTCCCCATTGTTCTGCGGGGAGTTTGGGCCAAGGTCGTGAAAGAATTCTTAATGGCCTAGATGAGGGGGTAACACAAGTGGAGGTCCATAAAAAAGGGATCAAAAAATGATCTGACCAGGGTATAGGAATAGGAGGCATTACAATTAATTCCTCTAAGTTAGTAAAAATGGGGTCTAAGAGGTGGCCTCTTGCATGGGTCGCATTGGTGATCTTTTGTTTAAGTTGGTATGAGGCAAGATCTTTCGTAATCTCTGCTGCAGACATGTGCGATAGGTCATCAAAATGCAGGTTGAGATCGCCTAGCAAAGTGAAATTAGCAGGGGAGCTGGCGAGGCTTGCGGCCATCTCTGGTAGTGTTTTACAGAATTGACCTAAAGCCCCAGGGGGGCGGTAGATTAGGATGCCTGTCCGTGAGAGCGTCGGGGTAAAACCTATTGAAAATAGGAGGTTCTCGCAGTCTGGTAGAGGACCCTCAGAAGTACGACAGCTGAGGTGGTTTTTGAAAACAATCCCGCCTCCTTTGCCAGAGCTACGATCTAACCTCTGAATTAAATAACCGGGGGATAAAGCTTGGACAATATCAGGGTCCGATCCTGGATTAAGCCAAGTTTCAGTCAGAAACATAATCAAATCAACTAAAGGACAACGAAACTGCAAGATCCATGGGGGCTCTACAGTTCAGAGGCATGCGTAGAGGCACACCATCAAGGAGACCAGCGGGGAGAGGTACACACCAACCTGCTACCTCACATCAAGGTTACCAACAAACATACCAAACGGGAAACCAGGGCACACAACAGGGACAGCAGCAAAGCTGGCAATACCAAGGAAGATCATCCTTTCCAGGGCGTCCCCGTGGCAGAGGTAAGCCACAAAGAGGTGGACAACAAACCTCTACTAAGTGACTGCGCTCACAAGGAGGTACACTCACGAACAACAGCAGTGAGAGTACAAACAAAAAAGAAGCATATACAAAAACAAAACAAAACCAGTTTACAGTTCCTCCAACATACCACCCCAGTAGGAGGCAGACTAAAAATGTTCCTGAAAAAATGGAGGGAAATAACCACAGACAAATGGATTTTAAACATAATACAGTACGGTTACTGCATTGAGTTAACAAAACAGCCCCCAAACAGGAGGCCAAAGCAAAGGACACATTCAAAAGAAGAATTATCTCACTTAGTCAAAGAGGTGCAGGAGCTTCAGGGAAAACATGCAATAGAGCACGTACCACACAGAGAAAAGAGCAACGGAGTATATTCAACATACTTCCTAATTCCAAAAGTGGATGGAACACTACGGCCAATATTAGACCTAAGGTTTCTAAACAAGTTTATAAAAACACAAAGATTCAAAATGACTGCACTGCAGGAGGTGCTACCTCAATTGCAAAAGGGAGATTACATGGCAACAATAGACTTAAAGGATGCGTATTTACACATCCCAATGAACAAAAAAACACAAAAAGTTGTTAAGATTTGTCGTGGACAAACAGCACTACCAATTCAAAGTACTCACTTTCGGTCTGAAATCCGCACCAAGTGTTCACAAAGTGCCTGGCAGCAGAAGCAGCACATCTCAGAAGGCAAGGAATTCACGTTTACCCCTACTTAGACGACTGGTTGGTAAGAGCAAATTCTTAAAGCCTATGCAAACAGCATATACACCAAGTGATAGAGACACTAGTTCAGCTGGGGTTCTCCAGACATTGGGAAAAGTCATCAATAGAACCAGAACTCATAAAGGTGTTCTTAGGTGCAGAGATAAACACTGTGTTAGGGAAGCATTCCCAAGCGAGAAAAGGAGATCAGCCCTATTGAAGGAGACTCGTCTATACCAGAGGGGGCATCATCTGACAGTGAGGACAGTGGGGAAATTACTAGGAATGATGGCCTCATGCATTCATTTAGTTCCCAACATTCGTCTACACATGAGACCATTTCAAGAATGGCTCCAGACACAATGGTCACAAGCTACAGGGAGTTGGGAGGATCTAGTGGTTGTCACAAACAGAGTTCATCAAGAGATGGCATGGTGGAACAAAACAAACATAACACAGGGGAGACTTTTCACACCACCAACTCCAACAGCGACCATAACAACAGATGCGTCCCTAATAGGATGGGGAGCACACATGAACAATCTCAAAGTAAGAGGATTGTTGGCACCACAGGATGTGGTGAAGCACATCAATATCTTGGAACTAAAAACTGTGTTCCTAGCCTTAAAAGCCTTTCAGAAAGAGCTCTACGGGAAAAGGGTGCTGATACAAACAGACAACACTACAACAATGTTTTACATAAACAAACAAGGAGGGACTCAGTCTGTAGCACTCTCAACTCTAACGCAAGAAATTTGGAGATGGGCAATCCCAAGACAAATAGACATTCTAGCAATACACCTACCAGGGAAGGACAATGTAGAAGCAGACAGACTGAGCTGGCAAACGACATCATCCCACGAGTGGGAACTGAATCAAACAGAACTGCAAAGAATTTTCAAGAAATGGGGGACACCACAAATAGACTTATTTGCAACACCCCACAATGCAAAATGCCAAAACTTTGCATCCAGGCGACCTTGCAACCAGTCCCTAGGGAATGCGCTATGGATAGACTGGTCAGGGATTTTTGCGTACGCTTTTCCCCTAATACCATAAATGAACAAAGTGATCAGCAAATGCAGAATCAGCAAAATGACAATGATTCTCATCGCACCACAGTGGGCGAGACAGACTTAGTTCTCAGAACTAATGGAAATTTCACAAGAAACAAAGCACAAACTTCCAAAAGAAAAGATTTGCTAACAATGCAAAACGGGAAAGTGCTTCATCCAGAACCAGAGAGTTTAGGCCTATCGGCATGGCTCCTGAAGATTTAGAATTCGCACATCTCAAACTACCAGAAAGCACAATGGCTGTTCTAATAGAAGCTAGGAAACCAACAACAAGAAAATGTTATACAGCGAAATGGAAAAGATACACACAATGGTGTCTTAAAAGGCGTCTTTCAAGAAAGATTACAAAAGAAAGAACAGTGCTAAAATACCTGACACAATTACCTCAAAGTAAATTATGTTTTACATCACTAAAAGTACACTTAGCAGCAATTGTCGTGTATACAAGAGGGGAAACAGGAAAGGGTTTCTTCACCTCACATGTGGTCAAACGGTTCCTAGAAGGAGCAAAAAGAATTGCACCACTAAAAATGGTACCAGCACCAACATGGAATCTGAACATAGTTCTAGCACAAATGACGAAAGCTCCTTTCGAACCACTACACAAAGCAACGCTACAAATGCTTACAATAAAAACGGCATTTTTAGTGGCAATAACATCCCTACGTAGAGTTAGCGAGCTGCAGGCACTAACACTACTGGAACCCTACTTCCAAATACATAGTAACAGGATTGTCATGAGGACAGATCCGCAATTCATACCAAAGGCGGTATCAAGATTCCACATAAATCAGAGTATACAAATACCAAGTTTCTTTCAAAATCCAAAGAACAAAGCGGAAAGAGCTTTGCACACACTTGACGCAAGAAGAGCAGTCCTGTATTACGTGAAAAGAACTAAAGAATACAGAAAGGGGGGCGTGGCTTGCCGACAACCGAGATGGCCGCTTAGCTCCGAGGCTCTGAGCCTTTGAGCCACCTTCAACCCCCAAAAATCCGTTCAAACATCCTGCAGCCGTGAGCACTGTCGAGAATCGGGCAGCCGCTGCTCTGAGGACTTCCCAGATCCT
The DNA here is from genome assembly GCA_963921515.1 of Calotriton arnoldi. Classification (NCBI taxonomy): domain Eukaryota; kingdom Metazoa; phylum Chordata; class Amphibia; order Caudata; family Salamandridae; genus Calotriton; species Calotriton arnoldi. The sequence goes on from CAWUFW010003619.1 coordinate 1,707,831, forward strand.
CTTCTGACGACGTTTGAGGCAGCGGATCCAGAGACTCGGCGAAGCGATCCCGTGCTGGGGCCACAGGGACGCGCAGGCCGTGCAGACGTCTGGAAAGCAATCACGCGAGTGCCGGTGCTGCTCCCGGGCCCCGAGTGCGGGGCGGCCCTCGGCCTTGGCGCGTCGCCCTTCTAGCAGCTGGGGGAAGTGAAGTGGCTGGCGGGCCCCCCCTGGGAACGTCGGGGGGATCGCGTGGACGGTTTGAGGCGGTGCTGCGCCGGGTGGGCTCCGGAGCGCGCCTTTCATCAGGAACGACGTGGGCGCCATTGTCTGGCGCATTTCCTTGGATCCACCACGAGTGGAGTGGGACGCGGCTGTGTTCCGGGCGGACTCCGGCGCGGCCTGATTATCGGACACTAGAAGCGCGGTATTCGGCCCCTGAGCCTTGCCCCATCCCCCCCCCCTCTCGCTCTACAGGCGGGGGTGGGCATTGGGAGCTGGAAGGACTTCGCCCCAAATTTCGTGCAGCAGTGCCCGCCCCCCACCGGCTAATGGACAGTTGGACAGTGTTTCCCTCACGGAGGTGAGTCGGCGCAGGGGGGGTCATTTCAAGCTCAGGCAGTTGTTGCTGGACGGCGGGCCCGACCACTCCAGGAAGCCACCGGGGTGTGTGCTGGGTGCTGGGTGTTGGTGTCAGGCATCTAAGTTGCGGGCCTGTTTCCCTGGTGGGACCACTGCAGTGACGCAGTAACAGCTTCTCCCCTCCCTCCCTACGCAGTTGGATACAGGGTGGTGGCGGACTCGGTCTCCGGTCTGACCGCGTGGGGCAGGGGCCCCCCCCCTCTCTTCTCTCGGAGCGCGCTGGTGTCCAGCTTTGCCCACAATTGTCAGTCGTCAGTTGCGACATTGGCGATATGGCTACCAATAAAGGGACTCGACAATCGGGCCTGGCCAAATTGACCAAGTTCGCGCATTCAAAGACCCGGGCTGCGGAGGATGAACAGGCGGGGACTGGGGAGAAGCCACCGACGCCGACTGAGGGCCCATCCCTCGTGGACGTAATGGAGGCCATCCAGGGAGTGCGCACAGCGTTGGAGGCTAAAATAGATACCGCCATGACTGAAATTACTTTCATCCGCGCCGACCTTCGCAAAATGGGGGACAGAGTCAAGGAAACTCAGGATTCTGTCAAAACCTTATCGGCTTCATCAAAGTCCCTTGAAGCTACAGTCAAACGCCTGGAAGCCCAAGCGTCCGTCTTCGAGGCGAAGCTGGAGGATTATGAGGGGCGTGCTTGGAGAAATAACGTCCGTATTTTGGGGGTTCCTGAAAAATCAGAGGGGCAGACCGCAGACTTGTTTGTAGAGGAGTTGATACAGAAACATCTGCAACCTCGATCCCTCTCGAAATACTTCTCCGTGGAACGGGTGCATCGGGTGCCCGGAGGTCCCCCAAGGCCAGGAGCCCCTCCAAGACCCTTGCTGGCACGAATTTTCAACTTCCGGGATCGGGATATAATTCTAAAGGCGGCCAGGAGCGGTCCCCCTCTGAAACTCGACAACGCCACTATCACCTTTTTTCCGGACTTCACCTTTAAAGTGCAACAACAACGGAGGGCCTTCCTGGAGGTCAAGCGAGCTCTCCGAGAGGAGGGCCTCAAGTATGCCATGCTTTTTCCAGCAGTCCTGGTGGATGGAAAAACGCGTTTCTTTCAGACCCCGGAGGAGACTTGGGACTGCCTTGAGAACTGGCGTACTTCTTCCGCCCGTCACCGTTCGTCCCCCACTCAGGGGCTCGGACTGGATAGTCCACAGGACCGCTCAGGTGGCAATGGGACTGGTTGATCCTCGAAGTACGTCCACTGCGTCCACGACTTGAACGAAGTGTTGGAACTGTGTTGGACCCAGACAGTTAAACGGTCACGATGAGTATTGATTCGCATGTCAGGGAGTGGGTGGGCTAACGTTCTTCTACTTGCACTTGTTTTTGGGACTTAAACCCTATTGGACTGATGCTAATCTGTCATTTTGTTTTGCTGCTTTGAGGGGTTGGGGTTGAGTAGTACTTTATTTGCATATGCTGCAGGGCCTCAGGATTTGATAGCAAGTGTAACGGCTGCTCCATTATTTTGTTTAGGGGGTCTGTTGGGTGGTCACTCGGGTGGCTCGGCAGCGTACACGCCCTCCTTAGTTTTGATGAACGGGGATTACAGGCGCTCTGCAAATTGGGGGTGGGCAGTTTTGAGTCCACGTTGCAGGGAGGCAGGGTGGGGGGATCCAGGGTTACGATTTGGGATTTTTGCGGTTTTTTGAGGGTTTTTATTTATTTCGTTTTACTTGGTGCAGTTTCTCGAACAATCTTATTTGCAACACCAGTTGGGTCCTGGGTATGTGGTTTTTGCGATTTTCAACGCACATTTGTGATGGCTTTTCATTATTGTGTCTCCTGTGCCAGAGTAGAATGTTTAATCGTGCTCTTTCACTCGCTGGGGGTGGGGGGGCCTCACTTTCACAGTTTTTAATGAGTCAAGACTGTAATCCTATTCCATCCAGGGGCTGCCTCAAAATACTCTTGTGGAATGTGAACGGATTGGGAGACCGCATCAAGAGGGTTATAGTGTTGCAATATTTAAAACGACAGTCCCCAGACTTGATTTTGCTTCAGGAGATGCATGTTCAGGGTACCTCCTACTGCGCACTTCATAGGTGGGGCTATAAACTTATTGCACATGCGGGCTATACCCGTGGGTCCAGAGGGGTGGGCATTCTGGTACGCACCTCCCTGCCACTCCAGGTGTCTAAAATCACTTCCGACCCCCTCAGTAGATTTGTCTCGGTCTCTGGGCAGTGAGAGGGGAGGCTTCTAAATGTAATATCTTTTTATGTCCCCCCCAAGCTTCATTCTTCAACTCTGACCGATCTTGGCGCACACCTGCTCAATTTACCGGAGGGTGACATGTTGGTGGGCGGTGACTGTAACGCGGCCCTTAATGGTGACCTTGATCGTTTGCCGCCTAAATGGGGGGAGTCACCTGGCAAGCACTTAATGGAATTTTTAGACGCCTTAGGCTTGATTGATGTATGGCGTGTATGTAATCCAACGTCCAGGCAATACACTTTTCACTCCGGGGTACACAGGAGTATGTCTCGCATTGATTATTTGTTTTGTAAGGCAACCCAGCTTCCATAATTTGGGGAGATTACTTTTCTTCCGAGGGGTATTTCCGACCATTCACCTATTGTGGAGGCATTCCCCCCCCCCCAACGGCCGCGAAATGACGCTCCCACCGTGGTATCTTCGCGTACCAGCGGTACACGCCAACTTGCTGGACGCCATCCAAAATTACTTTATTGATAACGATGGTTCTGTCGCCTCTGACGTAATACTGTGGGAGGCATATAAGACTGTGATCCGTGGGTGCGGAGTGGCAGCTGTGGCAGGGCATAAGAAGGAGAAGTGTAAACAACTACAGGATATAGAGAAGGAAGTGACAACTTTAGAAGCCGATATGGTCGCCTCCGCATCCTCGGAAGTCTCCCATACATTGGCTATAAAGCAGAAAGAATAGCGAGACATAGCTGAAGATGCCGCTAGGACCCATTATCGAGCCACTCAGCACCGTCTTTACGATATTGGCGATAAAGCTAGTAAGTTGTTGGTGTGGCTGGATAGGAAGGAGTAGGCCAATAGATGGGTGGTGGAGATTTTAGACCTGCAGGGTGTCTGGCACCACGATAAGCTCGGGATTGCAGAAGCCTTTGCCAATCACTTCAGGGTTGTTTATACCCCCTCATCCACATCCACCCAGGCCGCGGCAGCTGAATTGCTTTCCACGTTACCCTTACCACAACTGGATCCGCAAGAGGTATCAGACCTTGACGCCGATCTGACCTCGGAGGAGGTTTCCAAAGCCATTGGGGCGCTGCAATCTGGGAAGGCCATGGGTCCGAGTGACCTCCCAATCGAACTTTACAAAATAACCGCCTCCGTTATCGCGCCCTTTTTGGTGCGTATGTATGACGAAGGAGTATCCCTCGGTACTTTGCCAGCTACACAGAGATTGGCCGATATTGTGGTCATCCATAAAACGGGCAGACCACCGGACCGCTGCTGCTCGTATAGACCGATCTCTCTTTTAGACCCCGAGGTCAAGATATTGGCCAAACTCTTGGCCCTTCGCCTCTGCCCACGTCTTCACAAATTGATCCACCTGGATCAATCTGGCTTTATGCCAGCCAGAAATACCGCGCTCAATCTGCGTCGTTTGTTTGGGGTGCTGGGCCGGGCCTCCACTATTCAGGAGGATTCAGTGATAGTGTCCTTGGATGCTAAGATGGCCTTCGATATGATTGAATGGCCCTTTTTGTTTGCGGTGCTGGAGAGATATGGGTTCGGCGCTCGTTTTATATCCTGGGTGCGCCTACTTTACGCCCGCCCAGTGGCCCGGGTTACGGTAAACAGAGACCGGTCAGCCGTTTTTGAGCTGGGTAAGGGCACGCAACAGGGATGCCCCCTGTCACCTCTTCTTTTCGCCTTAGCCCTAGAACCCCTAGCCATATGGATTAGAGGTGACCACCTGATTCGTGGTTTGAATTGGTCACCAGATTGGACGGACAGAATTTCCCTCTATGCCGATGATATTCTACTTTACTTGGCCCGACCCCGGTCTTCAATCCATAGAGTGCTACACATTTTCGCCCTCTTCCAACAATATTCCGGCTACACGATCAACTGGGATAAATCTCTGGTTTATGTCTTGAGCGGTGAGCAACCGATCCTCCCATTGGGTTGTCCGGCCCAGATCGTCACTGAGGGTTTTCGGTATTTGGGTATATATATCACCAAAGATGAAGGTGTTTTCCACCGTCAAAACTTAATCCCTCCGCTCCAGCGGTTCCGTGCTGATGTGCAACATTGGAAATCTTTACCTCTCACACTCCTGGGTAGAGCCGCTCTTTATAAAATGATGGCACTTCCCCGCTTTCTTTATGCATTGCAGAATACGCCTTTTTTGGTGTCTTCCCAATACTTTCTCTCTATTGAGTCCGAGGTACGCTCCTTATTATGGAATAATGGTACACGCAGAATCGCTCTCGCCAAGCTCACTAAAAGCTGGTATGATGGGGGCATAGCCCTGCCTGCCATTAAATATTATTATTGGTCCTCGCAACTGGTGGTTCTCAACCACTGGATGCATCGGCCCATAGCTGATTCGGCGTAGACAATGGACAGGTATAATATGTCTTCGGGTAACTTTCTCAGGGCTTTGTATGGCGGGAAGAAATATGCACCTAAGTACACTCCGACCTCTACTACGGTCTCTTTTATGGTACTCGGCCACTGCGGCGTTGGGTTGGAAAGGTAAGATTACGAAGGCCACCCCGTTGCTTGAGTCTCTTCAGCTAGGCATGCTCTCGAGGTTCCCAGGGTTTGACAAATGGGACTTAATTGGCCTCTCGACGGTGGGTGACCTTTGAACTAGGGGGGCAGTTGTCCCGTTTAGTGATTTACAACAGCAATACCATCTTCAGGCGGGGGAAACTTTCCAGTACCTTCAGGTACGTAGTGCACTACAAAAGGCGCTACCTAGAGGCTCCGACCTGCCGTTTCCTCACCATTAGAAGATAGATTACTGGATGATTACCTCCCAGAACGGGCGATTTCCCTGACATACCGTAAGATTCTTAATAATATGCCCGACTCCATGGGTAAATTACGGGCAAAATGGAATGATGAGGAGGGAGAGCTCCATGACGAAGAGTGGAGGGAGGCCTTGGTATCACCTCGGGAGGTGGCGATCCGTTCTCGTTTTAAATTGATACAACTTAAACTGCTGCATAGGGCATACTACACCAGTTCGGCACTCGTTAAGATGGGTCTTTGTCTTCTCCGGATTGCCCCCGGGGCTGCGGACAGTTAGGTACTTTCCTTCATCAATGGTGGGATTGCCCCGACCTTCAGAGATATTGGGGAAGAGTGATTTCCGCCATGTCCCAAATATGCCATAAATCAATTTATGTATCCCCACGTCTCTGTCTTTTGAATGTTTGGGAAGCCACTGACCTAACCAGGTTTGAACGTCTCTGGGTTACACTGGGACGTATGATTTCCAAACGCAATATTGTTAGAACCTGGAAGGGGGGGGTTGCACTCAGACACAACAACAACAACAACAAAAAAAGAAAAAAGAGAAGAAATACTTCAATTCCGGACCCAACCCCTAGATGGCGGAATAATGCACAGCATAGTGAATCCAGAAAATTCTTCAAGCTGCAAAACTACACCGACAGGTGAGAAACTATTCGATCTAGAACACCAGGATGACTCTGCAGAGCAGTTGAGTTGGTATGGGGAACTTGCGGAAGCCAGTGGACTGGATACTTCTCCAGATACTGGCATGCTCTCTCCACCTACAGTGGCTACGAAGGAGGAAGCATCCTATGCCATGGTGGTAAGAAGATCAGCTGAAGTCCTCGGACTAGAACTACCCTCAGTGCAAGGCAGGACTAATCTCCTGACTGAAGTGCTTCAAACCTGGGGCTTCCACTTCCGAACCCCTTTTGCCCTTTAATGAGGCACTTACAGACGTCCTTCTAGGCACGTGGTCCAAGCCTAGCACATGTGCTCCTGTGAACAGGACGGTTGCATGCCGCCATCGGCCAGCACCGGGTGATGCGAAGTTCCTCAGCCAACACCCCACCCCTGAAAGTTTGGTGGTGCAGGCCTCTACAGGGTGCGTTCCCTTCCACCCCTCCGGATAGGGAATCCAAGAGGTTGGATGCATTTGGGAAGAAATCGTTTTTTTCCTCCAGCCTGCCATTGCGGTCGGTGAATACTGCATGCTTATTGGGCCGTTTCTCCCACTCCCTTTGGGAGACAGTTGCGCAAGTGCTGCCTCGAGTCCCGGAGGAGGCCCGGGCTGTGCTCTCTCAAGCAGTCAAGGATGGGAGAGATGCAGCACAATTCACCATTCGGTGTGGCCTAGATACGACAGATTAGCTGGGCAGATCGATTTCAACGACCGTGGCCTTAAGGTGCCACGCCTGGCTTACGACAACTGGCTTCTTGGGTGATGTCCAGGCAAATCTGATGGACATGCCCTTTGATGGAACCCGTCTTTTTGGGGAAAAGGTAGATTCGGCCCTGGTCAGCTTCAAGGACTCTCGAGCTGCAACCAGATCCTTGGGCCTTTCCTCTACTCCTCGGGGCCAGTCTTCCTTTTGTGGCAACGCAAGGGGTTTCCAGCCGCGTCAGCCCTATCCTATCCACCATCCTGCACAGACTTCACAAGCCGTGCAAGGACGTGGACGCAGTGAATTCCGATCCAGGAATGGAGGCCAGAAGTCGTCTGCCACCCTGCCCCCGGCAGCCGCAGCCTCCAAGCACTCCTAGACTGACTCTGCAAGGCCACTCTACTCCCAGTTGGTGGGAGAATTCATCATCATCCCCCCACTGGAGATCTATAACATCGGACAAGCGGTTCTTTCAGATCGTCCAGGAGGGCTATTCTATGCCTTTTCTTTATTTTCCGTTTCCCATTCTGCCAAATCAGGAACGGTTGACGGAGGATCATCTGAAATTGCTCCAAGAGGAATTCACAGCTTATTTGGCCAATGAAGCTATAGAAAGGGTCCCGGTTTCAGAAGCAGGCAGTGGTTGTTATTCCCGCTACTTTCTGATTCCAAAGAACAACAAAGGGTTACGGCCCATTTTGGCTCTTCGGCCCGTCAGTCTCTTCCTCAAGAAGGAGAAGTTCAAGATGCTTACTTTAGCTTGAGTCTTGTCTGCCCTGGACCAGGAAGACTGGATGGTAGTGTTGGATCTGCAGGATGCCTATTTTCACATCCCTATCCTACCGGGCCACAGGCGTTACTTGCGGTTCAAGGTAGGCTGCAAGCACTTTAAGTTTACCACGCTCCCCTTCGGCCTTTGCAGTGCCCCTCGGGTATTCACCAAGGTGATGGCGGTGTTCACAGCTCATCTGCGCAGGTTAGGGGTGTCAGTCTTCCCCTACCTCGATGACTGGCTGTTAAAGGCGTCCTCGCCCCAGGCTGTCATCTCCCACCTTCAGACTACGGAAGACCTCCTGCATTCGCTGGGGTTCTCTCTAAACGTGCCGAAGTCACACCTGACTCCTTCTCAGACGGTCCCTTCATCGGAGCTGTTCTGGACACAGTGCAGTTTCGGGCTTATCCTCCCGAGCAGCGAGTCCAGGATATTCGGGTTATGATTCCGATGTTTCAGCCTCTATCCTGGATTTTGGTTAGACTGACTCTGACGCTGTTGGGCCTCATTGCCTCCTGCATCCCGCATCCCGTTAGTAAAGCATGCCAGGTGGCGTATGCGGGCTCTGCAGTGGGACTTGAAGTTCCAGTGGGCACAGCATCGTGGAAATCTCACCAACATCAGATCAGGAGCGACCGGGACCAAGTCATCCTTGTAGCTTCGGACTGGGCAAGGAGAGTCTGGTATCCAGAGCTTCTGAAGATGAACATCGATCCTCCGATCCTGCTGCCCCTTCGGGAGGATCTTCTGTCACAGCAGCAGGGGAGGGTTCTCCACCCGAACCTATCAACTCTGCGCCTCCATGCGTGGAGATTGAGCAGTGGCAGTTGATAGTTTTTGACCTTGTAATGTTATTCAGGCGGCCCTCCACTAAGACGGTATACGCCTTCCGTTGGCAGAAATTTGTATTATACCGTACAGAAAGGTCTATTGACCCTCTGTCTGCTTCTCTTTCTACTGTCCTTCTAGTCATTTTAACCCTTGCCCAACAGGGCTCTGCTTCTGGAACTCTCAAGGGTTATCTCTCTGCTCTGTCTGCCTTTTTGCGGCTGCCAGACCAGCCTTCTCTCTTCAAATCTTCTATTGTACATAGATTTCTGAAAGGTCTGGCTCACTTATTTCCACCCACGCCCTTTGTCATGCCACAGTGGGACCTTAATCTGGTCCTCACCTACCTGATGTGTACTCCCTTTGAGCCTAATTGTCCCCTCCAGCTGTTGACCATCAAAACAGCCTTCTTAGTGGCGATTACATCGGCCCGGAGGGTGAGTGAGTTGCAGGTGTTATCTTGCTCGCCTCCCTATGTAATGTCCTTTCCGGACAAAGTGGTGCTTCGCACCCGGGCTTCATTTTTGCCAAAGGTTGTGACCCCATTCCATCTGGGCCAATCCATCACATTGCCCACCTTCTTTGCTCCTCCGCATTCCTCTAAGGAGGAGGCGCGTCCCCACCGACTGGACCCAAGAAGAGCGTTGTCGTTGTACCTTCACTGCACAAAAAGAGTTCCAAGTGGACGACCAACACTTTGTGGGGTACGTGGGAGCAAAGAAGGGAAGGGCAGTCCAGAAAAGGCCCATCTCTCGCTGGGTCGTTCTCTGCATAAGGATCTGCTATGCCCATGCAAAGAAACAGCCCCCTGAGGGATTAAGGACTCATTCCACCATGGGAAAGGCTGCGACTACGGCCTTGGCTCGGGGTCTCCCCGTCCAAGACATCTGTCAGGCAGCATCGTGGGCATTGCTGCACACGTTTGCAAAGCACTATTGCCTGGGCGGTCAGGTCTGCAGTGATGGGCATTTTGCCCGCTCGGTCTTGCAGGACTTTCTAGTTTAGGATATTGGTCCGCAGCCCACTGCCGGGATGGTATGGCTCGGGTATCTAATTCAGAGGTAAGTAATCTGCAGCTAGAAGTCTCTATCAGATGAACAAGTTACTTACCTTTGGTAACGCATTATCTGGTAGAGACTCTATCTAGCTGCAGATTCCTTACAGCCCCACCCATGCCTCCCCTCTTTGCGGACTAATATTGTAGGGCTAGGGTTACTTCCCTTTCAGGGCCCTAGTTTTGCACACAACTGCGTCAGTTACTTCATGGCTCTGCGCTTCTGGCACGGAAAAAAGAAAAGTACTGACGTCCACGCGCCTGGGTGGTGCCTTGTATAGGTGACCGCTACGTCATAACCGATGCTACCCTTGCCGACAATGTCACGCGGAGCCGAATGGAGCCACCCGACGGCTTGTGCAATGGGTATTGCTCAGCGAAAGTTTCCGGATCCAGCCTGACGCCTGGGAATCCAAAGGTAAGGAATCTGCAGCTAGATAGAGTCTCTACCAGATAATGCGTTCCCGAAGGTAAGTAACTTGTTCTTTGGGGAGCGCTTTTGCAGGTGTGTTGAAGTCCTCTTTACGTAACCATGGACACAGATTAGGGTGAAGGAAGGGGGCGCTAGAGGGCGCACTGCGAAATGGCCGCTCTCTAGAGCAGCTCCGCCGGCCGAGCTCACAATCCGGCCATTATCCTTCATATCCTGCCTTGCTTCCTATTTCCACTGACGACCACTGTGCTCCAGGAACTCGAGGTCTGCCCTGGCTGAAAACTGCGGGCCAAAACACCGCCACAGCGGAGATTGCTGACTGTGTAGCGCGGGGCCTGCACTGATAACGTGGCGGATCGCGCTCGGACCGGGCGCTTCAGGTAGGCCGCGGCCGGCACTGGCGGTGGGGTGGGAGTGCTGGGGGCGGGCGCGGCTCCCTGTGTCGGGCGCGGGACGGTCTGTGTGGCGGTGCCTGGGGGGGTAGCGGGCACTCGGCCGACGGATTCCGCTGTGCCTGGTGATCCGTGATTCCTCCGGTTTTCTGCCTGCGCAGCCTATTCGGCGCCGGACTTGCTGGGGGGTTGCGCTGTGGCTCCTGGCCTCGTGGCCGGCCGCCGTGCTACCGCGAGTCTGCCTGTGGGTGGGTGTACGCGCCGGTCTGTGCCCCTGACTGCCTGCTAGCAGAGCGCTCCTTACCTGGCTGACCCAAAGGCTCCATCTTCACCCTACGCTGCTGTGACTGCGGGGGAGTTGGCTCTTCGTCAGTGCTTTCGCCTTCGTCGCGACGGACCTGGGTCTCCGACATTGCCGCCTGCTGCGGGCCGACCACGGTGATAGTGGCTGCGGTGTGGCGTGGCACTACCAGCTGGATTGTTGCGACTGCCTCATCTTCCTATCCCGGCCTGCCCTGACTGGGCTCCACATTGTTGCGTGGTTCGTGGCACCTGCTTCCTCTTCCTTGCCTCGGGCCCCTTGGTGTGAGGGGCCAACAGAAGTCCGGATCTGCTGGCTGACTCGCCCCCCCCCCCCCCTTCGGGCACGCTGCGCAGGTAGTGGTCAACTCCTGGTCTGCCTGCGGTGGTGGACGACACATCGATCCTGTGCGGTCGCTCTGCGCTGGTGCCATCGGGGGGGCAGTGGCTGACAGCATTGCAGTTGGAGTTGCCCCACTGTCTCCTCTACGCCACGTTCCATCGTGGGTGTGGTACACCCTCCGCTTCATCGGGTCCACGACCTTTTTGCGGTGCTGCTGAAGTCCATATTCCATAGCTGTACCTGCGCTCTGGGGCGTCCTGGTGAACGTGCACGTCATGGGGAAGAGCCAACCTCGCCTCACCTTCGAACCCCGGAAAACCAGCAGATCTGCTCAGCATGCAGCCTCTGACTCGGAGGCGGACACCTCTACTGATCGCCTCACCAGCATTGACAAAACGCTACTTGCTGTGCAGGCCAGCCTGCAATCCATTGATGGCAAGATAGATCATCTCAACCTCCGCATGGACCACATGTCATCCAAGTTAGACAAACATGCCCAGCACCTGGGGGAGGCCGAGACTCGCCTCTCGGATGCTGAGGATGGCTTGCAGCAGGTCGCTCACAAGGCGGCTTCTATGGGGAAGGTTCTCGCCGTCATCCAGGCCCGTAATGAAGATTTGGAGGCTAGATTGCGTCGTAATAATGTGCGCATTACGGGTCTGCCCGAATCCACCAACACAGGCCGCCTCGAGACCTTCGTGGAGAAGCTTCTGCGGGACATCTTTGGAGCGGAGCAGTTGTCACAAATCCTTATAGTGGAGCGCGCTCATCCCTCCTTGGCTGCATGTCCCCCCCCCGGGGGCCCCGTCTCGCCCTATAATTGCTCGCCTTCTAAATTATAGAGACCGGGATGCGATTCTCTGCCTGGCCCGTGAGAAAGGCACTATCACGCATGAAGGCAACACCCTTGCCTTCTACCCAGATTTCACGATGGCGGTACAGGAGGCCCGGAGAGCATACCAACCTGCCAAAAAACTCCTTCTTGCTGCAAGTGTACCATACGCCATGCTCTATCCTGCACGGTTGCGGGTGGACGACAACGGGAAATATACGTTTTTCACTTGCCCGAAATTGTCTTTGGATTTTGCTAAGTCGGTGTCCCGTCACAGTCGATCCCCCAGGCATGCAGCGGGAGACGACCCTGCGGGATCTGACGACGCTGTCGCTGGGCCTGGCGGACTTTGATTCCTGAACGTCGGAGTGGTGTAGTATTTCTGGTTCTGCATTCCATGTTTTGCTGTATCCTATGTGATGGGGCCTTGGGCAGGTCGTGACATGATCTGGACTGCAACATGTACTTTGAGTTTGTTAATGTGCACCACAATCAAAACTATTTCTGGTTGCAAAGGCTGGGATTGGTATAACATGATAGCTCGGCCAACTCCTGTTCTCACAGGGAGGGAGTTTGTGCTCGGTGCCCCCCTATATGGGTGATCCCCATCATTTGTTCTCTCTTGGGAATTGTAGTGGGGACTTGTTTCTGGGGGGTTGGGATGGCTTTAGCGTGTTGGGGCTGCTGAAGTGGGTGGGGGGTGCTGGGGTGGGGGGGGGATTCGGGGTTTGTATCTGTGTCTAGATGTTTTCCTATCGTATTGAATGCTACTTATGCCTTTTTGTCCACAAATTGGTCACTTGGTAGATTTCATTGTATGTATACTTTGCTCTTGACATGCACAGTAATGGTGTAACGGTATCTTGTGTAACTTGGAATGTACGGGGGCTCAACTCGCCGAAAAAGATTCGACAGGTACTCGCTCATTTAGACCGCCATCACATCAGCATTGCCCTCCTACAAGAAACGCATCTCACACGACATACTGATCAACTAGTTGGGTCTCGCTGGGCTGACTTTCGCTTGGCCTCCTCTTACTCCTCTTATAGCAGGGGGGTGCTTACGCTAGTTGGGAGAGGGCTTCCCTTTAAGGCACACCGCACTCATATTGACGCTGCAGGCCCATACGCTATGGTGCATGGCACTCTGGCAGGCAAATTGGTCACCATTGTTAATTGCTATGGTCCTAACGTGGATGACCCTGGCCTATTTGCGGGTATTTTTACCCTCTTGCACGATTGGCCAGATGCCGCGATCCTCTGGGGAGGGGACCTAAACACGCACCTAGACCCCAGCAAAGACGAGTCTAGTGGTAGAGAGGGACACTCGCCGGGGGCGGCTCATGTGATTAATTCCGGTATGGCGGAACTTGGACTGCTTGATGTATGGCGGCACAGGCATGTGGATACACGCATAGCTCTACAGCGCATGGCAGTTGGTCTCGCCTTGATTACTGGCTGATCAGCGATGGGGTGGCGGGCTGGGTGTCCGAAGTGGAGAGTTTGCCACGCACACTCTCGGATCACAGCCCTGTACAACTTACTCTTTGCATTCCTCAGGTGACTCCTCGATCCTTTACCTGGCGCTTTCGGGCTGAGGCATTGCTAGACCCGCTTTATCTGGAAACCATTTGCGAGGCCATTACTCAATACTTTGACACCAACACGGGGTCTGTAGATAGCGCGGGTGTACTTTGGGAGGGATTTAAGGCCACTATCCGGGGCACTTGCATAAGCACATCGGCGGGTATACTAAAGGATATACTGGGCCAGATAACTAAATTAGAGGCGACGCTGACCCGTCTTGAGCGCGAATACGAGCGGGTACCTGGTGAGTTAACTCTGGTGTCCTTAAAAGAAGCCTTGCTTGAGCACGCGAAGCTGGCGTAGGAGGAGATGCGCTATATCTCTAAGCGCCATGTGGCCCGTTCTTATGGGGAAGGGGGGAGGCCGGGGCATCACTTAGCCACAAAAATTAAACATCGCATGAGCCAGGACATAATCACTAAGATTACTGACAACACGGGGCAGGACCACTACAGTGTCACAGACATCACTGAACAGTTTAGGCAGACATACAAATCATTGTATACCTCTCAAGGCGCGACAGATACTGCGGAACTGGATGCCTACTTGTCGCGGGTGACCCTCGCTTGGTTGTCGGAGGGACAGAGGGACTATTTAGGTCAACCTATTACAGTGGAGGATATTCGTATGGCCATAGCCTCTCTCCCTAACAAAAAGGCGCCTGGCCCCGACGGCTTTTCCTCTGAATTCTACAAGGCATACGCTGAGGAGCTTTCCCCCTTCTTGCTGGCGGTGTATGCGGAGGCTTATGATTCAGGCATACTTCCTCCGTCTCTTCGCGAGGCGTTAATTATTACTCTTTAAAAAAAAAGGACAAACCACCTGCTCACTGTGACTCCTATAGGCCACTATCGCTCATCAACACTGATGTTAAAATCTTAGCGAAAATATTGGCCACTCGCCTCCAGCCGTTGATGCAACATCTGGTCCTGCCAGACCAATCTGGATTTATACCCACGCGGTGCACCTCCCATAACCTCCGTACTCTGTTTGCTCTGTTCCACACCCTGTCTCCCGACCTGCCTGCGGCGGCTGTCATGCTTGACGCTGCCAAAGCATTCGATTCCATCGAATGGGGTTATTTATTTTTTGTTCTCCAGCGGATGGGATTCTCTCCCTTTTTTGTTAATTGGGTCAGGCTACTCTATACACGCCCCACGGCGCGTGTCCGAGTGGGGGGTCATACCTCGGCTTTGTTCTCCATAACTAGGGGTACCCGGTAGGGATGCCCCATCTCGCCGCTGTTGTTTGCCCTGACAGTGGAACCCCTAGCATGCCTCATTAGGCAATGTCACAAATATGCGGCACTCCAGCTACATCACCGTCCTCTCATTATTTCACTATATGCGGACGACATGCTGCTTTTTCTTTGGGAACCCCGCGCTCATCTGGCGTCTGTTTTGCGTGAATACGTCAGGTTTGCACGGTTCTCCGGGCTATCTATAAACTGGTCTAAATCCATAGTGATGCCACTGACCACGTGTACGCTCCCGCACGAGCTGGACTTCCCCCTCACGTGGGCGACGGAGTCAGTTAAATATTTGGGGGTCTGGGTCCACCGGGATCCCAGCAGAGTGCTACGGGAGAACTACGGCACCGCTACAACAGTGTTAGAACAGCAAATTGACAGGTGGATTCGTCTGCCACTCTCGCTTGCGGACCGCATCGCTCTTGTGAAAATGGTGGTGTTGTCAAAATTCTTATATCTTTTTTACAATGTGCCGATCCCTCTTTCCCAACATTTTTTTAAGACAGTGCGTTCGTTGCTTCTCCGGCTGATCTGGGGGGGGGGGAGGCAGGCCCGTGTAGGGCGGCGTACTCTTCTACTTGATTACAAGCACGGGGATTTCAATGCACCTGATATTTATTTGTATTATCTGTGCGCGCAGGCGCAATATGCGCATTTCTGGTTCACATCTCATGATTTCATTCCACATGTAGCAGTAGAACACTGGGACGCTCACCCCATACCGCTGAGCGCCATCCTAACACATAACCGTCGTCTCACACCTCGTGATACGATCAACACTATTAATTCAACGATCGCTGCCTGGCAGGCATTGGGCTGTCTGGCTGAGAAACTGCCGCTATACTCCCCGTTGCTTCCTATTGCATACCAGGCGGACATGACGGTGACCCACGAGGGGGGTATTATGCGCGCCTTAGCTCAGGCGGGAATTGATAAAATGCGAGATCTGTTTCCACATGGCACGTTCCTGTCATCTGGTGATGTTGACTACATCCAGCAAAAAACCCTGTTGTTCACTTTCTCACTTCACAGGCTGCGGAGAGCTTCGCAGGCCCATTTTCCGTCGTTCCCGGCGGAGCCTCCGACGTCCCTAGCACTACACGTCTTACTTACTAGCCCCACCCGACACAAGCTTGTTTCTAAGTTATACCGTGCTGCCAGAGCTGACAAGGTTCTTCCTGAGGATAAGAGCCTGATTAAGTGGAACGAGTGTCTGGACCCACCACTTACTCGGGAAGATTGGGAACACTGCTGTGCTCTGACTGGTGCCCTCACATCTAACGGGAACCTGCGTATCATCCATTTTAAATATCTCCATCAGGTCTACCACACACCTCGTAGGCTCTTTCACTACGGGCTTCGGGATTCAGATGCATGTACACTATGTGGCACTTCGGGTGCGGATTTTTGGCACCTAGCCTTGGCATGTAGGCAGGTGCAAAACTACTGGTCTGAGGTGGTAGCTAAGTTGTCTAAAATTATCGGGGTGGAACTGGCCTGCTCGCCCCAGATGTGTTTACTGGGTTTCCTCCCGTACCCAAAAGGTGCTACAGGTAGACTAGCCAAAGTGGCACTGCTTATTGCCAAGCGACGAGTGGCGATGGTGTGGGGCAGTAAACGCAGTCCTAAAGTTGCTCAGTGGCTTAAAGATCTGATTTACTGTAGAGAGAATTTAGTGCTATATGCGGAGGAGTTGCCGGTGTCCTCCCGGCCGAATGATATATGGGAGCCATTATTGATTCACTTACGTGAAACTGTTTCGCACGATGCCCCTGAAACCACGGATATGTAATCATTGCTCAATGTTAATGTTGGTAATGTATGCTACTCACAACTGTTATCGAAATTGGAATCTACCCTTCTGTGTGTATTCTTTATGACCATGAGTTGTTGGACAACATTGTTTGTTTTTGTTCTCTCACAATGTCTTAATTGTGTATTATATGACACTCTATGAAAATCAATAAAAAAAACACAAAAAAAACAGATTAGGGTGAAGGAAACTATCTGCGCCAGTCTGAGCGGAAAGGGGCAAGTGGCTGGCTGCCCTCTCTCCCCTCTGCTGTTCACGCTCGTGGTTGAGCATTTATCTGCATGGATACACACAGACGCCCAGGTAGAGGGATTCAGTGGCCAAACGGCAGTGAGGATAGAATTTCTCAGTATGGAGACGACCTATTTCTGTACGTCCGGGGCCTGAGACCTCCATTCCCTGTCTTATAGATATTTACTGACGTTTATAAGCTGAGGCCTCTGGCCTCAAGTTAACTGGGGGAAATCCGTGTACATGTCTCTTAGTGAGAGCTGTAGTTCTCATCCGTCCTTTACTCCCCTTCAGATGGTGGATGACCTTTTCAGGTATTTATGGAAATCATAGCATGTCCACAACGAGGCTGGGATTTGAATATAGTTTCACTCCTACACAGACTGAAGACAGACCTTGCCTCTTTTACCTCTCTTCCCCTCACAATAATGGGTTAATGCGCATTATTTAAAATGGTTTCCCTGGTACGCTTTCTTTATACTTTACAAAACTTACCTATTTCAGCTCCCACTAATGTCTTTTTACGAGTTTACATTTCAGATCAGTGGGTTCCAATCGCAGGCAGGCCCCCTACGATGGTGGGTTGCGGATGTTCTGCCTTTTTCCTGGAATTCCCAGCTTATTCCTATTAACAATTGTATATTCGGGGAGAGAGAAGCCCCCCTCCCCCAAACAGATTAAAATTAAACCTCCTAGAAATATTTAATTTATTCTACGTATTCCCTAGAGTGGTCACTTGAATCTCACTATTGTGCTGGCAAGAAACGCTTAAGAACATTTATTGGTACGCAAAGCCCACTGCGATCACTCCCCGATGGGGTCCTCTTGGCTTGTTCAGTTGGCAAGACTAGCAGGCTTCAGATAATGGAACATGATAGGCATCTCTTTATCGGGTGATGTGTGGCGAAATGATGGTATCTGATCCTTTCAAGACGTGGTCACAGATTTTCAATTGCAAAACCCCCCAGTTGTTTAGATATCTCCAATTACTGCATGCACTTGAGAGCTGTGTAAGTAAATTGGCGGCACTACCGAAATTCAGTCCTTTGGAGGCCATGTTGACTGCTGTGTTCCTGCGAGTGAAAGAAACATCCATGCTGTACTGATCTTTAGTTGTCAACTC
This sequence comes from Calotriton arnoldi, assembly GCA_963921515.1. Lineage (NCBI taxonomy): Eukaryota > Metazoa > Chordata > Amphibia > Caudata > Salamandridae > Calotriton > Calotriton arnoldi. Next base: position 1,725,779 of record CAWUFW010003619.1, read on the forward strand.
CCCTGACCCCAATCTGAAAATGAGGGAAGTGTGGCTTCTTGACCTTCGTAAATTGGACGATGATGATTGGATCGAGGCAAAGATGTCATAACTGGTGCTGGCCATCTGTCCGCCTTCATTTTATTCAGTTTATATACTTTGAAAGGTACTATAAGAACTCCTTGAGTTTATGGAAATTGGCAAAGGCGAGAATTTATAATTGTCAAAGGTGTTATCTCCCTCTTGGTACGTACCTTCAGATGATATGGCAGTGCTCCCAAGTGAAAGGATACTGACGTAGGGTATGTGACACATTAGGCGATGTGATAGGGAGGACTTTAGGTCCATATTCAAGTGGTTGCTCAGGTGTTCCCCTTTTTGTCCAGTTACAAGCTGGGCTATCATGACATGGTCTTGTTCTTTGGGGTGTGGTAGAGGTGCTTTTGTACTACTATAGCTTAAGTAATTGTTGTCCTTTTTGTGCCATTGGTGTAGTAGCTGGTTTACATAAAATAGACAGCATGGTTGTAAAGCCCCAATTGCAGTCTTTTAGTATTGATTGTTTTACCTCCTGGACCTCTCCTAGTTTGGCTAAAGTTGCTGAACAATTGCAGGGTTAATTTAAAGCTGGGTGTTTTTTTTTTAGCATTTCTATCACTATCTCTTCCATCACCTCCTTTCTATTGTCAGTGATAGCAATGGAAGATGTTTCCTGCATCACCAGAATTTTACTGTGAAAGTTTGCTGTCTTTGTGGTCATAGCCCCTGTTATTATATCCAAAGCCCTGCATATTGTTCACATAGAGAGAATTGGTCGAGCCAGTGGGGTTTCTGGTATCACATGATTTTGTTTGCTAGGATCCTGTCCATCATGTGATGAACTTGTGTCAGTGGGGCGGTTTAAAGTACTGCTTGAGATTCCAGAAGTAGTGAAAAGAGTACTACGGAGAGAACGTCTGTTTTTCATCACATCTAGATCTTGCTTCTCCATTTGAAACGAGTCATCTACACTGGTTAGGTTCTGGGAGCATTTAAATTCAGACAAAAATATACTAGCAAGATTATAGTTTGCATCATCCTCTTCAATTTGGCCGAAGACTGCCACAAGCAAGAGATCGTTGATTTTTTTGCTTCTGGAGGTGCCTTATGACTTTCACCAATTGTTAAGCTATTAGCAATTCTCTAAATAGAAAGACTCTAAGGACTGGTTGTACCCGCACGTCTACTCGGGGAGAAAGTGGTTGATGGCGATCTAGCATGGCGGTAGGTAGGCCTCGTCACATCACACCTCGATGAGTGTACAGGAGTTGGTGCAGCTAATGGTCTGCCGCGATTGCAGGTCTCAGCTTGAATTTAATCTATGTTACTGGAATGCCACCTTGTTGTAGGCCATTTTTTAAAATAGTCTTGTTTTATTTAATAACTGTCTGTGATGTGATTTGCAAGACCATAACCTGCAACTGCAGGTTTTTATGCAGTTATTCCCTTGAGAGTGGCCTCTGAGAGGTAGGATCGTGTTAGCATTGTCTTCGAATGACCAGTAACAGTGTTTGGAACCAGGTCAGTCAGAAGCACTTTGAGTCCAATTCAAACACCCGAGTTGTTGGCACAGTTCCTTATGACAATTATAGCGCAGAAATCTATTGTTGTGGTCAAAGCAGCAATGAATATTGATTTATTATACAGGCACTTCATTCTGGTGATTACCGAAAACAGTAGTTTACTCAGAATCTCCTTCAATGTTTTCTTTCTTCGCCCTTACTTGGACAGTCAAATAGTTTAAAAGTTAATAAAACAATCGTATTTAGATTTTTTTTAAATATTGGACTGTTCGTAAACAAGTACCTGTTAGCGAACTTTTCAAAAATTAAAAAAAATTAAACATTTTTAATAATAACATTTTTTTATGAAAGAGTAGTTCTGAAAAGAGTTGTTTGTCTGGTAAATAGTTTTTATGGACACGCAGAAATGGAGGTGATGGTACAGCATGTCACACAGTGGATTATATATCTGAAAGAGACACGTTAGTGACAGATTCCTTACCTTAGAATATCCCCAGGCGTCAGGCTGGATCCGGAAAGTTTTTGCGTAGCAGTACCCTTGCGCGTCGGTAGGCGGCGTCGTGCGGCTCCGCGTCCGTCGTCGGCGTCGTGATCGCCGGGATGACGTCGCGGGCAGTACTTAGGCGCCGCCCTGCGCGCTGACGTCAGTTCTTCTTTTCCGCGCCAGCAAGCGCAGATCCGGGAAGAGCAGTGCCCTGGTCATTTTTTGACCATACTTTTTGGTGAATTTTTTCACTGTTTTTCTCTATCAAGGTGTCGTAGGGATGCCCGGTTTCAAACGTTGCGGCGCCTGTGCTCGGATGATGTCCGTCCACCGACCCGCATTGGGAGTGTCTCTTCTGCCTCGGCCGAGGCCACGACACGGAGTCTTGTACCGACTGCCAGGCCCTCAACCCGAAAGCTTTGCGAGAGCGGTCTCGAAAGCTCCTCGAGGCCCGGCATTCGGCTCCGCGGAAGCCCCGGTCGCGTGAGAGGTCCAGGGGTCGATCGCGGAGTCCACACCGGTCATCGGCATCGAAGTCTTCTTCGTCCGGTAAGTCAAAACACAAGAAGTCCAAAAAGCATCATCGCTCTAGGACTTCGCCTCGCCGGTCTCGCGACTCGGCTGAGGCCCCTCCCGCCCCCGCGGCCCCGAACATGCCTGTGGAGTCGCCCCCGCCATACCCGCCCTTCCCGGGTTCGGGGGCGGATCCGGCCACAGTGCAGGAATTCCTGTCGGACATGGCCCGCCTCTTCGGGCCTCCAGGTCCCTCCGGTGCGCCTTCATGCCCCGCGGGCCCTGATGGGGTTGCTCCGGCGTCGCCGACGGCTCCGGCCCCGGCGTCGCCCGTGCCTCCAGCCTCGATCCCGGCTCCGGCTTAGGCCCCGGCCTCGATCCCGGCTCCACAACCCCCATCGACGCCGGTCGACCTAACGACACCTCCGCCGGCGCCGATGTCTCCGGTGCCGTTCTCGACGACGCCTGGGGCTCCGAGCGGCGTCGTTCCCCAGTTCCTTCCGGCTCCGGACATGGACCCGGGCCGACGTCGCTCGACGCCGGTTCCGGCGCCGATGAGACCTTGGGTCCCAAATGTCCCTCCTCCCCCTTATTTTGAACCTGAGGAGGACCAGGAGGACTGGGAGGGGTCTGATGACCCTCTGACACAATAGTGTCAGTACGATGAGGACTGGACAGAGGGTCTAGGGGATGCCAGTGGTCTAGATACTTCCCCTGACACTGGCATGCTGTCTCCTCCCGTGGCTACGGAGGAGGGAGCCAATTTTGCAACGGTGTTGCGTAGGGCGGCTGGAGCCTTACATCTCCAACTCCCTGCTGTGGCGGTCAAGGTTAATCTCTTGACAGAGGTGCTTCAGCCGGCAGCCTCCTCTTCGGAGACTGTGCTGCCGTTTAACGACGCCCTCACTGACGTTCTTTTGGGCGCCTGGTCCAAGCCCAACACAGGGGCTCCTGTGGATAGGAACGTGTCCCGACGCCATCGCCCTACAAAAGGGGGATGATGGACGGAACGTTTGAGCCAATCAAACACTCACCCCCAGTCAACTGATCTGGGTTTAATCCATCATCATTCTTTAGCTCACTCCACCACCCCAGTTCAGACATGGCCATATGCAAATCAGTCTGACCCTGTGCCTCATGGGAACAGTCCAGCCCGAACTGCCAAGCCATGTCTTCCCTGGACCGGAAACAAGCATCCTAGGACCGGTTTCTGGCATTCCAGCCGTCATCAGCCAGGCTTGCTTGAATCCAGTGGCAAAGTGAGCAAGGGACCCACGTCTGGGCATACCCCGCCAACTTAGGGCGAACAAAGCGATACAAAAGGGGATGATGGACGGAACGTTTGAGCCAATCAAACACTCACCCCCAGTCAACTGATCTGGGTTTAATCCATCATCATTCTTTAGCTCACTCCACCACCCCAGTTCAGACATGGCCATATGCAAATCAGTCTGACCCTGTGCCTCATGGGAACAGTCCAGCCCGAACTGCCAAGCCATGTCTTCCCTGGACCGGAAACAAGCATCCTAGGACCGGTTTCTGGCATTCCAGCCGTCATCAGCCAGGCTTGCTTGAATCCCAGCTCCGGGCGACCCCCTGTTTCTCTCTGTCCACCCCACCCCTGAGAGCTTGGTTGTCCAAGCCTCCGCTTCCCAAACCGCCTTCCCTACCGCCCCTCCGGATAGGGAATCCAAACGCCTGGATCAATTTGGGAAGAAGGGTTTTTCTTCCTCCAGTGCTGGCTTGCGGTCCATCAACACCGCTTGCCTTTTGGGCCGATATACCCACTCCTTGTGGGATTCGGTGGCGGATGTTTTGCCCCAGTGTTCTGAGGAGGTCCAGACACTGCTTTCCCGCGCCATTGCGGAAGGAAGGGATGCGGCCAAATATACAATTCGTTGTGGCCTTGATACCGCCGACTCACTGGGCAGGTCTATTGCAACGACGGTGGCGCTACGACGCCACGCCTGGCTGAGAACCACTGGTTTTTCAGGGGATGTCCAGAATACTCTCATGGACATGCCCTTTGATGGAGTCGGTCTTTTTGGGTCCAAAGCAGACCATGCGTTGGAGCGCTTTAAGGACTCACGGGCTACTGCAAAGTCCCTGGGCCTTTCTGCTACACGCCCTCCGCTGACTTCTGCTTTTCGCCCCTATCGTGGCCACGGTAGGGGCGCCCCTTCACGTCCGCAGCCCAGCCACCGGCCCGGCCAGCAGGCGTCTTCGCGTGGCCGAGGACGTGGATTCCGCCGTGGTGGATCGGGCAACCAGCGTGCGGGTCAGGCCACCACCTCCAACCCGTCCGCGGCCTCCAAACCCTCCTAGTCCCTCCTTTCAGGTGCACAGCACGCCAGTAGGGGGCAGGGTCCGCCATCACCTTCCCCACTGGCGTACCATCACCTCGGACAGGTGGGTCTTGGACATTGTCCGAAGGGGCTACTCCCTCCCCTTCGAGTCCACCCCCCAGCCATGCCACCTCAATTCCACCGCATGTCAGGGGATCACTTGGTACTTCTGCAGAAGGAAGTCACGGCCCTCTTGGCCAAGAGGGCCATCGAGCATGTTCCGACCCCAGAAGTAGGGCGTGGTTGCTACTCCCACTACTTCCTGGTGCCCAAAAAGGACAAGGAGGACATGCGTCCTATCTTGGACCTCCGGAACGTCAATCGCTTCCTCCGGAAGGAGAAGTTCAAGATGCTCACCCTAGCTCAGGTCTTGACTGCCCTCGACCCTGGAGACTGGTTGGTAGCGTTGGACTTGCAGGACGCATATTTCCACATCCCCGTCCTGCCGGCCCACCGGCGTTACCTTCGGTTCACGGTAGGCCTCGAGCATTTTCAGTTCACCGTGCTCCCCTTTGGCCATACCAGTGCCCCTCGGGTGTTCACGAAAGTGATGGCGGTGGTCGCAGCTCATCTGCGACGGGCAGGGGTTTCAGTCTTCCCCTACCTCGACGACTGGCTGCTGAAGGCGGGCTCGTCCCAGGCAGTCGTCTCCCACCTCCAGACTACGGCCGAACTCCTGCACTCGCTGGGCTTCTCCATCAATGTGCCAAAGTCGCATCTGATTCCTTCTCCACAGCTCCTTTTCATCGGAGCAGTTCTGGACACGACGCAGTTTCGGGCCTATCCTCCCGAACGGCGAGTCCGGGATATTCAGGCTATGATTCCGATCTTTCAGCCTTTATCCTGGGTTTCGGTACGGATGACCCTGAGGCTGCTGGGCCTCATGGCCTCCTGCATCCTGCTGGTCAATCATGCCAGATGGCATATGCGGGCTCTGCAGTGGGACCTAAAGTTCCAGTGGGCGCAGCACCAGGGCAACCTGTCCGATCACGTCCAGATCTCGGAGGGGACTGCAAAACAGTTGCAGTGGTGGCTCTCGAACCGGCAATGGGTCATGGGCAGATCCCTCTCCCTTCCCCAGCCAGAGCACACAGTTGTGACGGACGCGTCCCTTCTGGGATGGGGCGGTCACATGGGAGAGGCGGAGATCAGGGGCCTCTGGTCTCCGGCGGAGTCCCGGCTCCATATCAACATTCTGGAGCTCCGGGCGATCCGACTTGCACTCAAGGCATTCCTTCCCTCTGTCAAAGGGAAGGTAGTGCAGGTGTTCACAGACAACACCACCGCCATGTGGTACTGCAACAAACAAGGCGGGGTGGGGTCGTGGACCCTTTGTCAGGAGGCTCTGCGCCTCTGGACATGGCTGGAACATCAGGGCATGTTCCTGATGGTTCAACACCTGGCAGGTTCCCTGAACGCCAGGCGGACGAACTCAGCCGCAGGTGCATGATGGATCACGAATGGCGTCTTCACTCGGAAGTGGCGCAAGGACTCTTTCTACAGTGGGGAGAGCCTTGGTTAGATCTATTCGCCACCGAAGAGAACGCGCAATGTCATCAGTTCTGCGCGTTGGAATTTCCAAGGCGGCACTCGCTCGGCGACGCTTTTCGTCACGAGTGGAGTTGCGGTCTATTGTACGCCTTTCCGCCTATACCACTTCTACCCAGAGTGTTGAAGAAGATTCGGCACGACTGGGCCCAAGTCATTCTTGTGGCTCCGGACTGGGCTCGAAGAGTTTGGTATCCCGAGCTACTCAATATGAGCGTAGATCCCCGATCCGTCTGCCTCTTCGGGAGGATCTTCTGTCGCAGCAGCAGGGGACGGTCCTCCACCCGAACCTGTCCAATCTACACCTGCTTGCGTGGAGATTGAGCGGCGGCAGTTGATTCCTTTCGACTTGCCTCCCGAAGTTTGTGATGTGATTCTGGCAGCCAGGCGTCCCTCCACTAAGGTGGTATACGCCTGCAGGTGGAACAAATTTGTGGCATGGTGCACAGCAAAGGCTGTGAATCCCCTTTCTGCCCCTCTTTCTGAGGTCCTTCTGTTCCTTCTCTCTCTGGCCCAACAGGGTTCTGCCCTGGGTACCATCAAGGGTTATCTTTGTGCTATCTCGGCCTTCCTCAGGCTCCCTGATCAGCCCTCCCTTTTCAAGTCCCCTGTTGTTAACAGGTTCTTAAAAGGCATTACTCACCTTTTCCCTCCTGTTCCGTTTGTAATGCCTCAGTGGGACTTGAACTTGGTTCTTACCTTTTTAATGTGCGCTCCCTTTGAGCCTCTACATAACTGTCCTCTTCGTCTTCTGACTCTGAAGACAGCCTTTCTGGTGGCCATCACCTCCGCTCGGCGGGTGAGTGAACTCCAGGCTCTATCTTGTAAGCCTCCCTTTCTGTCTGTTCATCCAGACAAGGTTGTTCTTCGGACGCGTCCGTCCTTCTTGCCAAAGGTGGTTACTGCTTTCCACATTGGGCAGACCATCACTTTGCCCACCTTCTTTCCGCCTCCGCATCCTTCCAGAGAGGAAGAGAGGCTCCACCGTCTGGACCCAAAACGTGCGCTCTCCTTCTATATCGACCGCACAAAACACTTCCGGGTGGATGACCAGCTCTTTGTTGGCTACGTGGGCGCCAAAAAGGTCGGGCGGTGCACAAACGAACTATCTCCCGCTGGGTTACTTTGAGCATCAAGACCTGCTATTCTTTGGCTAAAAGGAGCCTCCTGTTGGGCTGCGTGCCCATTCCACCAGGGCAACGGCTGCTACCACGGCCTTGGGCCGCGGTGTTCCGCTGCCGGTTATCTGTCAGGCAGCTACGTGGGCCTCGCTGCACACATTTACAAAGCATTACTGCCTTGACAGTCAGGTCCGGAGGGACGGCTTCTTTGGCCGTTCTGTCCTCCAGGACTTCCTTGTCTGATCTTTGTTCGCAGACCCACCACCGGGGTTGGTATTGCTGGGGTATCTATTCTAAGGTAAGGAATCTGTCACTAACGTGTCTCTTTCAGATGCACAAGTTACTAACTTGTGTAACGATATATCTGTAAGAGACAGTAGTTAGTGACAGATTCCTTACCGCCCACCCATCCTCCCCGTTCTGCGAACTGATTTCTAGGGTTAAGGACATCCCTTTCAGGGCCCTAGTATTTTTCAGACACCTATGTCAGCTTCTTGCATGGCTCTGCGTTCCTGGCGCGGAAAGTCGTGTACAGAACTGACGTCAGCGCGCAGGGGCGGCGCCTAAGTACTGCCCGCGACGTCATCCCGGCGATCACGACGCCGACGACGGACGCGGAGCCGCACGACGCCGCCTACCGACGCGCAAGGGTACTGCTACGCAAAAACTTTCTCGGATCCAGCCTGACGCCTGGGGATATTCTAAGGTAAGGAATCTGTCACTAACTACTGTCTCTTACAGATATATCGTTACACAAGTTAGTAACTTGAGCATTAATATAACCTTACCATGGCTAGTAAGATGGGCACAATGTATGTGAAAAAGATGGACTTTCATATCTTATACTGCCTTGGCAAATATATCCAAAGTTCTAGGCCACAAAGTATGCCCTATATTAACGTTGACTTTGCAACAGGCATGCTCCCTTTTCTGGTTGTACTTCGATTCGAACAACCACTTTTGTTCTACTATGCGTAAAAGGAGTCTCTGTTGTGGTACCTGTATTTAAGGTGGCAAAGTCTTCATTACAAAAGATTATAAAATAACGGTGTGAACTAGAGATTTGTCCAAGATCACTTCCACTTACCTGTAACCTGGGCTAGCAGTTTAGGCTGGGCTGTTCCCATGGGGAGCAGGGTCAAGACTAGCTTGCGTATGGCTGGGTCCAAACTAGGGTGGCATGGTGAGCAAAAGAGCAATGGATTTACCCTAGATGTCTTGACTAGGGGGGGACTGTTTGAAAAGTTGGGGCACTCCGTCCATCATCTTGTTGTATTTGCGATATTCGCCCTAAGTGGCCAAGGGTATGCCCAGACGTGGGTCCGTTGCTCGCTGTGCCACTGGATTCAAGCTAGCCTGACTGATGAGAGTCATACCCCAAAACCGGTCCCAGGATGCTTGTTTCCCGTCCAAGGAGGAACTGGCCTGCCAGTTCGGGCTGGACTGTTGGGTCAAGGCTGATTTGCATATGGCAGAGTCCAAACTGGGGAGGCGTGGTGAGCAAAAAAATGATGGATTTAACCCAGATCTCTTGACTGGGGGTGAGTGTTTGAAAAGTTTCAGCACTCCGTCCATCATCTTGTTGTGTTTGCTATGTAAAATAATTATAGCAGGGTGTCGAGGACTAGACACATCCCATAATGTAGGAACCACTGCTCTGCCTCTATAAACCACTTTACCTTAACAGCAGGACAATCCGTTAGTGATGTTTATAAGCATACTGCTCTGCCCAGTGCACCGAACTGACCCAGAATCCTGACGTCAGGATTGCTGTGTGGAGCCTGGAGCCACCCTCACCGGTCCACTCTCAAATAGGAATGCACACATTGTGAACACTCTCACATAGAGTAACACAAATGTAATTGCAGCAAGTGCACATGTGACAAGCTTAATATCTCAAATTCTGATACCAACCAGAATTTCAGTAAGGGAAGTTTCGATGATTGGTGTCATACATACCTATTACATGAATTTTTGATTTGTGAACGTCAGCTGTCCACATCGTTGATCATTAAAATAAATTTATTGAAAAAGAAAATTCCAAAAGTTTGAAAGGGAGTTAAAGTTGACTAATATGTTAAAAGTGACTTAGCCATAAAACAGAACAAAAATCTAGGAAGTCAAAATGAGGTGTTGCCTTCTCCCCACTGTACTAAGTCAGTCACTCACAACCCCTGCATACACTACATTACACAATACACATCATCAGTTATCATACGCTAACCCAAGCACCATCATAGATCCACACATCCACCATCGTACATAAAGAAAAACACCATGATAAAACATACTGACCATTGTATAACAATTCAGCGAGCATCATACCACCATTTTTTACAACACCATATATCACAACACAAGTCATACCTCTCCATAAGCACCAGTATACAGCCAAACACCCCTGATAAAACAACTGCATAGCTACATTCATATGTCTGCACCCCCAACATGTTCAAACAACCATTATCAGTAACCCACACACCATCAGACTTCAAAACACCAAACATAATTTTACATCATGTGTGTTATTTGTAAAGTGCAAACCTAGCCAAAGGACAGCGGAATGCTGTATAGGGTCAAAGGCAAGGAAACAGTCAAGTGATTGGTGAGGTAGCTGGTTTTCAGGTTGTTGCTCCATCATGATGTAGTGTGATTTAAGAGGCGCACCTTCAATTATTTCCTGGATTGAGCAGATTTAGGCCCGTTTTAATGGATAAAGGGATGCTATTCCAGAATCAGGGTACATAGATGGAAAACGTAGAATGCCTTGTTTTGTCCCATTTTGTTTCTTCTGATCATTTGTCAAGTAAACCAACTATTTCCTAATTTGAAGTGTCTAAAACAAAATAGCAACCATCGTAGAGCCATTTAGACCGCATAATTTGTTACTACTCGCCAATGATTATATGTACACTAGTATAAGCACACACAACCTTTCTTGACATAACCACGTTCTTTCCACCCAATCTCACCAACATATATTCATAGGCACACCATAAAATGCCCACACACCAAGCTTCATAATCCCTCACAAACACCATTGTATACCAAACACCATGCACCCATACAGCCACCATTTACAAAGGCTGTCCATTTTTTACACCAACTATCATATAGGTATTGTGAGAAATTGGGTTGTTGGTTGAGGGGGTTGAAACCCTACTCAAGCAACAGCCACAATCCTTGTCAGGGTGAACCACAGAAAGTCACTAAATATACATGTATTTAACCCTCCTGTAGCTTGGCACAAAGCAGTCAGGCTTAACTTAGTGGCAATGTGTAAAGTATTTATGGAGCACTTAAACAGTAATAAAGTGAAAACACAGCATAAGAAACATTCCACACCAATTTAGAAAAATAGAGTAAATCTTAATAAGTAAATTGACACCAAAACGAAAAAAATACAATCCGTAGAACCGGAGTAAGAATTTTTAAAGTGTAAGATAGCCCATAAAAGATCAAAATGGCAACTCTGAACATCTAGTTTCGCAAGACCAGGGCAAAGTTGAAGTTATAGCCAACCTCAATGGAACGCAGTTCAGATAAATGAAGTGGATTGGGCCCAAGCCAGGCTTCAGGCAGCAGGGCAGTCCTCTTGATGCTCAAGGGCGTATACGGAAATACACAAAAGGCCACAGGCAGCATGGCAGTCCTCAGAGTCCTCCCACAGAAGTGAACTGAAGAGCGGGTCTGATATTCCCATTTTTATTCCTAGTGCCAGCTTTGGCACTTCTAGATTTATCTCCCCCCCCCCCCCCACTGCCCCAGCCTACTACAGAGATATCTGGAATTTCATGTTCCCTACCTTCCTTCCCTAGTACCAGGCTGTCTGCAGTCACAATAGGCTAGTTGAAGTTATTTGTGTGTGAGCTGAGGCAGTGTCTTTGATGTGCAAGTTGGGCTGTGCTTAGCTCCCCCCCCCCTACTCCTGCTTGGATGGCTCATCCTGCCAACATTAAGTCCCTCTGGTGTGTGGCTGACTCAGAAAACAGACTGCAGGCACCAAATGGTTAGAACAAGGAAATGCCAACTTTCTAGAAGTGGGTAAACAAACCAAGGGGCAACCCAGTGTCCCTGGGTACCTGGGTAAGTATATGTTAACACAAACAATGGTTCCGTTATAAGTTGAATATTTGGGGTCAAAACGTCTACATGGTCTGTTGACTTTATGATATAAAGTGTAATTCGTGGGGCCCTGAGCACAGGGCTTCATCATTTTTGAATTTGTGCAACTATAAGTCAACTGTATATGTTCTTTGTTTCACAGTGCACTCATTGCTCACTGTATCTCTCACTAGTCATTTCACTAGGCCGTCCACTAATACAGTGTGTATATCCAAAATCTGCACAGGATTGTGCAGAGCAGGATACATGGGTATCCATTAAATTGTCTATTCTAAATCAGTCTTATGACCATGAGAACCTCTTTTGCTGAGACAGCACAGGCTCAAGCTTCCCCCAAAGGAACAATTGTTTTTGTTAACTTTCTAAAAGTGGCATTTTCAGAATTGTGACTTAAAATGTGACTTTACCATTAACCGTGATTTTTATTTTTAAGGACAAATTTTATTGTGCCAACAGCCAAATACAATTCGGATTGACCAAACTTGTGGGACGATCCCGATACATTATGCCATACATCCTTAATGTTGACATCTAATTTATCTATCCAATATAGGAAAAATACATGGTGAAATATATCATAAATATTTCAAAATATAACCAAATGTGCTGCATCTGTTTTGTTATCTCTCGTGTTTGTACCCCCATAGCCTCTGTATCTTAGGTATTAATAAGTTACATATCTCTACTGTTGTCCGTCTTCCTGTTGTCCCAATGATTATATATCTATTCTTGTCAGGGTGGTGGGCTCTATATAAATGCCCTGGTACTCCGCCCATCTCTTCCAGATTTTAGGGTACTTCTGCGGACATCCCCTGGCCTTGAATACATGCAGCTCCATACCCATGCAGTGGTCCATCCCCTTCTTCCAGACAGTCAGCAATGGGGGGAGGTGGCCTTCCACAACCTTGCGATATCCCTTTTTGCCAAGGTAAGGCCTAAAAACCATAAGTGGCGCTAGTAACTATTACCTCAGATCCCTTCTATGATATGCAATATTGTCAAGCGTGGTGTCATAGGAATATCCCACCCCAGCACCTCAGAAAGGCATGTCGTGACCCTCTTCCAGAATTTAGTCAGTGTCATACATTGCCATATTGTATGCAAAGGGGTGCCATCTGCATGTCTGCACCGCAGAGACACAGGGGAGGCCACTAGTCCTTCCCTCCACAGCCTCTGCCTAGTGTAGTGTACCCGGTGCAGGTACTTAAACTGGATAAGTCGTAGTCGCGAGGCAATGGCCGTGCCTCATGGGGACGCCAATGCCTCCGTCCAGTCATCTTCGTCGATCTGACCCAGATCTGATGCCCATGCTTCTCTCAGTGCATCCAGTGTTGTAGAGCCGTTAGTTACAAGGGACTGATACATTTAATTTATTTTATGGTCCCTGAGGTCCCCCATGAACACCTTGGCTTCTGTTGGGTTGAATTCAGGCAGGGCTTTAATGTGTGAAATGTAGGGAGAAATGACATGGCGAAATTTAAGATATATATAAAACCGGGTACGGGGCATGTTGTATTCCCTTTGGAGCTCCTGGAACGATTTTAGAGTCCGTCCCCGCATGACTGCCCCAAGTGTAGAGATGCTGATATTGTCCCAGCCCCGAAAAACAGCCAGTGTAGTCAATTGGGGCAAGCAGCCATTGTGCCACAAGGTGGTCTCCCCCCGCCAGTCTACCCCACCACCCTATCCTACATAATGATTGCTACCAGGTTCTAAACACCACTCTCGTCGCAGGCGGCAAGGTCCGGAGTGTTGGTCTCATGTATAGGAAGGTGTGGAGAGTTGTATCTCCCATCAACCAGCTCTCCACGGCCTATCTCCATTCCACAGTTCATTCAGCACCAGTAGGTGTGAGGAGGCATAGTGGGATTGGATGTCTGCAATGGGGCCATTCCCCCGCAATATGTGGATTGGAAGCAGGTTTGCAGGGCCACCCGGGCGGATCCCCCCCCCATACAAACTGCCCCAAGGTTGCGTTTATATGCCGAAACCACATGTTCGGAATCGGATATGGATGGTTCTGCATCTGATACAGCAGGCGAGGAAGAGAGACCATCTTAAAGATGGCGGATCTTCCAAATACAGACAGAGACAAGTGCTACCGGGATCGTATCTCCTCTTTGACCTGTGTCCATAATGGGGCAAGATTCTTCTCCCATGACATATGCTGGGAGGCTGATAAGACGACACCCAAGTATTTCATGCCGTCCGTGGTGACTGTTACGTCTTTTGCCCATGGGCCCAGTTCGCTAGCACCCTTCAGTGGCCATAGGATTGACTTACGGGAGTTCATAAATAGGCCAGATGTCTCACCAAAGATCTGCATAATGCGGAGCAATCACGGGCCCGTCCTATTTGGGTTAGTGAGGAAGAATAGGACATCATCCGCATAAAGTGCTATACGGTCGGAGACCCCACCCGACCATTCGAATCCACGCACCTGGGCATCAATTCTGACCCACGCCGCCAGCGGCTCCATCGCTAAAGCGAATAGGTATGGAGATAGGGGCAGCCTTGGCGAGTGCCTCGCCCGATAGTTAAGGTGTGAGAAACCAATCCCGCCACTCGCACCGAGGCTGTGAGACCAGTATAGAGTAGTTGTAAGTATGATAGAAAGCGAGGGCCTAAATTGAGACAATGCAAAAGTGCAAATAGATAGGACCAGCTAAGCAAATCGAAAGCTTTATCAATTTCTGCTAGTAGCAAAGCAGCTGGCCCCTCGTAGCAGTCGGTTGCAGCCATGACGTTGTGGGCACGACGAATATTGTGGCGCGTTGCCCTATGAGGCATGAATCCCGCCTGGTCTGGATGCACCAACTCTGTTATATATGGCATTAAGCGATTGGCAAGAGCTTTAGCCAGTATTTTGGCTTCGACATTTACTAAAGAGATGGGGCGGTAGGAGGCGTGTTGCTCTGGGGGTTGACCAGGTTTAAGAAACACCACCACTTCGGCGTGTCTGCAATCTGACGGGAGGTGACCTATTTCCACAGTGGCGTTTACCACCTCTAGATAATGGGGACCGAGCTGGGAATAGTAGATCTTGAAAAACTCGCACAGGAAACCATTCGGTCCCGGTGCTTTGCCCGTGCGCAGATCCCCAACGCAGCTCTCAACTCTTCGGTCGTAAGGGGGGTATCTAGTTCAGCTCTTGCTGCATCCAAGAGAGCTATCGGCGGCAGGTTGTCTATAAAACGTTGTATCGCTTCCTCTGGTAAAGTCTCCCTTGGGGCATATAGCTCCGTAAAGTAAGCTGCAAAACTAGTGGCGATCAGAGAGGGCTCGTTGAGTACCTCGCCGTCCGGGCCGAGAATGCCTGGCATATTGGATGGTTGAAGCGCCTGTTGACATAGGTGGTGTAACAATTTACTGGATTTATCCCCCCACTGGTAAATCCTACTCCGATAAGCAAGCCACGACTGCCTAGCTTCGTCTAGTAGTTCGCTTGTATGTATCTGTTGCATGAGAAGCAACTGACGACGCGCCTGACCTCCGTTCTCCCCACGGCTGCGCCGTTCCAATTCTGTGAGTTGGGCCTCCGACCACAGTAATGTTTCCTGACGACTCTTGCGTAGTGCTGTGCTAAAAGAGATATCCACGACGCGGAGCGTCGGCTTCATAGCCTCCCACAGTCTCTCAACTGATACTACCGACCCCAAACTACGAGCTAGATGGTTCTCAATCGCTTGTTGCATATGCGTCTGATATTGTTCATCATGTAACCGCCAAGTTCAGAGGTGCCAACAGAAGGCGTCCAGGGCCTAGTTGGAGCCCAAGTGTTACCGGGGAGTGCTCTGATAAATTCCTGGGCAGTATCTCCGCGGCCCTCACTCTATGGGTGCAGCTGGAGGGCATAAATATGTAATCTAGGCAAAAGGTGTTTGTCCAGCCCAGCCCCTCCACCAGGGAGCTTAGTCGTGAAAACCGGGTCATTTGTGAGCCGCTCGTCTCTCGCCACCTTTGGTCGGGTCTAACACATCATTCCAATCCCTACCAATAGCTGCCAGTCCGTCAGGCATCTCAGTCCAGAGCGTCGTTAGGCGCTCCACGAGGCTCCAAGTAAGGAGTGGAGGGAGCATATATTTTACGGAGGACGATTTTATCCCCATACATTGTGCCCGTTATAAGTATGTGCCTACCCTGTGGATCTATCCATGATCTGGTATGTTCAAACGGAGCCCTGCGAGCTTTCAGGATGGCCACCCCCCGGGAACCCCTGGTAAATCCAGAGTGGAAGACCTGGGTATATCCAAAGCTGGAGAGGCATGGTGCTTTCCTGCCTAAGAGGTGGGTCTCCTGCAGCAGCAGGGCGTCAGCCTGGTAACTTTTGGCCTGGCGGAGAATTGCACCCATTTTTATTTTGTCCAGGACGCCCCTTAGATTACAAATTACTATCTGGAGCCCGTTCCCCGGGGCAGTTGTCATATCTGTGGGCATACTGTTGGGCGTATATGTGTAACGAAGGAAGTCGGTTTGTGACCTCAACTAAAGGGGTACTTTTTACATGGTGATTAGATGCAGCCCAAAAATAAACCATAACGCTCCCAACTTCACCCAACTCCCTCCCTCCCCCATACCTCAAAACAGTTGAAGTATCTGTCGCAGCATGGGTGTGACACCGACCACAATGGGGGCCAGCGCCCTGCCCCCGCCAATGAATCCCAAATAACCAGCCCATGAACTTAAGACGTTCCCTAGAGTCTGGAATGTTCTCTAGAGAGGGGTAGCCCTCACAAACTTTCCCCCACGGCAGCTTCAATTTGTACAAATTACCCCTGCGTATAGTATAGTTAGGAAGCTGTCATTGCGTGCTGGGACCCTGGTGCTCTTCTAGTTGAATCGCTGCGGGACATGGCCCGTCGACGCGATCTGGATCTTCGATTCCATTTCCCTTTAGGTTTGGGCTGTCTGCGGGCCAGGTCACTGGAGGACGAATCAGAGTCGAGACGGGGTGGCATGTGAGGCCGAAGTTTCATTGTCTCGTCTATCCAGGGGAAGACTTCTTCAGGAAACTCAAAGAAGAGTGTGCATGATTGATTTATCACTCTGTCTTGCCCGGAATAACAGCGCGTATGGGTCTTTTAGATTACGCAAGGAGGCCTTTGCCTCTGTGATGGATTTTCATCTCTGTTGGACCAGTTTAGTATAGTCCGGAAAGATCAGGATGCCTTGGGAGGCATATGAAAGTGAATCCTTCTGTCTGGCTTGTTCCAATATTACATCCCTGTCATGATAGTTTACAATCCAGGCAATGACAGGTTGTGGCTTGGCTCCAGGAGGTGGCTTTTGAAGTAGCGCCCTGTGTACCCGCTATATTACGAAACATTGAGATAACGAATCAGGGGGGAGCCAGTCCATAAGCCATGTAGTAAAGAATTTCTCCATGTCGTTGCCCTCACAACGCTCCGGGAAGCCCACGAATTGGAGATTATTCCTTCGGGCTCGTCCTTCTGCGTCCTCCACATGGGGCGCCAGACCTCTTGTGAGGTTCTCCAAGGTATTCACCTTCTTCTGTAGGATAGTAACAGTGTCTTCGACTCCCGACAGCCTTGTCTCGGCCTCCGTGATCCTGTCCACCGCATTACGCAGTTCCTGTCGAATGAGCATGACATCAGAGCCCACTGCCCCTATTTTGGCATCCAACGTCTCTGGATTGAGCATGGCGGCCATTCTTTGCTGCACTATCTGGCATAGCACCAGCCAAGCCACTAGGATCTTGTGCCTGGGCACCTGTGCCTGTGTAGTGGTCTATCGTGCTCTGTTTGGTGGGAGCCCCCGACACCTTATCCTTCGTCATTATATGACCCTGATCCAGCCCGTGAACCAGGCGACAAGTAGCCACTGGTGTGTGTCAGGCGTACATGGCGCGCAAGCAGCCCGCTCCGCGCCGCATTGGTGTGTCGAGAGTAGTAGGGGCACTCATCTCGTCTTCCCCCAGATCAAGTCCAGGTATCTTCTCGGAGAGCAGGGGCCGGGGAGGAGGGCCCCCACCCGTAAGCCGCACCGAGGCCTAGCCCGACTGCCTCCACAGTCAGACGCTCCCCCGAAGCAGGTCATCTTCAGATTGCCCAGCCTGGTCCCTGGGTATCGAATCTCAGCTGCTTCCCGCTCCTGGTGTAATCAAATGCAAAAACAACAATTGATGGACAGAATGCAGAACAATGTCATACATTCACCCCAGTACAGAGATCTTGGCCTAAATCCATCTTTTTTTTCTCACCATGCCATTCCAGTTCATCAATTGTTTCTTTTGCATTTGTCGCCCTAAGTGGGAAGGGTATGCCCAGACGTGGGTCCCGTGCTCACTGCACCACTGGATTCAAGCTAGCCTGGCTGAAGAAGGGTGATACCCTGATACCCTGAAACCGGTCCCAGGATGCTTGTTTCCTGTCCAGGGAGGACCTGGCTTTGCAGTTCACGCTGGACAGTTCCCATAAGGAACAGGGTCAAGACTGATTTGCATATGGCTGGGTCCAAACTGGAGTGGTGTGGTGAGCAAATGAATGATGGATTAAACCCAGATCCTTGTGACTGGGGGTGAATGTCTGCATCGTCCAGCATTCCATCCATCAATTGTTTCTTTTGCACCTGGTGTAATCAAGGCGGCACTCGACCCCAGGGCCGTTGGCACCACCAGAGAGTCTTGTAGGGCTGATGTGTTGGTCTTTGTCTGGAGTCTCTGGAACTTTCCCTACGCGGGCGCCCCAACTACTGGGCTTAGGTGGCCTATGCGGCAGTCGATCGCTGCTGGGCACCCAATGTCAGGTAATTACTGTGTGTTTCAGCCCCCAGGCGTAGATCTCAGGAGGACAAAGCGTCCGGCCAAGCCAAAAGGCGGCTGGGCCCCAACAAGGCTGGCCTATGGTGCTCCCCTCGGCTTCCGATTCAGTTAGGCCCTCTTACCTCCGCCCGGGCCCGCTGAGTCAACTTGGCGATGTCTGTTGTTGCGGCCCAATCTAGCTGCCGATGTCAGGGACACACCCTGAGGCGCCCTCGCAGCCCATCATGCAGCGGGTCGCCTCCGGGCGTCCCAGCGCGCCTCTCTGCAGGTTGTCTCAGCAGCAGCCCGACCACACTACACGTCAGCCTCCCCGGGTGGCGCACCTCCTCTCGAACTGGAGCATCAACAGGGACAGCCTCTCCCAGCGATGCCGTGCAGCGCACTCCGGTCCCGCTGCAACTGCTTCCCGATGGGAGGGGGCTGCTCTGGCCCTGCCGCGACCCTCTGGTCTCTAATTCTGAGTCACATCTAGGCCGCAGCACTCCAGCGTCTGCCGCTCCGGCCCAGAACAGCCTCAGTTCCGCGCAGTGCCGCAGACCCCAAAACAAGCAGCGGTCCAAACAAGGTCCCAGCGGGGGCACAAAGTGTCTCGGAAGGGCCGATGGGGAATGATAATTATCGGATATTAAGTAGGGCTACGGGAGCCCGCCTAAAACGCGTCCGCCATGTTGGACTGCTAGGCCGTGATTTGGCGTTACACTTCCTTAGCTACCAAACTTGACATTTCTACCTGCTCCCAAACAAAGGTTGTCACTTAATAAATGTAATAAGGTAACCCAGTGTTATCCTATGGGAGAGTAGTCAAAGACAAATTTGTGAGTTTTTCAGTACAAGGACATGTCAAACTTGTCCACATTTTTATATACAATGCACACTGCCCTATGGGTTGTTTTAGGCCCACCATATGGGTGACTTTAGTGTAATAAAAAGGGATTTTTATGTCTGGCAAGAGGTTTATTTTGCCAAGTAGAATTGACAGTTTTACACTGCCTGCAGTGGCTAGCCTGGGTCATGTTTTAACTAGCTACTTAAGTGGATGGCACAATGAGTGCTGGAGGCCTACTAGTAGCATTTCATTTGCCATCCTTGGGTATATGGTATACCATGTTACTAGGGTCATTTAAGCAAATTAAATATATGCCAATCCAGGTGTAAGCCAATTTTGACATGTTTAGAGAGTGAGCACAAGCACGTTAGCAGTGGTTAGCTGTGGTAAAGTGCACAGAGTCCTAAGGCCAACAAAAACAAATTCATCAAAGCAGGAGCGGGGAAGACCACCCTAAGGCTGACAGGTCTAGCGGGTATTGAGACATCTTATATAACCACATTCAAACCATTATATGCTCCACAAACCACCACAATATGTGTAAACAAAAACTATGAGACAACCACATAGCTATGTTTATACACCCAAACTCAGTACATACCATCATGCACCTACCATGAAATGCCCATACTCCCAAAATCATACAGCTACCGTCATAAGCTAACACAGACCATTATACCTCATACACAACCACAATTTATCAATACTCGATTTTATTAATATAACAGCTTTGTGATGCAGCCGTAGGACCATAAACATTTCCAAACATAATCAGGACCTATCTAAAATACATGTCTTTTTAAACTTTATCAAGTAGTAGCAATGCTGTAAGTGAGGTTGACTTACTACATCAGATTGAAGGCAACATGCTTTGCTTGATAATTTCTTAACTTTTTTATGGTGAAGTCATTGTGAAAATATTAACTTTAACTCAGTTTCAACTTTAGTTTTTTCTTGAAATATATATGCTTGGTTGCTTTTATTGCAGAAAAACAGTGATATTGAAACCCATTGTAGGAGGCTGGCTTAGTATATGGTGCACACTTATTTAAGCGAAGCCCCCTGCACTAATCCAGACAACCCTTATGGTGATTTTAGTGGTCTTAGACAACCATAGAAAGCCCTCTAAGTGGTAGTTGTGGAGAACAGCCTTCAGGCTTAGTCCAGAAGGAGTGTTAAGTAGCTTGTTTTACCAGAACTAATCATATAATGTAGGTTAAACGAAAAGAGCCACACAGAGTAGTTATAAAAATATGAATATTTATTATACACACTCACTAACACATTGGTATATCTCCTACCCAGAGATATCAACACAATACACACAATATTTAAAAAGGAAACCAGAAACGAAGCACAAATACACAGTGGTCTCCAGGGTGAGACCAAACCATATACTAAAGAAGTGGAATGCGAATTACGACCGAAGTCAAGACTTAGACCAGAAGACTTAGAAGAGCTGGGGACCCAAGGAACCACCCAAGTTAAGTGCCCAGGAACCCCACGGAGGCTGTGTGCAGAGTGGAAACACAGCCGCTTACTGAATGCAAGTCAATGGGAAAGTCGAAGTTGCAGTTTTTAAGAAGGACCCTTCCCAGTGGACCATGAAGAAACCCCTTGGAAGATGGAATGTTGGCGAGTCGCCCCACCCGTGGATACCCAAGGAACCAGGAAACCTACACCAGGGAAGCCGGGTGCATAGGTGCAAAGTGAGTTCGGAAACACCCGTAGATCACAATGGAGGATTTCAGTGAAGGTGCTGCTGGCGAAGAAGGTGTCAGAGTCTGGTGGAATCCAAGGATGGATTCTTGAGTAGAAGTACCTACAAGCAGAGGGGACAGAGTCTATGCCACTCGTGAGAGACCAGGAGGCACGGAAGTCCAACGACCACCGATGATGGAAGATGCAGGAGAGTTGACAGTGACCTTGTCGCTGCAGCTGTGAGGACCAGGCGACAGTGTGGAAGACCAGGAACCGTTCACGAGCTGTCCCACGTTGGAAGTCGAGAAACAGGGGGTCGATGTCCGGCAGGAGCACCAACAAGCCTTGGCAGCAGCACAGATGTGGGTAACGAAGAAAGTGCAGTGTCAGGACCAGCAAGGTCCAAGGGACTCACCAAATGTAGGAGAGTCAGAGCAGACCCCGGGCAAGAAGGGGAGCCCACTGAAGCCAAAGAAGACCCTCAAGAGGACCCACAGGCCGAAGGCACAGAAGTCGCAAGAGGACTTCGAGCAGCTCACCATGAATGCAAGCCCACGGTCCAGAGGATGTGGTGAGGACGAAAATCTTGGTAGCAAGAGAGGCTGGAGCTTCTTGTAGCCCAAAGATCTCTGGAGGGCAGAGTCAACAAGCCTTGGCAATGGCAAGTCGACACAGTGCACAGGGGTTCTGTTCCAGCGGTTCTGACGGGGGATACTGGCCTCAAACTTACTGAGAAGACCGTGCAGGCCTCGAGGGAATTTCAGAACCACCCCCTGTGTTGCTGAGCCTATCTGAAAGAGACACGTTAGTGACAGATTCCTTACCTTAGAATATCTCCAGGCGTCAGGCTGGATCCGGAAAGTTTTTGCGTAGCAGTACCCTTGCGCGTCGGTAGGCGGCGTCGTGCGGCTCCGCGTCCGTCGTCGGCGTCGGGACCGCCGGGATGACGTCGCGGGCAGTACGTAGACGCCGCCCCTGCGCGCTGACGTCAGTTCTTTTTTTTCAATGCCAGTAAGCGCAGATCCGGGAAGAGCAGTGCCCTAGTCATTTTTTGACTAAATTTTTTGGTAATTTTTCACTGTTTTTCTGAACGAGTCTCTCGACTCCGAAGGTGTCGGTAGGGATGCCCGGCTTCAAGCCCTGCGACGCCTGTGGTCGCATGATGTCGATCACAGACCCGCACTTAGAGGGTCTCTACTGCCTCGGCCGCGACCACGACACGAAGTCGTGCCCCGACTGCCGGGCCTTGCACCCGAAGGCTTTGCGAGAGCGGTCTCGAAAGCTCCTCGAGGTCCGGCAGTCGACTCCGCGCCACACCAAGCCCCGGTCACGTGAGAGGTCGAGGGGCCGGTCGCGGAGTCCTCATCGGTCGTCGGGGTCCAAGTCTTCGCACTCCTCCGGTAAGTCGAAGCATAAAAAGTCTAAGAAGCGTCATCGCTCGAAGGCTTCGCCTCGCCGGTCTCGCGACTCGGCTGAGGCTCCTATCGGCACCGTCCCCGCGGCTCCGGGAGTGCCTGTGGAGCCGCCCCCGCATTACCAGTCCTTCCCGGGTTCGGGGGCGACTCTGGCCGAGATACAGGAATTCCTGTCGGCCATGGCCCGCCTCTTCGGGCCTCAAGGTCCCCGCGGTGCGCCTTCGGGCCCCGCGGGCCCTGATGGGGTTTCCCCGGCGCCGCCGGCGACTCCGGTCCCGGCCCCGGCTTCTGCCCCGGCCTTGATCCCGGCTCCGGTGCTGCCACAACCCCCATCGACGCCGGTTGACCTAACTACACCTCCGCCGGGGCCGATGTCTCCGGTGCCGTTCCCGACACCGCCCGGAGCTCCGGGCGGCGTCGTTCCCCGGTTCTCTCCGGATCCGGACACGGCGCCGGACCGGCGTCGCTCGACGCCGGCTCCGACGCCGCTGGGACCTTGGGTCCCACATGTCCCACCTCCTTATTTTGAACCTGAATTGGAGGACGGAGATAACTGGGAGGGGTCTGATGACCCTCTCACACAGCAGTGTGAGTTTGATCAGGACTGGGCTGAGGAACTTGGGGATGCCAGTGGTCTGGACACCTCCCCTGACTCTGGCATGCTGTCTCCTCCATCCGTGGCAACGGAGGAGGGAGCAAACTTTGCAACGGTGTTGCGTAGAGCAGCTGAGGCCTTAAACCTCTAGTTGCCTACAGTGGCTGTCAGGACTAACATCCTGACGGAAGTGCTTCACTCGGCGGCTACCTCCTCGGAGCCACTGCTGCCGTTCAACAAGGCGCTTTCAGACGTTCTTTTGGGCACCTGGTCCAAGCCCACCACAGGGGCTCCTGTGGATAGGAACGTGGCCCGACGCCATCGCCCTGCTCCGGGCGACCCCCCGTTCCTCTCTTTACACCCCACCCCTGAGAGCTTGGTGGTCCAAGCCTCTGCTTCCCAAAGCGCCTTCCCTACCGCTCCCCCGGATAGGGAATCCAAACGCCTGGATCAATTTTGGAAGTAGGTCTTTTCTTCCGCCAGTGCTGGCTTGCGGTCAGTCAACACCACTTGCCTCTTGGGCCGATATTCCCACTCCTTGTGGGACTCGGTGGCGCAAGTTCTGCCCCAGTGTCCTGAGGAGGTCCAGACACTGCTTTCCCGCACCATTGCGGAGGGAAGAGATGCGGCAAAGTACACCATCAGATGTGGCCTTGATACCACCGACTCGCTAGGCAGATCGCTTGCGACAACAGTGGCGCTGCGCCGTCACGCCTGGCTGAGGACCACTGGTTTCTCGGGTGATGTCCAAAACTCTCTTATGGACATGCCCTTTGATGGAGTCGGTCTTTTTGGGACAAAGGCAGACCATGCGCTGGAGCGGTTTAAGGACTCAAGGGCTACTGCCAAGTCCCTGGGCCTTGCTGCTGTGCGCCCTCAGCAACAGTCTGCTTTTCGCCCCTTTCATGGCCACGGAAGGGGTGCCCAGTCACGTCCGCTGCCCAGCCACCGACCCGCGCAGCAAGCGTCTTCGCGTGGCCGAGGACGTGGCTCCCGCCGTGGCGGGTCAGGCAACCAGCGTGCGGGTCAGGCCACCAACCCCGCCCCGTCCGCGGCCTCCAAGCCCTCCTAGTCCTTCCTTTCAGGTGCACAGCACGCCAGTACGGGGCAGGGTCCGCCATCACCTTCACCACTGGCGTGCCATCACCTCGGACAGGTGGGTCTTGGACATTGTCCGAAGGGCTACTCCCTCCCCTTCGTGACCATCCCCCAGCCATGCCACCTCAATTCCACCGCATGTCAGGGGATCACTTGGTGCTTCTTCAAAGGAAGTTGCGGCCCTCTTGGCCAAGAGGGCCATCGAGCGCGTTCCGACCCCAGAAGTAGGGCGTGGTTGCTACTCCCACTACTTTCTGGTGTCCAAAAAGGACAAGGAGGACATGCGTCCTATCTTGGACCTCCGGAACGTCAATCGCTTCCTCCGGAAGGAGAAGTTCAAGATGCTCACCCTATCTCAGGTCTTGACTGCTCTCGACCCTGGAGACTGGATGGTAGCGTTGGACTTGCAGGACGCATATTTCCACATCCCCGTCCTGCCGGCCCACCGGCGTTACCTGCGGTTCACGGTAGGCCTCGAGCATTTTCAGTTCACCGTGCTCCCTTTTGGCCTTACCAGCGCCCCTCGGGTGTTCACGAAAGTGATGGCGGTGGTCGCAGCCCATCTGCGCCGGGCAGGGGTTCCAGTCTTCCCCTACCTCGACGACTGGCTGCTGAAGGTGGGCTCGTCCCAGGCAGTCGTCTCCCACCTCCAGACAACGGCCAAACTCCTGCACTCGCTGGGGTTCTCCATCAACGTGCCGAAGTCGCACCTGATTCCTTCTCCACAGCTCCTTTTCATCGGAGCAGTTCTGGACACGACGCAGTTTCGGGTTTATCCTCCCGAACGGCGAGTCCGGGATATTCAGGCTATGATTCCGATCTTTCGGCCTTTATCCTGGGTTTCGGTACGGATGACCCTGAGGCTGCTGGGCCTCATGGCCTCCTGCATCCTGCTGGTCGATCATGCCAGATGGCATATGCGGGCTCTGCAGTGGGACCTGAAGTTCCAGTGGGCGCAGCACCAGGGCAACCTGTCAGATCACGTCCAGATCTCGGAGGGGACTGCAAAACAGTTGCAGTGGTGGCTCTCGAACCGGCAATGGGTCATGGGCAGATCCCTCTCCCTTTCCCAGCCAGAGCACACAGTTGTGACGGACGCGTCCCTTCTGGGATGGGGCGGTCACATGGGAGAGGCGGAGATCAGAGGCCTTTGGTCTCCGGGCGGAGTCCCGGCTCCATATCAACATTCTGGAGCTCCGGGCGATCCGACTTGCACTCAAGGCATTCCTTCCCTCTGTCAAAGGGAAGGTAGTGCAGGTGTTCACAGACAACACCACCGCCATGTGGTACTGCAACAAACAGGGCAGGGTGGGGTCGTGGACCCTATGTCAGGAGGCTCTGCGCCTCTGGACATGGCTGGAACATCAGGGCATATTCCTGATGGTTCAACACCTGGCAGGTTCCCTGAACGCCAGGGCGGACGAACTCAGCCGCAGGTGCATGATGGATCACGAATGGCGTCTTCACTCGGAAGTGGCGCAAGGTCTCTTTCAGCAGTGGGGAGAGCCTTGGTTAGATCTGTTCGCCACCGAAGAGAACGCGCAATGTCAGCAGTTCTGCGTGTTGGAATTTCCAAGGCGGCACTCGCTGGCGACGCTTTTCGTCGCGAGTGGAGTTGCGGTCTGTTGTACGCCTTTCCGCCTATACCACTTCTACCCAGAGTGTTGAAGAAGATTCGGTGCGACCGGGCCCAAGTCATTCTTGTGGCTCCGGACTGGGCTCGAAGAGTTTGGTATCCCGAGCTACTCAGTATGAGCGTCGATCCCCCGATCCGTCTGCCTCTTCGGGAGGATCTTCTGTCGCAGCAGCAGGGGACGGTCCTCCACCCGAACCTGTCCAGTCTACACCTGCTTGCGTGGAGATTGAGCGGCGGCAGTTGATTCCTTTCGACTTGCCTCCCGAAGTTTGTGATGTGATTATGGCATCCAGGCGTCCCTCCACTAAGGTGGTATAAGCCTGCAGGTGGAACAAGTTTGTGGCTTGGTGCACAGCAAAGGCTGTGAATCCCCTTTCTGCCCCTCTTTCTGAGGTTCTTCTGTTCCTTCTTTCTCTGGCCCAACAGGGTTCTGCCCTGGGTACCATCTAGGGCTATCTTTGTGCGATATCAGCCTTCCTCAGGCTTCCTGATCAGCCCTCCCTTTTCAAGTCCCCTGTGTTTAACAGGTTTCTTAAAGGCATTACACACCTCTTTCCTCCTGTTCCGTTTGTAATGCCTCAGTGGGACTTGAACTTGGTTCTTACCTTCTTAATGTGCGCTCCCTTTGAGCCTCTACATAATTGTCCTCTTCGTCTTCTTACTCTGAAGACAGCATTCCTGGTGGCCATCACCTCTGCTCGGCGGGTGAGTGAGCTCCAGGCTCTTTCATGCAAACCTCTCTTTCTGTCTGTTCATCCAGACAAGGTTGTTCTTCGGACGCGTCCGTCCTTCTTGCCAAAGGTGGTTACTGCTTTCCATATTGGGCAGACCATCACTTTGCCCACCTTCTTTCCGCCTCCGCATCCTTCCAGAGAGGAAGAGAGGCTCCACCGTCTGGACCCAAAGCGTGCGCTTTCTTTTTACATCAACCGCACACAACAGTTCCGGGTGGATGACCAGCTCTTTGTTGGATACGTGGGCGCCAAAAAAGGTCGGGCGGTACACAAAAGGACCATTTCCCGCTGGGTCACTATGTGTATCAAAGCCTGCTATTCTTTGGCTAAGAAGGAGCCTCCTGTTGGGCTGCGTGCCCATTCCACCAGGGCAACGGCGGCTACCACGGCTTTAGGCCGCGGGGTTCCGTTACAGGATATATGTCAGGCAGCTACGTGGGCCTCGCTGCACACGTTTACCAAACATTACTGCCTTGACAGCCAAGTCCGGAGAGACGGCTTCTTTGGCCGTTCTGTTCTCCGGGACTTCCTCGTCTGATCTTTGTTCGCAGACCCACCACCGGGGTTGGTATTGCTGGGGTATCTATTCTAAGGTAAGGAATCTGTCACTAACGTGTCTCTTTCAGATGCACAAGTTACTAACTTGTGTAGTGATATATCTGTAAGATACAGTAGTTAGTGACAGATTCCTTACCGCCCCACCCATCCTCCCCGTTCTGAGAACTGATTTCTAGGGTTAAGGACATCCCTTTCAGGGCCCTAGTATTTTTCAGACACCTATGTCAGCTTCTTGCATGGCTCTGCATTCCTGGCGGTCCGGACGCCGACGACGGACGCGGAGCCGCACGACGCCGCCTACCGACGCGCAAGGGTACTGCTACGCAAAAACTTTCCGGATCCAGCCTGATGCCTGGGGATATTCTAAGGTAAGGAATCTGTCACTAACTACTGTCTCTTACAGATATATCGTTACACAAGTTAGTAAATTGTGCTTCAGAGTCCGTGGGACCTCAAGAGCAGCAGACAGGTCTGCTTCATTGCAGTGCCTGGAGATGCAGGGGAGTGACTCCTTCACTCCAAGGGAGAGTACTTCTGGTGTCTTTGATGGCCACAGGCGTGGAGAAGAACCTGGATGAAGCAGAGGCATAGACGACGCAGAAGACTGGCAGGACGACGAGACCAGGAGCAGCAAGAGTCTTCCCGGATGCAGTCTCGGTTCCAGGTGAAGTCCAACATGCCCAGACGGTTGAAGATGAAGTGATGTCGGATCTTAATCTAATCCCACGACAAATCTGAAGAGCCACCCACAGGTAAGCCCTTAAGTACCCTAAGGAAAGGGTTGTGACGATTCAGGGATCCTCCCAGAGGAGGGGATGGACAGAGGGGAGGATACTCCCATGTCCTTCGTCCAATTTCGTGCCAGAGATAGAGCCAACGGCTCCCTGAACTAGTTCCAACTGGAGTATGCAAGGAGGGGCACCAAATGTGCCCTTCAAAGCAGTCTGGTGGCGCTGACAAGCCCCCCCACCCCAGCCCAATACACAAAGTCCTGTCTGGGAGGTGGGTAAACCTCCCTGTGACAGTAAACCTATTGTTCTACCTTTCCCTGCTCAAGCTCAGCTCAGCAGCAGGAGGTTGTTCTACCTTCCCCTGCTCAAGCTCAGCTCAGCAGCAGGAGGGCAGAATCGTTTCTGTGGTCAGCAGCAGCACTAGCTTGCTGTTAGACCCTGGAAGGGTGGTACTGGGAATACGGGGGGCTCCCTAGGGGAGCCCCCCCAGTACATGGAATCCTAAATCCAACACTAGAATCAGTGTTTGGGTAGGATTCCAATATGTTTGATACCAAACATGATCGGTTTCGGGGTAGCCAGTATATAGTTAGACATCTCGTAATTGACTTGATGTCCACCATATGTATTAAATGGCTGACCGCACTTACAAAGCCAGGAGAATCGACTTTGTGGTTTGTAGGGGTTGTCCTGGTCATGCAGGGCACCCTGACATTTATAACCTAGCACCCTGCCTTCAGGAGTGAAAGGCCTGCCTTAGGGGTGACTTATAGGTTTTTAAGTGCAGTGACTTCAGATATAAGGAAGCTTATATCTGTTGTGAGTGGTGCTAGCACCAGCTCACACAGGCTTCAATGGCAGGCCTGTAGTCACAGTTTGAGTGGTCTCCCATGGGTGGCATAATACATGCTGCAGCCCATGGGAGACCCCTGATTTACCTATGCCCTGCGTACCTTAGTACCATATACTAGGGACTTAGAAGGGTACATCAGTAGCCAATTTGGAAGGTACCAAAGTACTTATCATAGTCCAATTTAGGGAGAGCGCACAGTGACAGGGGTCCTGATTAGCAGGATCCCAGTCAGATTAGTCAGAAAACAGAATAACACCAGCAAAAAGTGGAGGTAACCATGAAAGCAGATCCTACTTTCCTACGCCCATATTTCCCAGGGACCCGTGAAATATGGAAAATATTTTTGAGTCCCTGTGAAAAATGGGTTTCATCATCATACTGACAGCCGCCACCATAAAAAGGCACTGCAGAACATTACTGTTAGGGCGACTAGAATTATGTGTCAATGATGAACCAAATTATGCTGCATATGGTTATTTAAATTGGAAAAAAAGACAAATTGGCAGGTACATTCTATGGCAGTAGTATTTAGATCCATTAGAGCTAGAAATACCTTTTTTGTTGAAAGCCATGTTTGGGGGGTAAATGCCTCATCTAATGAATGAAATTACTCCACTGACCATTGGGCTTTTTATTGGCAATGTATTCAAGAAAACTAAACAAAACGTAAACTTTCTAAATCACTGTTCATTGTTATCAGCACCTTGAGAGAACAGCTTGAACAGTGGTCACTCCATTCAATAGACAGCATGTATCCTTAAACAATGCAAAAGGTGTTTTTCTACAAATCCATGTTGTTAACCATACATTTTGAGTATTGTTCTTTTCTTTTTACTACAGATACCCATACAGTATTGTCCAACTCTAATTTAATACTTTCAGTACACATTTCCTTGTTTTAAGAAAATAATCTTTTTTCAAGCTTATTGCTCCCAAAACAAGTATGTAAAATAAAAATACATATAGAATATTATGCACTTTTGACCTATATTGCCATCTCAGAGTTTTCGTGACATTTACAAACCTCTCTGGCCCATGGTTTATAATACCAGCAGAACACTTTGGCAATGTTGTACCACATTACATGGTTACCCCTGATGTATCTTAAATATATGTATATTGCTATATAGACACATATATATACGATATAATATACAGATTTATTTATTTAAATATATCAGAAAATTTAAAATATTGAAAAAACATCACCAACATCCCCAAAAAATTCAATGTCACAATCTGATACAAACAGATGAAACGGACCTCCTCACAAGCAAAGATTTGGGGACACTTCTATTATTGCAAGAATTAGATGAATATTCCGGCTCTCACTTACAGGAAGAAGGTGTAGCAAACATAATGGATTTATTAGAACAAGCTGGAATAACACAAAGAAGCTGTACCAGCAGTCTGACAAGAAAATCAAGATTTATTCCTTCTACCCCACATGACACTATAGACTTCTTTCAGGAAATAGTGATTGAGGAGTTAAAGAAACTTCAAGCGGAAAGTCCTGAGACCAATAACAATAATATCTCCAAAAACCAATGGGAGGCGATTATGGATTTTAAAAATGATGATTCCACAATTATCAAGCCGTCGGATAAGGGAGGAAATGCATTCTTGTTAAATAAAGATCAATACCGAAATGAGTCCCTGAAATAACTCTTGGTGAAGGAATGTTATACACCAATCACGAGAATGCAATATGAGAAAAGCATTCACCTTTTCCATACATGGTTAGAAGACTGGCGGAAGAAGGGAGTATTAGAATTGGGTGACTACCAGTTCATGTGCTGCGAGTATCCGGAATTACCAACTTTCCATAATGTACCCAAAGTGCATAAGGCTGCAGTAAGTCCCCCAGGTCGTCCAATTGTCTCCTCAAAGAACAGTCTCCTAGAGAACACTTCGATCTATATAGACTGTTTTCTTTCTCCCATGGTAAAAAATCTTAGCTCGTATGTGAGAGATATAAAAGGACTTTTTAAAAATCATCGAAGGCATACCGTCGGAAGAAAATATGTTACTTATTACTCTAGGCATTGCAAGTCTCTATACTTGTATAACACATGAAAATGGACTCAGAGCAATACAATTCTTTTGAAACAAGAGAGCGTTGAAATACCAGGAACACAATCATTTGCTGTTGGAATTGATTTCTTTTTGCCTTAACGATAATATCTTACTTTTTGCAGGGCAACTATATTTATAATGATAAGGGACTGCCATGGGCATGTGCTTCACACCCAGCTAATCGAACTTGTTCGTGGGCTGGTGGGAGAAGCACGTGGCTTGGGCACGGGAGAACGAACATTGGATGGATAGCATGGGCCTATCGGCCCGCTATTTAGATCTGTTTATAATTTGGAGAGGCCCCCGTAGAGAAGGTGAAAGATGCATAACAGCTTTAAATGATAATGATTTGAACCTACAGTTCACTGGCTGCATCAGCGATACACACGTAGTGTATTTGGATTTGACAATATATGTAGAAAATAACACACCTCATACGACACTATATCGCAAACCAACGGCAGGAAACTCTACTTTATGCTGGGAGTTGTCACCCTTGCAGTGTGATAGACAACATTCCATATGGAGAGTTGCTGTGCATCAAATGTAACTGCTCCACACCTATTGAGTATAGTAAAGCCAAAGAGAGTGCACTGAGGAGGTTCAAATTGAGAGGATACCCCAGGTAGTCTTGGCAAAGGCAGAAAAGAAAACAGATGAAACACCTAGAGGCCAGCTACTTCTAGAAAGGGAGGAACAAAGTAGGGAAGAAGAAATACAAGATAAAAATACTGTAAGAATGATTACTGATTACACACATCGGAGGTTTATCAAATGTTCAGAAGAAACTGGCATATCCTTAAATCTGATAATATCATTGGAAACATTTATCTGAATCACCGTTGATTACGTACAGAAGAGGCTCCTCGATAAAAGACCATCTGGTTTAAAGCCACTTCGTTGAGAAAACCAGTAAAAAGGATCCCTTAATGGGATTCTTTCCATGCACACATTGTAAAACGTGCAAGAAGGTACGCAAATATACAGTTCCAGGCAGAAAAACCAAGGTGAAAATTAAGAAATTACTCCCCTGTAACTCCGAATTTTCAGTATATTGTCTGATGTGCCCTGTGGAAAGCAGTATGTAGGAAGTACTACACATCCAGCAAAAAAAAGAATATTGGAACGTATGCTGGCGATTACGAATAGAGACCAAACATACCCTGTGGCCCGCCATTTTGAACAGGAGCACAATAGCAATTGGAGTCTCATGAAATGTTTGTTTAGACCAGATACAAAAAGAAGAGAGGGGAGGGATTGAGTAAAGAAACTCGGAACCCTGGAGTCCAGAAACATAATAAAATTACATAGCAAAGCCCCTAGAGAATGGAACAACAAAGAGGAATTTTTGGATACATATAGGGTGAAGGGGTCAGTACACAACAGACAGAACACACTATATTAAATTTCATAAAAAATATATACATACAAGAGTAGTATATTGAAAAAAATATGCCCATTCAGGGTCTAATTGCACGGTGTGGGGGCACTGAATATGAATCGCCACTTGTATTAAATATTGATTCATTTAAATCAGGAATGATGATAAACTTTGTGGGAAAATCATGTGGCATTCTTTTTCTGCACATTCTGACATTGATTGACTGTAACCCCATGTTTTATCACCCATATCAAGTGGACATTGGTATTTACGTTCAGTATGGAGAATGTATTCAAATCAAATGAATTGGTATGTTTCAATGTTAAAAGATGGCCGCCACAAAAGCCTATCATTGAAGCAGATTGTTGAATCCCTCTTTTGTTGTGATAGAATCATTGAATGAACTGCCTCGCTCGTTTTTAGGTCTCGGCCTAGGCAGCGCATGCGCTGTCTCGTCGAGAGATCCTGTATACAGTATAGTGGGGGAAGCTCCGCCCACTTTCCGGCTATCTTTTTAATTGGCCGAAATCGTAAATGCCGCATTCTGATTGGTGTTCGGCAAGTTAGTCCCGCCTCCTGACGGCCATGACATAATTTTTGTCCCTCCATGGCTATCGGCCCCTTTATTTTCAAAACAGTTCTGTTCCCCTGCCTTCCCCCGTTCCCTCCCGCAGTCTGTCACTTCTCTGCCCACCACAACCCGCCCACCCACTCCCGTTCCTGCCTTCTTGCACGACCGCAGTTTTGTTTACAATGCAATAGGGCTCGCGTAAATACGAGTCCTATTGCATTTGTAAATGCTTGTCTTCTCCTCTGATTGGCTGAGTGGATTTGCACTCTTTTTTGCCTGACCTGTCCAGTCTCTCGTTTAAGTCGTGATTCACACGTCTCCGTTACCCGGAAGCGGAAGCATGGCGGCTGTAATGCAAATGCACATCCTGCTTTACCGAGGGCAGGCAGGAGCTCGCGGCGCTCTCCATTACCAGGACCTCAATGGCGGCTGCACTTGGGGCGCGCTCTCTGCCACCTGGACTGCGCGGGGTCTGGGGCCCGCAACCGTACCGGGAGTTTGTGCTCAAGTTTCCGCAGACGCACGCACCGGAGCAGGGCAGGGTCTGAGGTCCGAGAGGCACCCGGGCATCTTATACCGCTGGCTGACGGACAGCCACCACCGCCGCTCATCGGTGTACCTCCTGTAACGTCACAGGGCCGGACTGAAACTTTAGGGAAAGTTGAAGTGTGAGCAATGAGCATCTAGGGCGATCCCGGAGCTGGGAGGAGCTGCAGCTTTGCCAGGGCAGGGCATGCTGACCCCGAATTCTACCGAGGTTCAGCTCCACTGGTCCTCTCCCTGCTCACGGTCCTCTCTAGCGTGTGAGGAGCTACTGCCCTCCCGGTGCAGCGCATCCGAACGCCTCCACCTCCCCTGACCCTCTCTCTGGGCACTATCTTGACCCATGTAACTACCCCGGTTCTGCTCCTCTGGTCCCCTCCCTACTCACAGTCCTCACTGTACCTACCTGATTCAGCATCAGCAGTACTCTGCCTACTCACCATCCTCCTAACTCATTGTACCTACCCCGGTTCTGCTCCTCTGGTCCCCTCCCTACTCAGTCCTCACTGTACCTACCTGATTCAGCATCAGCAGTACTCTGCCTACTCACCATCCTCCTAACTCATTGTACCTACCCCGGCTCAGCTCCTCTGCTGATCTCCCTACGCAAACACTTGCATCTACTTCGGTTCAGCTCGCGCCAGCGCCTTTAGTCCTGCGAGGAGCTGCTGCCGCACTCGTACAGGACATCCCAACTCCAGCACGTAGTGGGGTCTGATCCCCTGCTCTTTTCCCGACATCTTGAGGAGCTGTGCCCTCCGTGTGAGGACAGTGCGTGTAACCCCTGCCTGCAGCTACTTCCGCTCATGCCGTGCCGGCTCCTGTGGTCCAGACTCCATCATGCGAGGAGCTGCTGCCATCCCAAGCCCTGAACCAACCGGGGTCAGATCCTCAGGTCCGCTCCCCCTAGGACAGAGCTTTCCAAACTGTGTCCCGACACAGTACTGTGTCGCCTGCAAATGGTGGGTGTGTCGCGGGATGACACCGGTATTAACGGGCACTTGGCACATAACTGCTGCTAATTAAGAGGCATTCCTTTGAAAGCT